>CM036548.1:15926868-15974368 GCA_020745685.1 Tautogolabrus adspersus | reverse complement strand
CGTCTGATGTAATGTTTGAATTACTCAGGAATATCATGACTGCTTCTTTGAAGATGTCCTCGGATGAGCTGTTGTCTTGAATTTGATGGTAGTTGTCCAGGATGTGATGTAGTGCTTTCTCTAAAGATTCAATGAAAGGCTGAAGGGATGGGGCCACGATTAGGAGCTGGTCTGTGAGCATCTTGAGTGAAGACAAACTGAAGGGAGGACAAATACAATGGATGTTAAGTTAAGTCCATAAAACAGAAAATATATTAATACAGATTTAAAAACGTCAATGATTGTGATACCAATAACAATACAGACAAAAGACAGAGGGCCACCAACTTCCTTAATGCAAAGCACAGCATTTACCTTATTTATTTCATCAATCAGTGATCCTGATAATTTCTTCCAGAAGTAATATTTCCCCATCATCTGTCTTTATACCTATTCAGTAGTCATGGTTTCCCATTTCACGCTCCATCATAAACTGTGGAGTCTTTCTACTGTGATCAATGATCTATAACTCATGGAGTCACACGTGATTGATTCCCTGCGATATGCAGACTGTGATCACTATCACTATGCCCGGCTCATTATTGCAGCTGGCATATAAAGGGAAATCAATTTTAAGAGGATGTCTCAGCTAGCTAAATCATGGTTAAGCAGCTATCTGTGCAGGCCTCCCTGTTTTCAGGGAAAGGGGCATTAAATTAGGCAAGCAAAATGCAAATTGGATCTCTCCAATTCCTTGTGTAATTATATTTGAATTAAATTGGCCTGACTGGTGCAATGTGGATAATGCTGTAACAACAAATGGAGCAGTGAGTTCATGTACAGGTGAATCTGTGGGTCTATGCAGGAATGCGAATCTTACCAAGTGAAGAAAAAAACCTGCTCAATATGATCAGAATGGCTTTTGTTTTTTTTGGCTGCACTTCTATGGCGTGATTGCATTGCACTGTCCTCATATCCCGTGGCTTCAGTGTGGCCGGGTTTGTGTGATCTACTAAGGCCTCAGTCAGAGAAAAAATTGGAACAAAAGATGGATTTCTCCTCATGCGACTTTGGACCATTATAAAGAAAGCTGTTGCTCTTTCATTCTGCTGTACTGATCATCCAAGTTGGTGCATTTTCTTTTGTAGGTTTTGAGGGTTTTATAAGCTCAATTTGAATTGATGTCTTGTGAAAAAATACTTTATAATTACATTCATCTGGAATGCTTGATTCATCAAACCCAGTTTTTGTGTTTTAATTAATGAATTTTTTTTTAACTACAATTATTTACAACCTTAGTGAAGGAAGTAAACAATGCTTTAGCCAGATTAGATTTGTGTATATTCACCTGTTTAGCAGCTGCAAATCCTGGAGCTGATTGTACCAGTGAAGCTCTGCCTCAGGGCTCAGAGGCCGTCCTGTCAGCATTGAGAGGTGGCTCGAGAAAGTCATGATAAGTGTCTGTGCCACATGTGTGCGGTTCAAGCTGACTTGGTAGACCAATTGTAAAGTCTCGACAATCCTTTCAGCTGTGGTATCCACTGTCATTGCTCCCATATTCATGTGCTATACAGACAACACAGAGCAGAGATGGATTGTTAGTAACATGGCCTCTTTCTCTGTGTGTCAATACTGCCATCAAGTTGTGAAACTGTTAAATGCAGTTTATGGGTTTTTAAAATAGGGTATATACTGTAAAATAATATTGACGTCCAACCTGAGAAAAAAAATACAGCATGTAATATCCCAAAGTCATTATTTGTGATTGCAATTTCCTGTTTTATTTGGCATGAATGCACTCACACTCATATTCAGGTTGCCGTAGACGACTAGGGCTTCCATATAGGCTTCTAGAACAGGCTGCAGGCTGATGTTACACCACATAGCCATGGTTGCGTGGCTTAAACCTGCTGCCTCTCTTACAGGATCCCATGCTTTGAGAACATCACTGCACTCCAATGTGCTATTAGCCTAGAGGGACAAAACATCAACAAAAAAGACAAATGTATTGTGTTTCAGTCACATTGTATAGAGAAGACAGGATTAGTTAGCTGAACAGAGAAAGATGCAGAACAAAGTATGAGAGAAAAGGCAGGGACAAGAGGGAATTAACACAATCTCTGTGTTCATGCAGTTTACAGTGAAGCAGAGAAAAGGGCAGGAGTCTCACACAGGTATCATCCCTTCTCATAGACCTAAATACCAGGTACACACCCATACTGTATAGACATACAATGAATGTACATATACAGTAGGTCAGCTATAGAGTTTCTGCCATATTCAAAATCTTTATCAGGTTGTAACACGGTTCCTCTCTTAGGTCAACATAAAACAATGAATAACACTTTAATAATACTGTTTACTGTATACAGTGTACTGATGGTATGGACCAGGTCGCATCACATAATGGCCTTAATTACTTTTAGACCACTAATGTTATCAGTACATGACAAAGACTGTTCTAAGTCCAATGACTATTATTAAATATCAAACATAACAGTAAATGCAATACTAATTGTACATTTTCAATGTATATACATGTAAATTGGATAAGCTTTACTAATGAACCTTGTGAATCAGAATCAGAAATACTTTATTTATCCCAGTGGGTTAATAAAGTAACACTGTGACATTTGGAAACTTTTTCTTTGTACTTTCTTACTGTTAACTTTGCAATAAGAAATTATTTTTATAGTAATTTAGCTTGAATTTTTTTTTCCTGTTTGCAGTTTTTTATGCTAAGCTAATCTAGCAAGCTGTTGTTGTACTTTATCTTCATATTTATTATACAGGCATGTGACATATCAATCGTCTCATCTAACTACCAGCAGAGCAAGTAAATACACTATTTGTTTCAATAATACACTTAACATATGATAGATACTAGTTTAGTGCAAACAAAGTTCAATCAAATGATATCAAATAACCACCCTTCGGCAAATCTTATATTAATAAAGCTAAATCTGTAATCTATGCAAATAATTCAGCGCTAGTGAAGCAGTTCTGATGTTTAAACTAATTTAGTCAAGACTGGTTGCAAGAAAGATGGAGGTGCTGAACAATTTTTGTGCAACAAAAGGTAAAGCAGAGCCCATAGCTGAAAGTTAAAAAAAAGTGTCAATGTTCTGATCCCTGAATTTATCATAACCAGAACTAGAATCAGAAATACTTTATCCCTAGAGGGAGATTTGGCCGTTACAGTTGCTCTTACACACAATATAGCGGTAGAAATATAGAAAAAGAATTAGAATATGAATAAAATAAGGAACATAAATAAGATATAATATCTTCCAGATAAATACATAAAAAACCATCTGCTTTTAAAGGAAGGGAAACTATTGTCAGAAAGAACAAACACAGATAAGCATTGATGCAGGATTTCCCTTAATGTAATGCACATTGTATTTTATTTGATCTTATTATTCTTTTAACAAATCTGAGTAAGCCATGTCTCTAATATATTTACTTCATCAAATAGTGGATTATTGTTGTTATGCACTGCAAATACAAAAGATGTCATGCCCGTATCTTTGTATTTTTTTGTAGATCAAATTACGTTCCATTTATGTTGCCAAATGCAAAGCATGTCCCTCCTCTGACTGTGGTTCAGTTCTACCTTTAGTTGAGGCATAAATAATTTAGGCAACAAATCCCAGCCAACATGCAGTAGACAGCTGCATACTCATAAATAAAGGTGTTCAACAGTCATGCTACCTTGTTATTTTTGTCCAACCGGTTATGAGACTGTTTTCTGTCAAAGTCTGTATGAAGAGTAGATAAGCATACAAAAATATTTGCAGGCAGGTGGAACAGATTCTATGCCTAGAAACAGCATGTCCACACCATGCTCTAACGTCACTAAAGCATTTCGAAACTATCCGTAAGTAAGATGTGACACCAAGATTAGAGATAGGTATTGTTATTAGCAATAATGCATAACCATTTGTACCGTCATACAGTAGCTTTCCATTCCACCTCACTATGTCCCTCTCACACGCACACACACACTCACAAGCAAATGTTCAGACAACACTCAGCAAATGACTGTAAAGACACAGTCTTGTACATGCCATACCACTCACAGTGATATGGTATGTACAAGTGTTATTCCAAGGAAAACAGTGGCAGTCTAACCTGCTGAGCTGCCTGCACCGTGTGTTCAATGGCAACCTGCATTCTTTCCGTGACTTCAGTTAGGTTAAAGTGACTGCTGTTCACAGAGTGTGCAATTTCTTTCATCAGGGTCACCATGGGCTTCTGAAGGCTAAGTATCATCACTGTGAGGAAGAAAGACAAATGTTTTCAACAACATAAAATAGTCTTTACAAAACATAACTTACATTAAAAAGCATGCTCCATGTTAAATCATGTAAAAACATGTGTTTTGTTTGTTATGCAAAAGAAAATGTAGGACAGCCTGTTCTGGTACTTTTAAGGTAGGTCATGTTTTGAAAGTTATGCTTTGCAAATGTAAGACGACTGCCATGCTGATAAGGAGTGTTCTCACCATTCTCTGCTTTCATGTTGGTCACCAAACTTCCTACGATTTTCTCAAACAGGGGGACAACAGATGAGACACTCTCCCACAGCTCTGTTCCTTGAAGGAGTGACAGTAGGGCTTCTAGTATGTTTTCAAGTCTGTGAAAAAAAACATGGCTTTGGTTAAGGGGGATCACATACAGTAAGCGGGTTTGTTTTTCGATTCAAAGTGTGTATTAAACGTACTTGTCCCACGTGACTTGGTCCGCCATTCCAGTCATCACCTGCTCCAGTATAGGGGGTAGATGAGCAAAGCCCTCAAGAGATGGAGCAGTTACATGTGAGGCTGGACCTCCCATGATGATTGGCCAAAGCATGCCCAGGAATTTCCCCATCTTATGATAAAAACAAGGGACACATGTTTCAAATATTTATGCAACACAAAACTTTACCTACAAGGGTTGTGTTTCACATGTCCTTCTATGCAATACGATAAGAATACTGAGTGCAGGTCAAACAAGTTGGATAAAGATCAAGTTAAGTTTTGTTTGACTATCTATGACGATAAATGACTCTGTCTTTCAGTGCCCTTACAACCAGCAGACATGTCCTTGAAAAAAAGGCGTTGGCATAACAGTTACGGTATTTATTTTGAATTTTAACTGTTGTGTAACGTGCACACCTTTCCAATGTTTCATTTTCCACAAAATGAAACCACAAAAAAAGAAGGAACTTGTAATGCAAATATGTGACATTAATCGTTAAGCCTTACCTTTCCAATAATCATGGGCAAATTTTCTGCTGATGCACTCTCAAACATTGCCCAGAGACTCATGTTGCCTAAAATCACACAAAAAAATATTGTTCAAACTTTGAACTTTGATTTCATTATTAAATTTACACACATTGCTATTATTGCATTTGTGATTTGGAGTGACATGTCTTAACATTCTCTAGTTCTTGAAAAACAAAGTATACAATGCAGCCTGCACCCCATTGGAGTTCATCAAGATTCACATGTTGCCCACCCACAATGACACAGAGAAGCATGACTTGCCTTGGCCAGACTCCAGGAGGAAGTGAGTGATGTTAATGAGGGTGGATACGTAGGCATGGGCAGTGCTGTTTGGCGGCAGGAGGCTTTGGACTGTAATCATCTCGTTCAAAATTCTTAAGAAACAAAGCACATCAATATATCAGATCTGGGCATGTCTTATCAAAAGGTCATCATGTCTAAATAAATGTTATCAAAGCATTGTAGAAATGCCTGTCTTGTTTCAATTATCTATTTAGACCATTGGATGTGAATTACAGTATGATCAGTGGAATGCATACACCTGCTGGTTATTAACTAAAGGACTTTTCTTTTTTATTAGAAAGTTGGTAGGACCATACAACAACAAAAATGCTTTAGTATCACTTACTGTAATTTGAGCTCTTTTTACACAGAAGAAGAAAAAAACTTGTTATACTCTTTTTTAAGTACACTAAACTGATTGGGTAAACAAGACAACTGATTTAATTTTAAAGTTGATTGCTTAATAAACTTATATGCTTGGAGTTGTATTTTCTCTCCGCAAAATGAAAGCGAGTCCTATGTTAGCTGTCTTTTTCTGTTCTGTTTGGTCTAAACACATAAGCAGCTAAACGATCCACTATGTTCATAATCTTGGAGATGTCTTTGTCCATTGTTTTGTGATGGCCAGCAAGTACAGTGGTTTTATAGGGTCTTTTATTTAAGCTGCCTGTTGTTAGCGTAAACCAAAACAGTGGAGTTGTTGGTTGTTAAACCAAAACTTTGAGCTTTGAATTAGCCAAAAGCTCTGTACAACTGAGGGGAACTAAAGTCAGCTGATAATGTGTGTGCCAGAACACTTGATACATAATCATTTGTTCCGCCTTATTCCTCTGGTATTATATTATATATTATATAAAGCAACCCAATGGGTCCTATCTAAAAGCATTTATTTGTATTATTATTTTTGGCCTTTTTCATCTTTATTACATAGGACAGCTAAGGAGAGCATTGGGAGGACAAAGTAGGGGGTGACATGCAGCAAAGAGCCAAGGTCGGACTATAGCCTCTGTAAATAGTTCACGCAACATAACCGCAAGGCTATCTGGCACCCCCTAAAAACATTTCTTCTACTTACTAATAACAATCTTAGATCCCAAACCCTGTTCAAGATCTTTAGTATTAGTTCACTTGGTTTATCATTTATCATCTTAGAAGGAATCTGTTGGTGTATTTCCAATTTATAATATAAATGTAACAATATATTTTTCCTCGCCAATGATACTTTGGTATACTTTTGTTGATGAGTACTATCAGGCATTTTTTTTATTTGAAAACAAAAATGAATGGTAATGCAAATGGAAATAATTGAGAAATTCAGAAAATTCAGAAAAAAGAAAAAAAAACTCACATGTAATTCCAGCTATCTGGTCCACTGGCCATGAGGCTGCTCTCAAAATATGTGGTTGCTACTTTGATTCCAGGAAGTAGGTATTCTGCAATTTCTGGTAATATCTGTTCGATGACATTCTCAACGTTCTTGAGGATTTGGATGGAGATTAAACGTGAGGAACCAAAATTCATGTCCGGTTGGACAATGAGCTTAAGTGAGTCATTCACAATTTGAAGGATGTTCTGCTCAATGTGTGGGAGTGGGAGGTGGGTGGTTGCGCTCAGGATCTGCATAGAACTTTGGACTGCTTCCAAGATGGCATCTATGAAGTAGTCACTTTGAATGCCACCTGGCTGCTCTGCCACCATTAGGGCATTTTTCAGGGACTGGGTGATGTTGCTGATGATGGAAAGGTAGCCCAATTGTTCAGTGTTTAAAAAATGAGCCACTGTCTGCAGCAGGTGGTGGAGGTCAGTCAAAGGGATGGAGGCAGTTATATTGGGGTTTCCCCATTGGAGCATGCTAGCGAGGACCAATGGGACTTCTGGTTGATTCAGCCACTTTTGTATGATGTCATCAAGGTATTGCCTAATTTGAAGCTCAGCAGCATGCAGAGCAGTTGTGTTTAAAAATGGCTCAAATCCTGCAAGGATATTCTGAAACTCTAGGTTGTCTTTCATGAGTTTGAATAGATGATGGAACATCTCAACTGCTGTTTGGCCAATTTTTCCAACATTTTCTGCTGATGCACTCTCAAACATTGCCCAGAGACTCATGTTGCCTAAAATCACAAAAAAAAATATTGTTCAAACTTTGAACTTTGATTTCATTATTAAATTTACACACATTGCTATTATTGCATTTGTGATTTGGAGTGACATGTCTTAACATTCTCTAGTTCTTGAAAAACAAAGTATACAATGCAGCCTGCACCCCATTGGAGTTCATCAAGATTCACATGTTGCCCACCCACAATGACACAGAGAAGCATGACTTGCCTTGGCCAGACTCCAGGAGGAAGTGAGTGATGTTAATGAGGGTGGATACGTAGGCATGGGCAGTGCTGTTTGGCGGCAGGAGGCTTTGGACTGTAATCATCTCGTTCAAAATTCTTAAGAAACAAAGCACATCAATATTTCAGATCTCGGCATGTCTTATCAAAAGGTCATCATGTCTAAATAAATGTTATCAAAGCATTGTAGAAATGCCTGTCTTGTTTCAATTATCTATTTAGACCATTGGATGTGGATTACAGTATGATCAGTGGAATGCATACACCTGCTGGTTATTAACTAAAGGACTTTTCTTTTTTATTAGAAAGTTGGTAGGACCATACAACAACAAAAATGCTTTAGTATCACTTACTGTAATTTGAGCTCTTTTTTCACAGAAGAAGAAAAAAACTTGTTATACTCTTTTTTAAGTACACTAAACTGATTGGGTAAACAAGACAACTGATTTAATTTTAAAGTTGATTGCTTAATAGACTTATATGCTTGGAGTTGTATTTTCTCTCCGCAAAATGAAAGCGAGTCCTATGTTAACTGTCTTTTTCTGTTCTGTTTTGGTCTAAACACATAAGCAGCTAAACGATCCACTATGTTCATAATCTTGGAGATGTCTTTGTCCATTGTTTTGTGATGGCCAGCAAGTACAGTGGTTTTATAGGGTCCTTTATTTAAGCTGCCTGTTGTTAGCGTAAACCAAAACAGTGGAGTTGTTGGTTGGTAAACCAAAACTTTGAGCTTTAAATTAGCCAAAAGCTCTGTACAACTGAGGGGAACAAAAGTCAGCTGATAATGTGTGTGCCAGAACACTTGATACATAATCATTTGTTCCGCCTTTTTCCTCTGGTATTATATTATATATTATATAAAGCAACCCAATGGGACCTATCTAAAAGCATTTATTTGTATTATTATTTTTGGCCTTTTTCATCTTTATTACATAGGACAGCTAAGGAGAGCATTGGGAGGACAAAGTAGGGGGTGACATGCAGCAAAGAGCCAAGGTCGGACTATAGCCTCTGTAAATAGTTCACGCAACATAACCGCAAGGCTATCTGGCACCCCCTAAAAACATTTCTTCTACTTACTAATAACAATCTTAGATCCCAAACCCTGTTCAAGATCTTTAGTATTAGTTCACTTGGTTTATCATTTATCATCTTAGAAGGAATCTGTTGGTGTATTTCCAATGTATAATATAAATGTGACAATATATTTTTCCTCGCCAATGATACTTTGGTATACTTTTGTTGATGAGTACTATCAGGCATTTTTTTATTTGAAAACAAAAATCAATAGTAATGCAAATGAAAACAATTGAGAAATTCAGAAAATTCAGAATAAAAGAAAAAAAAAAACTCACATGTAATTCCAGCTATCTGGTCCACTGGCCATGAGGCTGCTCTCAAAATATGTGGTTGCTACTTTGATTCCAGGAAGTAGGTATTCTGCAATTTCTGGTAATATCTGTTCGATGACATTCTCAACGTTCTTGAGGATTTGGATGGAGATTAAACGTGAGGAATCAAAATTCATGTCCGGTTGGACAATGAGCTTAAGTGAGTCATTCACAATTTGAAGGATGTTCTGCTCAATGTGTGGGAGTGGGAGGTGGGTGGTTGCGCTCAGGATCTGCAAAGAACTTTGGACTGCTTCCAAGATGGCATCTATGAAGTAGTCACTTTGAATGCCACCTGGCTGCTCTGGCACCATTAGGGCATTTTTCAGGGACTGGGTGATGTTGCTGATGATGGAAAGGTAGCCCAATTGTTCAGTGTTTAAAAAATGAGCCACTGTCTGCAGCAGGTGGTGGAGGTCAGTCAAAGGGATGGAGGCAGTTATATTGGGGTTTCCCCATTGGAGCATGCTAGCGAGGACCAATGGGACTTCTGGTTGATTCAGCCACTTTTGTATGATGTCATCAAGGTATTGCCTAATTTGAAGCTCAGCAGCATGCAGAGCAGTTGTGTTTAAAAATGGCTCAAATCCTGCGAGGTTATTCTGAAACTCTAGGTTGTCTTTTATGAGTTTAAATAGACGCTGGAACATCTCAACTGCTGTTTGGCCAATTTTACTCACCCCTGCACCATCTATTGGGTGCTGGAAGTTGTTCATTAGATGCTCAATCTGGTCGCTCACAAACAGAGTAAAGTCTGTCTGTGCCAGCTGCAGGGTCACTTGCATTTGTGTGAGGTAGAATATTGGATGGAGAAGTTCTGACAGTGAGCTGTGCCTGGTGATATTTTCCAATCTTTTCAAGTACCAATCCACAATTTCCAGATACACTTTCTGAGCATACATTGGGTTTTCAGTTAATGTGCTGTCAAAAATGTTGGTAAATGGTTCTGGGTTAGCGGCAAGTTTTATCAGACCTTCCAGCACTTTGATTTCTTTCATGATCTCTGGAGTGTTCAAGTGGTTTAGATGGAGGCCCGTCTTAATGTTGGCCAGGGTTGTGTTAAGGGTATGCGTGACAGCTGTGTGAGGATTGGAGCTGAAGTCAAAATGGATGACATCCCTGATGGTATTATTGACGATTAATGGGATCAGGGAGAGAATGGCAGTCTCGTTTTGGAGAACAGGCAGGTGTGTTAGGAAACCACTGACCCTGTTAACAAATCCTATAACACATTGGGCTGTCACCATCTGGTTGTCCTGTGGTTCAAAACACATCTGAGAATTGATAACATCTATTACTTTTGACATGAGGTCATTGATGTTGGCAGCTCCAAATAGTGAAACCATGTTGTTCAACTCCTCAAGAGTAAGGTTTGACTGCTGCAGTGCTTTCTGGACATCAGAGACAGTAATATTTGGTGTAGCCATGACCAGTTTGATAAAGTGAAGGGCCTGTTTGAATGTTTTCACATAGGCAGCATCATTTGGGGACAGAAGGAGTGGGAACATTATGGACGCAATTTCCTCATATTGCTGGTCCATATGGAAAAGGTTAGACAAGGCTATTTTGATGTTGACATCACCATCGGCCAAATGCACCATGTCTAGTATCTGATTCAGGAACGCGAAGATTTCTGAGATTCCATTCAAACAGTCCTGACCTGCTGCACATTTGGCTAAATGATGCTGAAGAGCTTTGAAATCCTGGAAAAAGAGAGCAGCATCCTGATGGACCTCAGCTGGTAGAAATGCAATAAGTTTCTGTGCAATTATGTCCTGCGCAGCATCTGGTCCTGCATCAATCAGGCCCTGAAGGCCCTCTGGGGTGAGGAGTTTGAGAAAGTCCTTGGAAATGAGGTAAAGGTCGGTGACTTGTGCTGCACTCAGCTCTCCATTTGGTAACAGAGAATGTTGGACTCTTCTCAACCTAAACAGAGACATTAGGAAATCTTGAAGCTGGCGTATGTACCCAAGAATGATGTTTGTTGGGTCACCGTTTGGAGCTTCCGTCACTGTCTTCAGAAGCTCCATGGCTCTGAGGATGGTCTCTACAATGCCTGGTGAGGTCTGGTTGATGAAAGGTCGGATGGCTTCGATGAAATGTGCTACATCATCAGGGTGGAAGTAGCCTGCATAGGTTACCACTGTGTGTCCCATGAGGTTGGAGAGGGACATGGTGAGGTTACCCTCAATGGAGAGAAACTGCTTTATCAATCGCTCCAGTTGAGGCATTGTTGGATCTGTCTCATTGAAGGTAAAAATGTGCTGGTTTTGTCTAATAAGTTTGGTTACAACATGAAGCACTGTAGAGACATTGATGGGACCATCATTGTGGAGCAGAGGCAGCAGATGGGTCAGACCAGTGGACTGTAACAAGTTACTGACAAGGGAACCCATGACGTTAGAGTCAGCAATGTTTTCATCAGGAAGCATGGTGATCTTCTCGACAAAGCTTTGCAGGTTATGCACCATGTTAATCAGGAAGTCAGAGAGTGCATCACCATTTTGGATATTTTCTTTCAAAAATGATCCAACCACAGACTTCAAGATGTCACTGTACACATGTTGCAACAGATTCACAGTTCCTTTGAGAAAACTACAGAGAAAAGAGAGGGGAACATGACTCAATATTAGAAATGGCTCTGTGTGCAAAATATTCATAACAGATGCTGATATGATATCAAGCTACCAGATGTGAAGAAGGTATTGCTTGTTTCATTGAAGTCTTAGAAAAGAAGGAATGGGGTTATTTCCCATTTGGGTTAGAGAAGGGGGTTGTTGCCAGTTTGGGGGGTGCTGACAGAGGGAAAAATCACATTCTCACATCATACATTTGTAACACGAGTGACAGGTACAATGTATGATATTTAGGCTGATAAGGCTGGTTGGTTGATGCATGTCAGCCACTGTCAATAGATAATGGCATCATCATCATTGCCAACCCTATATCCAACTTTCTAAAACTTTTTCTTCAAAGTAGATGTCAACATCCTATCAAAAGTTGAAAGTTAATAATAAACCCAATATTCATAAGCGTATACAATGTCTATATATCTCCAGACGTAAAGCTTTTAGTAAGAAATTATGAATATACCTTAACAGATAAAAACACTTACTTGACCAGGATGTCTTGGTTTGGTGACATCAGTGACTGAGTCATTGATGTAACAAACTGCGGCCAGTTAAAATCAGTTCCAGTGTTACAATTAATGGTGGAGCTGGAGATGTCCACAGAACCTACAGAGGAATTGCAGAAAACAAACTTGTTTATTATTCGGTTAATACAACCCAATTCTGAGATTTTTTTGTGATCATCAGGACAAAGTAAAAGTGTCTGCAATTTTGTATTAGGATTCTCCTCAGAGATGACAAAAAATGTATGAACTTCAGTAGCTTAAACAGGGATGAATAATAAAGCTAGCGTCACATCATTATTTTTTCAAAGAACAGAATGTCATGAAAATGTTGCCTGTTTTCCATGAAGACAAACAATTAAGTTTGTGAGAATTTGCTGTAGCTGTTTTCAGTGTGGCTTCCAGTTTAACATTTTGATGCAATGTAGAAAAAAAAATAGAAGAAAAATAGGTACAGGTTGAACTCACAGTCTGGGGGCTGAGTAGTGACATCTGGCCTGTAGTTCAAGACCCAGTTAACCATGTGGAAATAGTCCTTTACCTGGTGCCATAGTTCACTCTTTTCAATATGTCCTCCCACATTCACCAGAACCAAGAAAACACTAAAAGCAAAACAGGGCAAAATAACAACACAGTTGAGACTGAGAAATGAAAACTAAACGCACAAGATAAGACTCTGTGCACATTATCTATTCTAAAAATAGCTTCTTTTTTGTAGTTGTGCCTCCTAATCACCTATATTGTTCCCTTTTACTTAGTGGACTTAAATTGGCAAACATGCAAAGACATGTTTAACTTTAGTGAAAACTTTTTTACTGCAGTCAAAACTTCTGACAATCAATATTTCAGAGGATATGACTTCCTGTGATCAGTTATGTGTATATATAATGCAATACAAAGAACACAAAACATGGTAAAGCTCTGGAATGAAACTCTACAAGTACACAATCAACACATTCCCAAGACCTTTGTTGAAGACTCGAAGTCACATGGTAAGGGCTGTTGTCAGGCATCCAGTTCGCCCAGTATGCTCCACCCAGCTCCGCTGCGAGTCTGTCCACAAGCATTCCAAACTGCATACTGTTGTTGTTCAACTTTTGCCACTCAGAGAGAATCATGGGAAGTGTTACATTGTAGTTTGCATTGCCCGTGAGGGTGCTGTTAAAGTCTTGTGCCTGTGGAAACACAATATGAAACACACTTAAAGTTGTCTTTAAAATCCAAAAATGTCCTCAGCTTTACATGTACAGTACATAATAAACTTAACTATCAAATATAAAGCCTTTATCTTCATCTTCAATGTTCTCTTTCACTAAACATATGCAGTAAATGTGTTCTCACAACATGAAACAAAATAAATCTTTCCAGTTACTTTAAATTTGAAAACTTTAAGTGCACAGTTTATTCTGTAAAAAACAGGAAATTCATTTTTAAAGTAAACTAATTAAAGGAGCAATATGTGACTCTGACATGTAGGGCCTGATTTACTAAAGGTGTGCGTGTCTTAAAACGTGTGCAAACTTCATACCACCAGCAAAAAATGTGCTATCTGATCTACTAACAGCGTGCAGTGAGGATTGCGTCTTTCATATGAGCAAAACAACACGCATTGTCCATTTAGTACGTTTGCCTTAATGAATATGCAATATGGGGCGTTTCTGCCGTAGCGTGCAAAATACTGGGAGGAGAAAATTCAAATAAGTTAAGTTAGTACATGCATTGCGATTTACCAAGCCAGGCAAAAATTGCAGTGATTGTGACGGTGTCTAAATTTAACACCTTTGAAAGGAAGGTGCTAATCCAGGAGCCAAGTGTTACGCACAACAGGCTGCAGTTAGGAGGAGACATAGGCTCAATAAAAGAAGGTATAAAGATCACGTTTTTCCCCCAACATGTTAACATGTTTTCGATTGACATAAAAATAAATGACAAGCATTATTTCGATTCAATAATAGTTAATAAAGAGAAACACCATGATTAAACTAATATAACTGAACATTCACAGCCTCTGCATTCTAAATCATTTCAACATTGACATTTATGTCCTATTTCCCTCTTTTCGGCAACATTACATTTTAAACTGGGCATTTCCTTTTTCTCGGGTTGCGCGTCTCTCCAGCTTGTCTCCGGTGCGCTCCTCTCCCTATCGCGCTCGTCTCCAACCTCTACAGCCCGCTGCTGCCAAGCTGTAGGCACTTGAATTGGGGGACCTCACCACTGCTTGTACCCCCGTCTTCGATACCTCTTGCCAGGGCAATTATGTCCGATCAGACACAGCGCTGGCCAGCTGTCTGGTGCGCAACAATAGCCCGAGGGGCGCGCCTGAGCGCCGGTGCCACATAGGACACAGCTCGCACCTCCTGCGCAATGTATGACAATTCATTCAAAAGATGGAGGGAAGAAAAGAGAGGCCCTGTTTAATGCCGAGGTTTTCTTATAAGTCAAATTTTCTTTTTGTTATAATCAGATTTATCTGCTATAACTCGGAAATACTGTACGTTCATTTGCCTCTCCCACTAACACCTATTTTGCGCTTGCAGTCATCCTGCTTTCCGTCCAAACTCTCCGTGACGTAACCCAGTATAACACGCAAAAGCCTGACTTAAATACAACCGCCCCCTCAAGGTTTGCACCCGTTATCATTCACGCAAAGTTTCTTAGTAGATCACCCGCAAAACGCCTACAAGCCAAACGCGCAATTCTTTGGAGTGAACACGCAATTTTGTACTCTTTAATTGGGATCTTAGTAAATCAGGCCCATGTAGTGTTAAAAATGGGTACTGCAGTCCAAATTCATAACATTACAAGATAACATTACAACATAACAAACACAACAAGTCAGGTTGCGATGTCGTGGACACTGAAGTGTTTAGCCAGATCTGCATCAGTCTTAAATCTTTTCTGCGGTATAACCTCTGTCAATTTTACTAAAGCATCTCTTATAATGATCCTAGTTTGACGACGTTTCTGGTCATGGAGCTTATAAGAAAAATGCTGAGGCTTTTTGGGTCGGGTAACCTCAGTTATATCTGAACCAGTTCGCTTGCCCGCTTCCATGTTGCTGCTACACCGGTTGATTTGCCGTGATAACTGGCCTCATATCTGGCAAACGGAGGCGTGTCCAAAACGGCCGTGAGGGGGTGCCTTGAAACTGCCTATCTTCTCTGGTCAAAATAAAGACAGACAATTCCGGACTGGACTCGAAACTTTAGGCCCTGACACACCAAGCAGATGGCAAAGAACTAGTGGCGATGAAGGTCGCCTGTGGCGTCAGCGCCCGACGCCTTTTGTCTTGTTCAAAAAGTTGCACTTGAACAACTACAGCCGACGGCCAACCACCACGTACGTTCTGTGCATGCGCGAGATGCAATAACTCTCCATGCCAGCAGGCGGCAGTAGTGTGTAATCGTTATTCCAAAAAGGGGATACCGGAAGAGGACGAGGAAGAATGCGGATAAATAAACCGTTGTTGTGATATGAGAAGACACGTTTCTCACCGCTGTCGCTCAACACTCGTAATATAGGTACTTCTAATCAAGAATAATGTCTGATAAAAAGTTTAAAATGGCATTGGCGTTGTCAGCCCTTGGTCTTTTATTAGTGGAACACAAATAAAAGATAGCTTTACGAGAAAGGCAATTCAACATGGCGATTCAACATGTGGAATCGGCCAAAAAAAGGCCAACTCAGCCGTCGGGTAGTGACAGAGCTGGACACACCGCAAAAACTAGGGCGACGACCGCTCACCGACGTACCGACGGTCTCCTTGGTGTGTCAGGGCCTTTAGAAGGACACACTGGCGGCTGCATAGTTGTCAAAGAAGCCAGCACTTCAACATAGCATGTTTCCTTAATGTCTGATGATATAGTAAGGTCATTTTATGATTTAATTCAGTAGATATCTTACATATTGCTCCTTTAATCGTTTATTGAATATTGAAACTCTACATGTCCTTTAGAATTCATTAACACAGTAGACTATATAAATCAGTAACATGTGAATGAAGTTTTCTGGAAATATTGATCTCTTATTTTTAAAACACAGACCAATTCACCTCTTAAAGGGATTTGGGAAAAATTAAAAAAGTAGCATAAAGCTGAAGGTGGACATATCAACTCCTCATGATTCTCACAGAATAACAAATTCAGGAAGCACATTACTTAATAATGAAACTGTTCAAATGCTCAGCAGCCTTACTGATTCAACAAGTGGCATCATGACCAACAGTAGGACCTGTTCTAGGTCGGAGCCGCTCCCGCAGATCATTGACCTCCACACCTCGACTGTTACGGACTGCATGCTGAAGAGCCACTCGAAGGGAACAAACATTTCCTCACATGTTGGAGGCTTAGATGCCGTAGTCTAGTAAAGAAGGGAGACACAGCAACAACTGATTCATTTTTGCTACTTTAAATGTTCTTCATGCTACGCGTCATCCCCTGAAGTCAAAGCACAACATTTGACAGAGTCATTTTTATAAGGAAGGAATGACCAGTAATGTCAACAATGACTGACTCATTTAAGTCTTTATCTATCTTACAAAAAGATTGAAAAGATGCCACGGTTTACAAATATAATCAAGGTAAGAAACAAAATCGTCCGTTAAAATATTGATGCCCAAAGGCTTTTGGTCAGAGAAAATACTTGTAGCTCACCTTCGTGATCATCTCCTTTACACTGTCCACAACATGATCTAACCACAGGCTTGCCTCGGACTGGTTTGTCAGCAATGTTAGATACGTTTGTTGGAGTTGATTTGCATCTTTCAGGACACTGGCCATTATTTCTGAAAACCAGGAAAATGCCAGATTGGTTAACTACATCACACTCAGTGAGATTGAAAAGTCTCTACACTCTTATATAATTGCTGCTGTACTTTGATTACTAGATAATACATTCCAGTGGGTTGTTATAATTAAGTGTAATACATTTCCTTTTGGGGTCACCTGGTGTCAATTTTCCCACATGGTAACTCCTCTAGTCCTACTTTGGTAGAACAGTTTGAATCTTACATCAGTCCCCAGAGAAAGGGTGTGAACGTGTCCTATGTATTTGTAGGTCAGTTCATGAACACCTCGACAAGATAACAATCTTGACTGCGAAAGTATGTGAGCACAAAGCTTCAAATACTGAACAGTGCTTCAAATAAATAGGTTTAAACTTCCCTTGCTGCTTTCTTTTAAGGGCTGACAACTACATTGTTTAGACTTGTATGTTCTAGTCTAATTCTTTACCAGGGATATTTGTCAAAACCTCTTTCATTTTGACAGCAATAACCACTGCGTACTCATGTGAGTCGACACCATCAAGAATAAGCAGCTAGGTTTTATGGTGGTAAAATGAAAGTTGTTAAAACCCTTACTGATCAACAGTCATACTAAGTCATCTCACCATCTACAATTTCAACAGTCAGTGTTGCTATTTTCATGGACTGGAAGCCAGATCTGAGCATGCTATGGACCAGCATGTCCACCTCAGGCACCATTTGTATGATCTCCAGTATCACTTCACCAACCGCCAAAAACCTGCCAAAACAAAAGTTAAACCTCAAAATAAAGAGCAGGTTACGGTTTCGTGTAAACATTTTTAATATTTTCATTAAGTGTGCAAGGAAAAATTTGAGTTTTTATTTATATTTGGCAAAGTTCATAAGTGTAGATTTAAGAAAGAGAATCATAAATGAGACAAAAGATGTTTTTTATTTTGTTATTTTCTATGTTTAAGGTTCAAAGAAGAAAGGTTGAATGGACTGAAAAAACACATAAGACATTAAAAAAAATGCTAAAGCCATATCAAATTGTCTATCAACAGTACAGCATGTCTATGAGCTTGTTAAATCTCCTGTGAGGAATTGTAAGTTTGCTTGCTGATATTGGAGACCCCTGCAGACAAAGTGGTTCAAATAATCTCTTTGCTGATTTTAAACTGTGCATGCATTATGTAGTACTTTTCTACAAAAAGAAACATCTTTCTGTCTTCAAACAGTCAAATGTTTCATTTATCAAGAATCCTTTCTGTGGAAAATGAACAGCAAGCTTCTAATCATATTGTCTGAGACTAACCCAGCAGCACTGATTTAAAGTAACGTGGTTTAATAACAATTAAGAAATGATCAATCTAGCTGCTAATGCTCTGGTTTTGTTTTGTAGGTCACATAAATACATAGATATTCATTTCAGTCTCTTTTATAACCAGTGAAAAACTCATCAGAGGAGATTTCAAATGTTGCTGCATGTCATCCCCCACTCTCTCCTCCCAACATTTCCTGTCTCTCTTCAGCTGTCCTATCCAATAAAGGCAAAAATGCCCCCCCCAAAAAATATCTTAATCAATTAAAAAGCCACATTAGTGTACTTACAGCTCCTCCTCAATGTTTTGTGGCTGTGTTTCTATGCTACGCCGGGTCCTTGGGATTTGGGAGCTGTCCGGTTCTCCTTGGATAGATCCTTCCATCAGACTGTGCAGCAGCCATTTGGCAACGGAAATGTCATGCGGAGCGACATGCTTACTCCATGCCAGGAGAACCTGGGTAAAATGTTGTTCATTAGGGTTGCAAATTGAAAGGGATTTTAGAATTTTTGCTACATCTTAACATATACCAGAAGTTTATCTTTTTCTGCTAAGTTGCTGTCTCTTATTGGCTGATCTCTAAACAATGAAAGTCCTCGTTTCTACAAAGTCAAATTCAACCCTGTGCAGCAAGAAATAAGATGACATTCTATCACAATTTGGTGATAATGTCTCTTAAGTTTTAGCCATCTTTAAAAAAAAGTATATACAGAACAACACTGCTTTTTGCATACAATTCTGTGCGATATACATCAAAGGTTAGCTTAAGATGGTTACGGCTAATGAAGTATATACACTTTATCCTATGAATGGAGGTATGGGTGCAGGAAGATGTGACAGGTAAACTGGATAAAAATAATGAGCACTACACTGTCTGTCTGAAAGAAAACATCGGCAGGCTATTATAATATTAGACATGCAAATCACTCCTATATATCAGTGTAAGAAGGCTAATTGATGTCTGGCTGACTCTGAGCAAATACACATACTAATGACAATGTTAGCTAACAGCTTCTGATTGGGAATTATCTCATCAAAACACGTCTACTGTAGTGGCAGTGCTAATTAGACATGTTAGAGGTTTCTGTTCCCCAGGTGCAACCTGGGAGTAGCACTTGGTTGTTGCTATGGCCAACAGCTTTTTCCTGGCTGTGGACTAATTACTCGGCACACTCTGAATCTAATTGCCTGTGAAGGTGGCACTGGAGAATGAATTTAGTATCAGAAGAATACAGATAAGCATCCTATGAGACAGGCAGTAAGGAAGAGAGAGGAGACAACAGAAATGGACCTAGAAAGTGACTCATTTCTGGTGTCTTTTCTCTCAATTTCTTTCCAACTTACCTGCTTTGCTGCCTTGTCGGAATCGATCCAGCCAAGAAGCATATGCACGGTGCCAGTACTGCACGCTGCTGTTAGCCACAATGGGTTAGCGCTGTTGTTGCACACGTACATATGCAACATGTCACTGTCCATAGTCAGGGCAATGGCCTACAGAAGAGAGGGGAATTACAGTAAATATAATGAAACTAGAGTCTAACTTTTACACTTTGGTTATTAGAATAGTAATCAGTACAAAGCGAAGCAGTAGTGAAAGAGAGTTTAACAAAGATTCAAAGCAAGGTGCTGTTATTCATAAATATGCTAGCTGTTCTTTTCAGTTGTTATAGCTAAGCTATGCTAACACAAGACATCTTCCGTGGCAGAGAGACTTGAAAAAAGTTTAGCAGCAGAAATACTGTCATATTTCATCTTGATATTTGCAATCTTCAGTGTTGGGAAAGCTGTTTGTGAGCCAAGCTACTACTCCACATGAAAATTAGCTTTACTACATTGAAGCTATAGGCTACCCTCGAGCTAGCATTTTTCATTGAACAAGTTTAAAGTCAATGCTAATTGTTTATGGTTATTTGGATAGCTCTGTACTAAATGATATGCTATATACTACATAATTAGGCTACAAGCAAATGACTCGGGCCAACTACAATGAACTTTCATTCATTTCTATATGTTGAACAACTGGTTTACTTGACCTAGATAAGTTCAACATAGGCTACCAGTCCTTTAATGTTTCTGTGACTACCAAAACAATGTTGTGTAATGAAAACTAAGAACTTCTCACACAAGTCTCGCTCCATCACAGCTGGATATAATTACGTGTGCTTCTTCAAAGTACGGCCAATTAAGGATAAATATGCACAATAGTGCAAGAATCAATTTATCCTCATCCTGTCTGTCTCTCCCCTTATCTTAGATCCAACTTTTCTAGAGTTTCTTTATTTATTGTGCTTCTCTTCCCTCCTATATGTTGTCTAGTAGGCTAATCTGTCGACAAGTTGCCAGCTGGTGTTTGTAGTGTGCACTGGTGATGGTTAATTTAATAGGTGTGAGTTATGTTAACGTATTTGAGAATCAACTAAATATGTGTCCTCCTGTTAGGTGAACTCATGCTAGTCTGCTAATCTGCTGGCAGCAGAGACAATCTAAGCAGCAAATCAAAGATCAGACAGTGATGTGACTGATATACAGGAGTAGGCCTGCAGTAGATAGTCTGCTACAGATACAAATCAGGTAGTGATCCTCAGCAGTAAAATTTCAGACTGCAATAGCGCTTCAACAAGGGAATATGCAGCTTGTGTGGACACTACTGCACACTTTCGCTGCCCAACACTTGCTATATTTAATATAAAATCAAACTAATCCCTTCTGAAAGTGAATGTGTCTTTGTAAAGGTTTCTATTTCAGGTTTTTAAATTGTTTTTCTATCACCTTTTACTTTAAAATAGTAAACAAACATATCTCCTATCGTTTACTGTCTTTAATGTACTATAAAGGGTTATATAATGACCCGTCAGCACATACCTTGTCCAGTGGTATTTCGACCTCATGTAGAACTTGTTTCATCATTTCACTTAGTGAGTCATTCTGCAATTTGACAATCTCTCCCAGAGGAATGGACACATCTGTGTAAAATCAAATCACATGGCCAAGCGTTACACCCTTCTGATGTAAACTTCACTGACTACATAGCTTTGAATTTTCCGAATCAAAGGTGACTCCTGTTGTGTTTTCCTTGGAACTAGACTTCATGTCTAATAAGGATTATGATTCCAAATAAGGTAGTGATCCCGTACCACAACAGCTTACTGAATAATCAGGGTTTCACTAAATAGCATATTCATTTTCAAAAATACATCTAATATACATTAAAGCCATTTGAATCAAACACCTTTAATTAGATTTTTGTGGCTGATAATATGTTCAGTAAAGCAGATGTTGCAAAGTTACCTTTTCCCGGCCAATTTTGAGCATAGTCGATGATTTTGAGGCCAACTAGTAGCACCGGCTTCACAACAGAAAGTGGGGCGTCGGCTTCTGGGAATTTGCTCTTGATGGCGTGCATGGCACTAAAGAAAGAACAGAGGAAAAAAGAACAGAACATTTGCTGCTCAAACCTAGACACACCCTGAAAGAAATACTTGACATACTACGTTTACTCAGACATCATTGATTTCAAACAGCACTATAGCGTTAGTATGTTAAAGCCAATACATGGTATATCTAAACTGATGTAACAGGATTAAATTGTATTGTAACTCAGTACAGAGTTTTTAAACTGTCCCCTCATTTTATACCAAGCGTTTTGGGGCGCTGGGGGCCTAGAGGTTAGGTCTCGCCACATGAACAGATTCTGTTGTCCTTTAAGCAGGTAGACGGGGTTCCAGTCTGACCTATGGCTACTTTCCCACATGTCATTCCCCACACTCTGTTCCTGATTTCCAACTCCATCCACTATCCACTCACACAAAGGCATAAAGGCTCAATAATAAATCTTAAATAAGAGTTTATGCATTTAAATTCATAGTAAAATAAAACTAGAAACCAAATTCTTATTTAAACTGGATTAACAAGCCATTAAACGTACAGTATGTAAAATCCGCCACTAGGGGGCTCTCAATCAAAACAATAACAAAAGATGACGTCGCGGCTTGCAGTGTATTATGGGTAATCAATAGGAACGGGCGAAACCGACCTGAGAAAGACAATATGTGTACTGACGATGTATCCAAGTATAATTTACATGACGTTTTATATCACAGCAGCACATAGAGCGACAGAACGGCAGCTTTCAGTAGCAGCTAGCGCTAGCTTATTCAGCGGTCTTTGACGTAACATCCGGTGTTTCCTTGACAAGGATCAACATTTCCTGTCTATCGTGGCGGATCATCATGGCGGCCGCCTACAAGACACGTACCATTACAACTACAAAATTACGTATTTCTCTGGCTTTGATAACTTTTGGAAATATTTGAGGTGATGTAAGTACTCAGCTAAAAAATATATATAACATATACAACATTTAGACCATTTTTAATTTAAGTTAGATATTTTAATGTAAACATTAGCATGCGATTCTACATACTGTACCTTTAAAAGAAACAATGCTCACATTGGACTCCACCAAAGCTTTCTTAGCTTTGGACAAATATTTAGAATGGCTGTACTATTCTGCTATTCTACTTATGTTTTTTAATTAATACACACTTTCAAACAGCTTCCCTTCATTCATTTTGCACTGCTCCATCAATGAAAGTGCATTACCCCTGTATGTTGGTGAGTAGGGTCTCTGTGCTGTCTAGTACTTGGTCAACAGAACCAGATGAGAAGAGCTGAGGAAGAACTAAAAGGGTTTCCCACAGCGATGTCTGATTCTGTAGTTGATCAAACAGCACAACGGACATCCCAGCAAATGTTGCCATCTCATCTGGTTTTGTCAGCATCAGCTGCATCAGTATCTAACAACCAGAGTGCAAAGATCAAAACATGTACAAACATACTCAAAACATACATTTAATAAGTAGTTTAAAGTTAGAATCATCACACTGTAATGCTAATTACAGGCTAACACATGCAGGGGGAAATAATCCCATCTGATGTACCGTATGCATGCAGGGAAACACAAACACCCACATACCTGGTTGAGTGTGTTGAGCGAGACTTCAAACACAGTTTCGTTGGACTTGCAGAAAGTGACCACAGCAAAAGAAAGTGGGCTAGATGTCTCGTTGTTTATCATGGGGAGCGCAACGGTGCAGAAGGCTCTCTTCAGCATGTTCGCTGACTCCAGCATTGTGTGTAAGGTCTCCTACAAAGGGATGTCATTTAAATCAATTCAGAAAATTACAGTTATGGAGTGTACTTTGAAGTTCATGAAATACTTTCAAGCCAAATACTGCATCACAAAGTACCTGTAACATCACAACTTAAGATCAACATGAATCTTTTTGTTGTCTAATTGTTTAGTGACCAGTTTTCCTGACCAATCAAAATATTGTATGTATGTATTAACTTTTGAAGAACTGCACCTTCATTGATTTAAAGGTCACATATAATGCTAAATACACTTACCATTTTTTTCCAACACTAAAATGTGTCCCTAGCATGTCGACAAACCCCCCAATTATGAGAAAAGTCTCTTTTACCGGCTCAACTTTTCAGTAAATGTGTGCTCAACCAGGCCATTTTGAGATGTTCCCTTTATGACATCACAAAGGGAAGTAACCAAACCCCCAGGTGGGTGACACTATAGGCATGATCAAATACAGGATCAGAGTGGATTTTTAGCAAGGAACTTCACAGACATGTTTTGGAGAGCTCTGAGTCTTATTTAAACTTGTTGAAAAGAAATATAATATGTGACCTTTAAACAGTTATATGAATGAAGTATATTTCAGATTAAGAGAAATGTTTATTAGCTAGTTATGTTAGCTAAGCTTAAGTACCCAAAATCCAAACGTGGGACTGAACTTGGGCTTGTAAGCTGTGACGCTTTCTTCAGACATGACTGCTAAGGACTTGATTGGCATGAGACTTTTTATTTTGTCTCGAGCTTACATTTTATTTTGGTCAACATTCAATGCCAGTTTTTAGTCCTGGAATAATATGTGTTGCAGAGTCATTTTTCAAAAGGCAGTGTGTTTCCTTCCTTATTTTGTAACTTTAGAGCAGTTCTGAGGTTGTTGATTTTAAGTTATTTGATAGGTGGCTTCAGTATTTTCCAAGGGGGAATCTTTATTGGCTGTGAAAAGAAAACTGACATCTGATAGTTCATACTACTTTGAGGCATGTCTTGCCTTTTTTTATCAGTGAAAAAGGGCTCTTTTGTAGTTAACAATGACCCTTAGATAAGTGGCCAAACAAGGTTTCCGTCAAAAGAGATGAATCTCAGGAACAGGTTTTTTCCTTATTCTTTTTTTTTTTTTAATAATACCCACATTATGGTCCAGAAGAGTCTCATTGATGTTCATGAAAGCGGCTTTATTCAGTCTTCTTTCGCGAGACGTACCTTTAAAACATGGAGACATATTTAAATTAACATGATACAAATATTCTACTAAAATACATATCTACTTTAGATGCAAACACAGGAGAAGGGTGCGTAATCAACACTTTTTTATCCTTAAAGTGTGGCTTTTTAAGTGAAATTGTGTGGAAATAATTATTCCTGGAAGTTTAAGAAAGCAAATATGTCCATTGGTAAGAAAACAACTCTTTTTTCATCATGTTCAATCTCCTAGTTTGCCTACCCCTTATTCTGATAAAGGTCTGAGCAACAAAAATATCATCATGACATGTTCTTAAAATATACTCCTGAACACTAAGTCCAATAAGTACCTAGAAGAGCCTCATCTGGTCCAGAGGTGAAGGTGCTAAACTTCACAGAGAGCATGTGATTAAGTACTAGCAATGAATAAAGATTACATACCCACAATGTTGCTCAAGACTTCAACCAGAGCAGCAGGACCACTTTTTAGGTCAAAGTTTAAAAATTCTCCCCTATTCATCAGCTGTTTCACCGAGAACCTGTCGTACATAGCCAAATCAGACACAGAAATCACAAGATACTCAAATACATCCATGAAATTAAAATACATCAAATGACATGTTTTGGAGCAGTCTCGAGCTACATGGGTACACATCTACTCCGATCTGTATATCTCTTGAACTTGTTGCTGTACGCTACCTAAATGTTTGGTATCTTGTTTCTTTGCTTAAAATGACAAAGTAATGAGGAGTACTGATAGATACAGATTATGTTTAGAGGATAGAAAACGAAAGGCAGAAAAAAAAAAGTTCCATTACAAAAGCCAGTGGAGCAGAGGCTAGCTATGTCAAAGTGGAGGGTTGGGCTTTGGCTCTGGAAAAAACAAACAACAATTTGACACAATGTGTCAGAGGTAAGACAAACCGTTTTTTCTATCAGCCCTCATCAGGTATTTAAATCTCAGGGACTTCACAAAGCTCAAAACATATATGTTTAAGATGTGGAAGTTTCACTGAAGCAGCAGAAATGTATAGATAATGTCTGAAATAATCTTTCAGTGTGTACAGCAGAGTTCAAGTCATAGATCATATCAAATCTGTACTGATGAATATAAATGGGGTACCTTTTACGCGATGAGGATTTCTGACTTGACTTCGATGCAGCTGGGTCCACAAGACGTGATGTGTTGTGACAGTGGCTGTCTGTGTTGCACATGAGAGTCTGCAGGAAGGGGAAGAAGCCTGTGCTGGGTAGGTTTCGGGGTCCCACATAACCTGGAGGAGATATCAGAAAAAATGAATATGAATTGTTCAAAATCCCAGGAGACCATGTTTTGAATAATATACATTAGGCAAATGCAATTTTCTGACGGTACTAATACATAGGAGTAAGTTAAATGATGTTCCATTCAGGCCATCATTATATCATTGACTGTATATAGGTAGAAGGAGAGTATGATACTCACTACATAAACTGGTTCTAAATGCGTCTTTTATGTAGCTTCTTATTCATTTCTTGTATGGATATATCTGACCAGAAGATCAAGAGCCTGAGCTCATTTTCTTGTGTGTATCAACTGACATTGAAGTAACTTATACCATCTTTTGTCGTATAACAATCCCAGCTAATGCTTAGGTTCCAAACAAAGGAAAACGAGACGTAAAAACGATAAATATCAGGTTGCTTTCAAGTCGCTGTGACTAGTCTGGCCTTTGTAGCCTTCATTCCTGTGAAACTATTATCTCAGAAAGTTATATTTCATCTTGTCAAAACAGAGAAAGGGAGTATTGGCTTCGCAAACAGCGTTTTCACTTAGCTTAATCATGGGATGACATGTAAGCGTTTTGAAAAGAACTGGATGACAGTAAGACAGAGTTCATGCACTGTTTGAATAGATATAGATACAACAGTGACATATTTAATAAAAAGGTAGTGTTTCAAAAAAGGGAATTACTTGGAATACATATGTAGTCAAATGTGCAAGATGAACCAATCAAATTGTTGTTCAGTTGTTTAGAAAATGTGGAAGGAAGTTAAAACTACCCGTTTTAAAATCTCAGAACTTTTACTGCAGCAGATTTTCTACGTGTTGATTTGATATATTTGTTTTACTCTTAGTATCTGTCTTTAATAAAATAGTTGTATTTTATTGCTCTCCATTGAAATGTGTGGTTGTCTGAGATAAATCTAGACTGTGTTTGCGGAGTAATTCTGAACACTGTTTTACACAACCCAAGGCTACTTCTGTTTATTTGGTCTGATTCTACAGAAGGTATTATTCCCTGTTTTTGGGTGGAGTACATTCTAACACTGCACCTGTTTCTCGCATGAACGAGCCACCAAACACAGCACTTAACATGAACCCTTTTGTTCCTGATCACTGGATTGATTCAGAGCACACTGGGGTTATTACATTACATGAAAATCTCTGCACCGCTAGAATCTGATCCAGGAAACATGAATGAACATACAAAAGTTGGAGGATAACTGGTTAGTTAACACCTGAACTAAGTAGTATGTTGCTTCTTACATTGTTACTTTGACTGATGCTGTGTTAAATGCGAAGCTATATACCGATATTTCTACTTATAAGAGGTACAGTTTATATGTGGAGGAACTCATTCTATGTTCGGCTTGCGCAAGGCTTCGGTACATTTTTACAAGCAAACCGGTTACATTTTCTGCCCCTCCTTTCACAACTCACTTCTCCATTCTCATCTCTGGTCACAAGTGGTGACACAAAGGTAAAAAGCACACACCCCCTCCCCCCTTACACACCTTTACCCACATCTATCGCAGATAATCAGCTGGGTTGCAGAAATAAAAGAGTACAAACAACACGTCACTAGTAGTGCAGAGGGTACGCTCAGATCTGGAGGACTCAATTTGTTTACTTGATTGTGAAAGCGTGTAAAGTGGCCATCAATTAGAATTCCCAACAAAAAGCCTGTAGTCTTTGTGGCGTATGTATTGTGTTAATGCAAACTTGAACCCATTGATTCATAACCTTTTATTCTCAAGTATCACATTAATGAAATCTGAGATGATGTCAGATGAATGTAATGGTCTATAAAGAGACATTTAGGATAACATTTTAATAAATAGAGTCAATTCTTTAAATCGAGTTTCCAATGTGTGTTATTGAGTTAATTACGAGTCCTGTAAAGGTTGTAGCTTAAGTAGGAGAGATTTGAAAGCCAAATGGATTTCCAGTATGTAACATTGAAGGCTTTTATCTTTTTCTCAAAGTTTGTAATTGTTGCACACTTTAGTACACTTACACTTGTCTTTTCAAAGGATAATGAAACATACAACTGCACATGGACCTGGAACAATCACTTACATGTTTCCTTTACTATTGGGGGGAACTGGTGTCGGGTAACAGCGACGATGATGAAGATGACCAGAGGCCAGGTGATCAGAGTCAGGGACCATAACTGCAAAAGTAGATTTTATAAAACAGTTATATTTAGTGTTTGGATTAAAATGTAGTGCATGAAAAGCACATTTCCAAAGATTCAGTAAACCTAAATTGGAATATCCAAGGTGTTGTGAGGCTATAATTCCTGACAATCTAAAATGGGATGATCAAAGATGGTATACCATGAAATATGAATCCTAAAATGTTTTCAAATTCACTCACCGGCTGTCTGATGACTGCCAGTCCATTCTTCCAGAGAAGGAGTTTCAGCTGATGGAGAAATGCCATCGCTAGAGGAGGCCAAAATGAAGACAATATATAAAAGTTATCCATCAATCCATTACTGTACCTTTACCATTTCATCCTTCAGTGTCATTGGGGGTTAGGCTAGCTAGCTGATTCCCAGCTAGGGAATGGTTCGGTAATTGAGACGTTGTCACCCGTCTTCTGAAAATCATTTATCAAATCAAATCCAATTAATTTATCAACATTTTTCTGGCATCACCAAATCAGAATTCAAAAGGAAAGGCGAAGGAATTAATTTTGGACACTTCCATTAATACCGGCAATTCAATTATAGCCTAAGCGGAAATTGTTTGAATAGGACCTTCACAAGTGCGTTGTCATTAGCCTAACAAAGAATAAACCAATTTTGTTTTTATTCGACTTAAGTTTTTGGTATTTAGAGCAGTGAAGATAACCTAAAAAATCAGTGACATTGCATATCTGGGTAGTTTCATCGTGTGTACTCTAATAATAAAGCAATATTGAGCAAGGGAACAATTACTGTAACTTACCTGCTGCGTGTGTCCTCTGTAAAGGTCCAATTAATCGTTATCTAACAGTAGCTCGCGGGATTGTTAAGGACATGGCGCTAGGTGGACCCTAGCAGGACGCCTTTTCCATCAGTCGGTAAAACAGAATACGCTTAAAAACAGAAACAGAGAAGACCGCCTCGGAAGACGCCGCAGTCTGAGTGAAGTGTTGCCACAAGCTTTATCTTTCTGTTCCCCTGTCTCCTGTGAACAGCTCCACCTGGCACCTGCATGTGAACAGGTAACGTGAAGGGCGTGTACTCCTGATGCAAGCAACCTCTGAGGCCATAACAAAGGAGAGCATGACTCCTGGGAAAACGAACGAGACTATAGGCTGCTCATGTATCAGCAATTACAGGAAGTGATGGCCTCTTAATTTGTCTCATAATTTCCATGATACATCAAAAAACTGTAAACTCATAGTAGAGGGACTTTTATAGCAAATTTAACATCAAGTTACATTTTTATTGGAATATAAAAACTGCAAATAAAATAATAATCAATACAATATAATAATAATAACAATAATAATAATAATAATAATAATAATAAAAAGGTAAGGTTTTTGTTGCCTGTTATCTTGCTTTTTTACAATCCCCTAACTTCCTTCCACTTAAAAAAATGCTTTAAAGTACTTTCAAACAAAGAAATAATAAAAGAAAACATAACTAGGCTATAAACAATACAAATATTGGTAATACATGACATAGTAGGTACAACCAAAAAACAGCCAAAAACACACCAATACTCAAAAATGCAATCTCAACACTATAGGCATTGGCGAACTCAGAACTACAATTCTGACTTTAATCTAAGAATTCTGACAAAAATCTGTAAAAAAAAAAAAAAAAAAAAATCAGTGGCCCTTATCCTCTTCCGTAGTCCGTAGGCTACTAATCCAATCCAATCCAATCCACTTTATTTATATAGCACAAGTTTAAACACAAGGTTTCCAAAGTGCTGCACAAGAGAGTAAAACAGAGATAAAAAATAAAAATATATAAAAATATGCATGTGTACACATAAAACAAATACAGTCACATAAAATCAACACTCTACGTGGGGGTAAAAGCCAAAGAAAAGAAGTGGGTTTTAAGAAGAGTTTTAAAATGAGATAGAGAAGAGGCCTGCCTAATGTGCAGCGGCAGCCCATTCCAAAGCCTTGGAGCAGCAATAGAAAATGCTCGGTCCCCCCTGAGCTTAAGCCTAGCTTTAGGAACTGTCAGGAGCAGCTGGTCAGCTGACCTGAGAGATCGGCTAGGCATGTAGGGGTGCAGCAATTCAGAGAGGTAAGGTGGGGCAAGTCCATTTAAGGCTTTAAAAGAAAATAAAATAATTTTAAAATGAATCCTAAAATGAACGGGCAGCCAGTGAAGTGAAGCTAAAATAGGTGAGATGTGCTCATACTTGCTTGTGCCAGTTAAAAGACGTGCAGCAGCATTTTGAACCAGTTGAAGACGCGCAATGGAGGACCCACTAACCCCCATATAGAGTGCATTACAGTAATCCAGCCTAGTGGTCACAAAGGCGTGGATTACTGTCTCAAATTGCTGTCTCTGAAGGACTGGTTTAATTTTTGCCAGCTGTCTTAACTGGAAAAAGCTGGACTTCACCACAGCTTTAATCTGGCTGTCAAATTTAAGGTCTGAGTCCACTTTTACACCCAGATTGTTCACAACTGGCTTGTGATACTGTGCCAGAGAAACCAGATCAATTTGGGGGAGGGTCACAGAAGTGCCACCAAAGACCATGACTTCTGTCTTTTTTTCATTAAAATTCAGAAAATTTAACGACATCCAAGCTTTAATGTCATGTAAACATTTTTGCAGTGGGTTAGTGGAGTACGCATCAGCCTTTTTGAGGGGGACATAGATCTGGCTGTCATCCGCATAGCAATGAAAAGAAATGCCATGTTTCCTCAGAATAGAGCCAAGTGGTAAAAGATATAGAGAAAATAAAAGAGGGCCAAGCACAGAGCCCTGTGGTACCCCACATGAAAGAGGAGCAGTGGAGGACACAGAGTCATCAAGGCTGACACAGAAAGTCCGATGTGACAGGTAGGACCTGAACCACTCTAGTGCTGTGCCACTGATGCCCACCCACTGCTCCAAACGAGCAATCAATATATCATGGTCCACTGTATCGAATGCTGCAGTCAAATCTAAAAGTACAAGGACAACACAGTGACCAGAGTCAGTGGCTAAAAAGACGTCATTAAAAACTCTTAAAAGCGCTGATTCTGTGCTGTGCAATGTTTTAAAACCTGTTTTACTAACACAATATGTTCTAAAAAAAAAATTATACATTGAAGTAGAGATTAATTAAGATTACATCTATACATTACAAAATAAATTCTATAATGCTGTTTAAGGGACAGCACCAATTGAAACACCATCAGGGAAACAACAAGCATTACATTACACACTCAATTGTCTATAAGGTGTTGTCAGGGAGATATAGGTCTCCAAAGGGATAAATCCCACTTAGCCTATATCATGTAGGGGATCCACAGGGAGAGGCCAAAATGATGCAGGGAATGCACAAGGAGCTGCACATCTTGTGGCTATGTAGAAAGGATAAACAAACAAAACTTACACCGATAAACAAGTGTCACACTCAAAGACTGAATCTTAAAAACTATAATTACAGAAATATATAGGTCTGCAAGAAGTGAAGTTTTCATCAATAACAGACTTTATGTTAAAGTTTGATGTGACTCTTTAGCAAATGTCACATTTCTCTCAGTCATGCACCTCATCATTTTGCATTTATACAACAGGCGAAGCTGATAGGTCTGAATTTTCTGAAGATTCACATTTTCAAATTAGAGCATGGACCTCCTGTTGGAGTGTTCTTTCACTAACATGAAACCCTCAGTACATTTCTTGACAGGATCATCTGTCAGGTGTTTAAAGTATTACATTTACTAGTAAACTCTTTACATAACTACACACTTAAAGAAAGGCAACTCAATGAACTCTATGGAAATTTAGGATGAGACACAAATACTCCTATTTGATGATGGGAATGACTCTGCATTTGCTGTGCTGTATATTTTCACTACAAAGAAAGCCCTACTGGTTTTTCTGTCTAAAGAATTTCACTGTAAAGACAAGCACTGATTTTCAAAATGGCCCTAAAGTTATCTCTAAAGAAAATCCAAACTTGGCTGGGGTTTCTAAGAAGTACAACCAAAGTCAAAGTTATTTTAATGTACAGGTCCATAGCACATATAATGTCGGTTGAGATCTGGTTATGTGATGGTTAAATGTAGTCAGTCATCATTTACAGGCAATCCTTTCACATTACAACACAAACGTGTATTCTATTTCACAAAATCGTATTCCAAACTATTTTAACTCTGCTTAAAACTTTTATTCAACAACAAAAGTACACATCAGCTCAGCTGTACAAACACAGTCTTGAGATAATACCCATACAAGATCACAAGGTGTTCATCATCCTCAGGATCGAAAAAAATGTTTTTTTTAAGATAACAGCTTCATGTCTGGCTGGACACAGTGGCTCCTCAGAGGCATTTCAAATCTTTGTATCACTGGTGATAACACTATAATGAATTCCATGTTATGTACAGCATAGGGTTTATAAAATGAATGAGAGGACAAACGATTTTTTAAACATCAGTGATACTGAAATGTATTTCCCATGTAACAAATATAATACTGGCACTGCATACAAAAATCAAACTAGCATATAAAGGTATTCCACATAAAACTGAAAAACAATGGACAAAACAGACAAAGCTATTCTTTGTAACAAATTCTCAACTGAGATGTATTAGTAGGGGTTTTGACCACTAGGAGTGCTATAGAGCAGTGTGTTTTGTGAGTTGCCCTGCTTTTTTTTAGGTTCACATGCAAAAAAATAAGGACACGTGCTAACCAATTGATCTATAATTGGATGCAATAACACACTAAGAAATGAAACAATGTGCAAACAAAGGCAGTAAAAAGGAAATATATAAAAGCAAAATAAGTGAACGTTCAGAGTACTTCAAGAACGAGTTACGCAAAAGGAAAAATATTCAAAATGTCTCTAAAAACAAAGGGCAACACAATGTTTCTTTAGTTAAAAACACAGATTGTAAACACATTCCTCATTAAAGCAAAGTCCTTTTTAAATTAAAAATGCATCTTCATACTGTGCTTGTGATCTGATCTCTGAGGGCATCTTCATACGTCTGTGTTTTTTTAAGAAGAAGAATATTTAATGATAGAAAGTTTAGAGGCTGAACAGCTTTGAATCTCACAAAATGTTGAACTTGGTATACTCATACAACACAATCTGTTTCAGTCATAAGACACATTTAACAGGCAGACATGAGGGATGAACTTTTCAACACACAACCTACAAAATGTTTCAGTAACACATGTTTGGCAGCACAGTCTTGGCTTTTTGTTCGTAAGGTTCAGTCACAGTGGTCTCAAACAGACCGGATTGCACAACTCTTCAACCATAAAATGTAAAAAATACACGGTAAAATAGTCAAGATATCTCATAGAATTCAGACAAATGTCCCTTTTAACACTGCTATTGGCACTTGCGTGTGTCAGGTAAGTCAGAGGTCACATCAATAGATTATTTTCCAGTGTGTTGGCTGTTCACATTCTTTCTCAGTGTCGCCACAGAAACGATTGTATGTCGTTTTGGGGTCAAAACCCAGGATCTCCCTCTCTTCATGGATCCGGAAAGAGAAGGTAGATACTGATGTGCCTATAAAATATCTGAAAAGGAAAAAAAAGAAAGAATAATTAAATAACTCAAATCAAATCATCGCAAAAGTAGACAGTGATGCAAGAGGTACTGAAACTGTACTTTAGATGGCTAAAAGGCATGCAAGCAACACGTACAGGCACCCTGACCAGTTTTTCAAGTTGAACATTTTCCATGAACAGGTGACAATGCTTATGAAAATAAGTACGAGTAATTCAGCGATAAAAATATGTTTCCAAGATGGCCAAAGGGTGAAACACAATGACTCATTAAGTCATTAGTTCTTAATGACTGTCATTTATAAAGACTTTTTTTTAAACTACACAACATATATATAATATAACACATATAATATATACATATATATTTAAAACACACTTGAACATTTGCACACAAAAAAAGAAAATAGATAAAATCTTATTGCCTGCCAACAATTTGTTTCCTTCTGATAGCCATCTTAATCTAATATTAAGATTGACCTTCACCATGAAATCTAATTTACCTGGCATGTGCACATATCCACTGGTCAATGATGGCCACTCCTCCGTCTTTCAGGAGTTCCAGATCCTCTGGGGAAGGCTCAAACCTTACCATTTCTGGCAACAGCTTTTTCAACTCCTTCAATTCTACAAATTGCACAGATGAAACACGATAAGAAGTCCGTTATAGTGGTTCAGAGGTTATTAATATGCTTCTACTACATGTAGGTCTTACAGCATTACCATCATGCATATGCATGCACTAATGTCTGACCTTATTGTGTCAGTGCATTTAAAAATGGTAGACATTTCATTTTTGCCTATTACATCAGGTGAATTGTACCAACCTTTAAAACATACATTCATAAGCTTCAAACGAGCAGAAGTATTCCTGGCAATATTGTCAATATCTGTCATTCTTTGGGCTGCATGCTTGTATGTATGAAAAACAACGTAAATAAAGTTGAGTTGAGAATATTAAAAACCCCTTTCTCCATTGTCTTTGGGTGATAAAAATGAACAATTAATTCTAAGCTGTTTCTGAATGTGCTGTTGTGTCCATACCGTCCCCATCTGCGTCTGTAGCAACAAACACAGTGTCTAGTTTGTGCTTCTTCATCAAGCTGCGCATTTTTTTTGACAGCCCCCTTCAGGCTGGGTACATCCTCTCGGTGCCCCCAGATGAAGTCCTTCCTGCGCAAGTGGACTCCAAGATACGGACCACCTTTAGCAGAGCCCAGCTTGGCCTGAGAGGGATATAAAGACAAACCAGGCCCCAATTATTTCTGATCAGATACTAAACCTGATGTAAGCGAAGTTTTTTGAACATTTTAAACAACAAAAAAGGATTCTTTAGCTGAAAAATTACTTACTGCTGTCACATAATATGTTTGCTTACATTGTAAACAGCGTTTACATGAACAAGACCAAGTTTTTAAAACCACGATGTTACAAGAAAGCCAACAGCTAATCATTGCTGGGTCTAAATTGCGGATGTGATAAACTCAAAGAATTCGGCAAATTCTGAAAAAGTGAAGGGAAAAACTTTCTGCAGAAAACAAAAGCTAACATACTGTAAATAGAGGAAGTCGTGATCATTTGACCTATAACACATTTACCACACCTTTAAACCTTTTGAACAATCATGTACCCAGGTCACATTCAGACACTCTGACTCACTTTCATGCGAGTCCAATCCTCACTGTAAACTGTGTTGTCTCTGTCATCCGAAGAGTTTAGGTACTTCGCTCTGAAGTCATCTCCTATGAGTCGCAGGTGCTTGGCAAAAACCATACTGCGGCGGGTCTAACACCAAACAAAGACATTTACAGAGGTCCCATGTCAGATTTCAAACAAGGAGATGCGTGTTTAATTCATGGATTAAATATTTCAAGCAATTCTACATTCAATAACAAGTAATTCTCTGTTTAAAGAAGAGCATTGTTTTAATGTCTACCAACATTTAGGTTGGAGAAACTAAACACCAGCATTTCAAAAAAGGTTAAATATGTCAGCTCATTACTTGACTTACATCCCAGTAATCCTTCCCAGCGTAGTGATCATGAAGTAGAGTCTCTGCCCGATCGAGCATGACGGAACTGTAAAATATCAGTTTTACATACCAGTTAATCCCTGAGAGTGTACCAGGATCTGAAAGAAAACACTGTAAGGTATACCCATTCTTAAACAATGATGGAGTCAGATCATATTTCAGGGGTTTTAAAAAGAAGAAGCAAAGAGGATGTATGCTGAATCCTTCGGCTGCTTGACTGTAAGCTGACTGTAAGGAAACATATGAACAATTAGGTGTCTAGACAGGGTCTAGACAGGGTCGTTTAAGTCACATGTTTTCTAGTCACTAAGCTACACTTGTCATCTGATGTTAAAAAAAACAAAAAACGGAATAAGATATGACTGACTTGCATTGCATTTAATACGATGTGATAATAATAATGCTATTGCTATACTATTTAAAAAAGCACAGTTCCTTTGAATTTCACGCTCATTCTCTTTATATTCATACTTCTAACTTGGCTTTAACCTTTGTGTCATACTGGCAAAGGGTCACACACTGTTTATTCGAATCTCTCAACCATTTCACTGGTCATACTGGTCATACTGGTCCCTACAGTGGACGGCTATTCAAATGCTGTTTTCTGTGACATGCGCAGATTTTGATGGAATGGTTTCACATCAGACACTCCAGTGGACTTTTGAAAGTCATCCACTGGCCAGCAGTTAAATGTCTTCAAAATCAAGATGGCCGACGAAAAAAGGCAAAAATGTCCAAATATTGATTTGGGTTTTGAAGAAATATTTCAAAGACAATTAATATTAATACTGAGACTGCTAATCATGAAAATAAGCGTGGAGTCACTTTTTTCTGCAAATCAATTGATTTTTATTCTTAAACTTTAATTTGCAGTTTTTTTTTAACAAAAACAATATTTTATCTGAGTGAATACGTTGGTTTTATTTAATGTGTTTCAAAAGACAGAGCTCAATGCTGAATATAAACCCATCCTTCAAAACTTAAATCTAAATGATTCTCTCTTATTTGATATGCATTAAAAAATAAATAAATACAATGGGTTTTTTTTTTGCATTGTAGTGTTGCATCATGTCCACTTGAGTGGACATTTCTGTATCTTCTTCAGAGTTATGAATATTTAAAAAAAAAAATGTATGTCACTTTGCATGTAAAAAAAAGTTAGAAAAAACTGAGACAGCTAAATATTGGGCCCTCCAAACCCTCAAAATAGACCTTGGAGAAAATGGTTTCTAGAGAAAGTTTAAAGGAGCAATATGTAACCCTGACACCTAGCGTTTAAAGTGGGTACTGCAGTCCAATTTCAAAACATTGAAGAGAGCTTAACCCAGATTTAAATACAAAATGCTCTGAGGAGAAGGGGACACTATATTATTGCAGTGCAGTAAGATCCAGAAATTCTGTGATGAGGTTAAAAATAAACAGATAAGTTTGTTTTGAAATATGTGGACTTGTGGATGTTAGAAAAAGAAGACAGGATACTTTGGAAAACATATTGGGACCGGTAACTGCTGTTGTGAAATGTCCTGATTTATCAGATGATGAAGAGAAGGAATGAGGTTTTTTGTATGTTTTATAAACCAACCAAATTGAGGTTAACTTTGTGAAGATTTGAAGCACCTTGAAGTGTTCATGATTTTTCAATTAATGTTTGTACAAATGATGGCTTTATGTGAAAGAGTTTGATTTTTTGTTGAACAGCCTATAATCTAAAGATATTTGCAAAAAGAATAAGGATTAATAATACTGCTGTCATGATTTGGTCTGTTTTAATTTTGTATTTCAGAGTTTTGATTTCTTATCTTGTTTTAGTTCTCAATTCTTCCCTAGTGTTGCTTGTTTCCCTTGTGTGTTACTGTTTCCTAGTTTGGTCTTAGTGTTTTATTTTGTAATTTCTTATTCTTGTTTCTCTGTGTTCTAGTGTGTATTGTTTTGTGAGTTCTCTGTGGCCTTGTTCACATTGCACCTCCAAATCTGATTTTTAGCACATCCAGATTGTATGTAGTTTGTTTTTTTGCCATTCTGGACACAAAAAGCCACATGAGATCTGATTTTTCCAAATCTGATTCAAACCACATACGCAGGTGGTTTCGTATGCGATTCATATTAGATTCCTACAGATCCGATTCAATCTGAACGTCTCGGTCGCTTCAATGTGTCTTCTGCGTCACTCGCAATGCGACACCATTGACAATAAAAACAAAGACGTAGATCCAGCAAGCCGGAAGTTAATTCAAGGCGCATCATACAAACTGGTCTAAGCTTTGGTCGGTGGAAGAAAACAGCAAAAATAAAAACAAACATGGAGCAAAACAACAGCCTGTGGATGGACTGCTCCACAAGATTGTTTGCGTCAGAAATAGACACACTTCTCTGTCATCCATTTTGCAGTTGTATTTCCTGGGCGTAACCTGTTACCATATAAAACAATGTGGATCAGACCATGTCAATACGGACAGGCAGATCGGATCTGGTCACTTGCAATTTGTAATGCGGACAGTCAGTCAGTTAAATCGGATTCTGATCAGATTTGGGGAAAAATCAGATTTGGGCGGCAGTCTGAACAAAGCCTGTGTGTCTTCAGTGTTTCATGATTTACTTTGTAGTTGTCCTCAGTGTTTCTGGGGCCTGTACTACGAAGCAGGATTTGGGGTTAGCGAGGTAACTTCAGGGTTAACCCTGGGTTTTCAGTCCTACGAGGGTAGTTCACTTCTTACCTGGGTATATCGCCACGGTAACTTACGCTGCACAGCTAACCTGCTCCGGAGCAGGTTATGTTGGAGATAAGAGATCAACCTGTGAAAATCTCCGCCCACTGACCAATCACATCTCTTGATGATGGAGCTCCCAGAGTGGATCGAGAGGGGGAGGACCCTTCATGTGTCCCGTATGATTTACATTATAATCCGTTAAGGTAATGATTATTTTTCACTGATAAATATCGTCCTTCATCCTTTAACAGAGACTGGTTGTGTTTTTAAGATGCACAATTACGAATAGCTTGTTATGGCTTTGAATTATATCTTAATATTAATTTTTTAATGTCTCCATGCCGCTTTGTTTGTGATCGTCAGAGCTGCAGCTGAAATAGAAATTCTTAAACTGTTCTACTCGCCACATGAAAGAGTCAGAGCAACACATTCAGTAAAGAGAAGAAACAGGAGTTATTATGGTCAGTTCTAAGGTGATCTAACGATGGAACAAATATAATAAGCCGTAGTTTGCACGTTAATACTCGCCGTTTTTTCTTTTTTATGCCATTTGTTGCTGCAGCTTTGTAACTTTTGTCTTTGGGAGCCTGTTTGTCTTAAACGTATTTATATTGTTAATATAGTTTGATCAGAGTTTGTAGATGTGACGATCTGCTGACGGCAGACGCAGTGATGCTTGTGATAGGTTAAATGAAGCTAACTCCGCCCTTTTATGTGAACGCGCTCTTGGTAACTCTGGGTTTACCTATCAGGTTGATAACCAGCTTCGTAGGACTGTTAAGCACGACCTCTTATGTTAGGGTTAGTGAAGCCAGATAACCCAAAGATACCCTGGGTCTGTTTAACTCGCTTCGTAGTACAGGCCCCTGGTCTTGTGTTCATTCCTGCCTCTCTGTGTTTCCCTCAGTCCTGATTGTCCTGAGTGTCCTCACCTGTGTCTTGCTGGTATCACCTGCGTTTGAATACCCCTGTGTCTATTTAGTCTCAGTGTTCCTCCCTCTTGTGGTCAGATCATTGTTGTATGTCGGTGGCGAATGTCAAAGGAAAAGGGCAGTAGCTTGCTACAGTGCAGGATCAAAATTCAGAATAGTACTCAAGCTCAATAAAAGCTTGATTATCCTACAATCATGTTATCTGCAACAAACACATTTTAGCTGCTGTAAGTGTTTAACAAATCTTCAGATCAGTCAGCTTATGTATGAATGTCAGTGATGGCTACATTTTTACGTCATGTTTTTGCTCTGTAGACTCACGTCACTGTGATGTTTTTCTGAAGTACAGGCGCCATGATAGAAGCGTGGCCTTGGGCTGATATACATGTTACATTTCGAGCTCTTGTCTCCTCGAAGCCCCAAAACCAGCCCCTGGTAAACAAACAAGATCAAAAGTGGTGAGAGATGGATACCATTAAAACAGAAATACTGTGAGTACAATCACTGTCTGAAGTAGGTCTTCTTCTCCTTACCTTCAGTTTCTAATCTATAGTGATAGGCCTTCTTCTGACACTACTTCAATCTATTTCATGTTGGCGCAATTAAAGGAAGAATGTGTGACTTTTTGATCCAGTAGATGTCGCCCTTGAGCACCAGCATGAAACCAAAACAAACTGCTGTTTGGCTGCACCTCTGCCATACTGAAGCCTCCACTCTCCTTCAGTCACACACCTCCAAACCCTCTTCCCTCACGTTCGCATGAAGGCCTGTACGCACAGCCTGCAGGGCTCGTGCTTTTCACTCATTGTCGACAGTCATGACTCAGAGATACATTAACAGAGGATATCATTGATTTCTGCTACATTTATGTGTAAAATGTTGCACATTCTTCCTTTAACAAGGTGAAAAACAAAGAACATTTGGTAACCGCTTGATTCAGAAAGCATCAGTCTAATGACAGATTTGGTTTAATCAAAGGTATATACGAAATCTTTATGTTTGCACATTTATATGTTTGCACTTTAGGTTAAAATGGCTCTTGTTGTTTTGGAGAATTTAGTTGCATTACCTGTAGTAGCCCTGTTTATCTTTGGAGTACATCATCTTCTCAATGCATGGCCGCTCATCTACTTTTTCCTCCCATTTCCCATCACTCCATCCCTCAGCGTAGTTTTGCAGAACCAGAACCTGGTCTATGAATGGGCCTCCATTCTCTAAACACCAGGAAAAAAAACACACACACAGCTGAATGTTTAGCTTCATTACAAATAATTCTGAGCTAAGGAGCAATCTGTGTGAACGACTGATAAAGGAGTGGTAACTCTACTTAGTGAGTTGAAAATACAATAAATCAAACTCTTGTTGGGAGTAACCAAAATAAAAAGCTCACCTGCAATAAACTCCTCATACTCAATGACAGGGACGTTGGCCTGCAGGCTAGTGAGGCTGAAGAACTCTCCCCATGGGATGCGCATCTGGTGGATGTTCGGGCTCTGCCAGTGGTACAGGCGACCCCATGGGGGGAGCACCAACACCCAGTCATCCCCATCCTTCCTCAGAGTCTTCACCAAGGAGGCCATGCGGATATAGACATCCCTCCGCAGATTGAAACCCTCTGGAGGGTTCACGTCATACAAAAGGTATCTGAGAAGGCGGGAAACAGAGCAGCAGCAAAGTCTTTGTTTAGTGAAGGAAAAGGGTCTTTAAAATACTTAAACTTATATGGCTCTATAAAGGCGACCTATATGTCTGTCGCTGGCCCTCCTCTTGGATCCTCTGACCACAACATGGTCAACATCTGCTCCCCGCATCCCAGGGCAAGGTTCAGGCACGTGAAGTCTAGGTGTGGAGTGAAGATAGCACTCTGGCCCTTCGGGGGTACTTTCACTGTAGGGACTGGTCTGTTTTTCAGAAAGCATCTAAGAACATAGATGAACTGACAGATGTTGTGGTCAGCTATATTTCCTTCTGTGTTGGTAGTGTGAGAGCTTGACTAATTCGGTTGAATTTTGTGGTTATCTAACCTGGTCTGATCTGGTTAAATAAGTAATTAATTAAACTTTAACTTGGTGTTGTCTCCCTTTTATGTTGTGCCCTCCTGAGCCAGGTCATGACAGTAGTTTGATGATCCCAAAAAAAACTATTGTTTCCTATCCTAGTAACAAGCCACAGATCACCAAGGAGAAAAGGCTGTTTTTAGAAGTGGGGATAAAACTCAGCTAATTTGAAATTAGAAAAACAGTTCAGTCTGAAATTGCACAGACAAAACTCGTATATCAAGAAAAATTGGAATCCAAATTCCATGAGGCTAACCTGAAATCTGTCTGGGATGGCATAAAACTGATAACAGGGTGACAAAAGAGCAATAATACTGTGCCCTTAATCAGATGTGCAGCTCGCAAATTAGTTACATAGATTTTATTTGGGATTCAACTCTGATCGCTTTCTTGATAAAGCCAACAACATTGGCAAAGTGGTCAGGGATACATTTGCTGTTAATATCTGTGTACTCACAGTTGCTAAGCTTTATAAACAAACCAAGGGCAGTAAGAGCTCTACTCCAGACAACATTAGTGGCCGGGTGCTCAAGTCCTGTGCTTTGCAACTAAGTGGGATATTTCAAGTTATCTTTACACTTTCTGTTCAAGGGCAGAGAGTTCCTAAAGTGGGAAAAACATGCCACCACTGTGCCTGTGGCTAAGTAGTAATCCCAAAACCTGATTTTAGACCAGTAGCTCTCACCTCTCTGGTGATTAGGCCCTTAGAGAAACTAGTAAAGCAGGTGGAAGGTCAGTTAGACCCACTTCAGTTTGACGACAGGATGAGCAGATGTGTTGAAGATGCAACACTACTCCGCTAAATGTTTTAGTTCAACATCTGGAAGCCTCAAAAAACTCCTGCTAGGCTCCAGTTCATTCACTTCTCATCAGCTGTTAATACTTTTCAGCCTTACTTAATTTCTGAGAAACTCCTTTTTGAACTTGAATTTAAATGGTGTTAGCTTGATGGTGGCGTTTCTGTCCAACGGATCACAGTGTTTCAGGGTTAATGGTGTCTTATACTCTTCCGCTGGTTCCCCCCAGGTCTGTTTGCTCTCTCCATTTTTTTTATTTTGTACACTAATGGCTGTAGGAGTAATTATAAAAAAAAAGGCAGTTAGTGAAATTTGCCAACAATAAGATTTCTACCTACAGATAAATGTGTCTAAAACTAACTGTTAAGATAAACAATGATGTGCAGTGTCTTAATGACCTTTTATAAGTGTTTTATAGAAACTGCCCTCACATACTGCTCTGTGGCATGGTTTGGTTGCCTTACAATGTCCATTAAAAACAGGCTAGCAAAGCTGGTCAAAGTTGCAAACAAGGTGATTGGGATGCAGGACATTGATAGTAAGCAGGTCATCATCAGTAAGGCCCAATAAATCATTAACTGTCCTGCCCACGCTCCATTTGCTGAGTTTGATCTCCTTCCTTCTGGCTGTCGTTACAGAATGCCTCAGACCAAAACAAGACGTGTCAGACATTCTTTCAACCCTGTTTCTATTGAAAAGCTTAATTTGTGTATGTTTTATGTGTATGTTGGTTAGAGAGGTTTTTAGATTACAATTTTCAGATTGTATTTCTGATTATTTATTGATTACTTATTCTTCACTCATCTATTTCACCTTGATTATTCATTATAACTATATACTGTATAGCACTTTATTGACTTAGTGCACTTTTTGTGTACCTGTCATGTCTTGATGCCTGCTGCAAATCTAATTTCTTTCGGGATGATAATAAATAAGAGTAAGGTAAAGTTGAAACTGATAACAATCAACAATAATCAACCTTAAGAGAGCCTATTACAGTAAAACAATAACAAACTCATACCATTTTGGACAAACAAATCTCAAAATCTTTGTTATAATAATAATCTAATAATGTGCCACAAAATATCACATCATATGAGTAGCTGAAATTATGGCCCTTCACTTCAATACAATGAATTTAATAACATTAAGTAATAGACCATTAACCCAAATATGCCACCTATTAGAAATGTGTTATTAACAACGAGATAATTCCACTGTAGGACAATATGCTGTAAGGGGTGAAGAAAGGACATTGTTTACACTACTTTCGAGTACTGGCGGACAATACGCCGAAATTCACTACAAAACAGTGATTAGGAAATTGCTTTGAGCGGTAGGTAAACAGAGACGGTATGGCTCTCTTCGAAAGGCTTCTTTTTAAATGGAGTCAGAAGACAGCACACCTCTCTACCTCGCACCAAGACTGCAGAGCTAATCGGCGAAGGTGAGTTCTGGCAGACGTGACAGAAAAACGATCCCAAAACGGCAAGAGTAATCTCAGATTAAAATTTTGCAGTCAGATGGGCGGATAAAGGACATTGCTAAAGCGTATTAAACGGGTGTTGTTGAATAATCTATTTGCCGATATCCTCTTCAAGACAAGTGTTTTGCAAATATAATAAGAAAATAGGTTAACAAAGATTGTATGGCTGCACAGAAACAAAAAGTCCTTAAATTGGCAACAATTTTCATTGAGTTAGGTAACGTTTCATACACCTTCACTTTGCACTCACTGCACAACACCAGTCGTCAATTCTAGTGTACGCAGGATAGAAAAACAGCTTTAAAATGATGGAGTATGGCTTGAACCTGTAGTTATTTAGGATGCAAATAAGCATAACCTTTAAGATTGAACAAACGTACATCACTGTAACCACTCCTGCGTTAGCATACAGCAGCTAGCAAAGAGTAACTTTACGCATCAGAAACTTACCGTAGATCTCTAGCGGCAGCGATGGATATACTGGCTGTGTGACTGGCACTGAACGCATTGTCAGTGATAACTGTTTCAAATAACGCAAAAGACACCAGAATGGTTAAAAAGAATGAGGAAAAGGAATAGATTGATAAAATAAATACTATCGGTATCTGCTCTGTTCTTCTGTGCGCCATATTTCCTCTGAGCCACGCACTTCCGGAACTGTAAAAAAGCGTCTGTGCAGTTGCTGAGCAACCAGTAACAGTCTATGATAATGATATGCAGCGTATGTAATGTCAAACGCAGTTCAGTACATTTCATACTGTACCATTGTGTATTTATGTTTTACCTTACTATGTACGCGTGATTTACTTGTTTTTAGATGTATCGTTGAAAATAAGTAATCTTAAATTGTTTAACGTCAACATGAGGAGAATGTTTTTGAATCTTATTTGTTCCTCATAATGTAGCCTATTACGAAATTGTTTTTACGTTTCAACACTAGAGCGTGGTCTTAAAACATCTTTAAATACGCCGTTTGAGACAGAGACTTTCGCTTACGGCCATACCACCCTGAACACGCCCGATCTCGTCCGATCTCGGAAGCTAAGCAGGGTCGGGCCTGGTTAGTACTTGGATGGGAGACCGCCTGGGAATACCAGGTGCTGTAAGCTTTTATATTTCCCTCTGTAAACAGCAGATGGCGCCGATGCTTCTTTAATGGACACCGAACATCTGTATTTTGAACTCCATGATTTTCCAACTCCTGTGCTGTCAATTACAACTTGTCCAAGGTTTAAGTTACCTTTCCTTCAATAATATAATTAAAAATTTCAGTTGATAATTATCTTCACTTCTACTGAAATCTTTTTTAGAGAGAAATATTGCATTATTCATACACTACATTTGTTATTGATTTTGTGAGTTTTACATTGCAGATTTAGGAGAGGGGCCAGCAGACATATTTCTCCTTAATTGCATCCTTAATGACTAAATTGGAAATTAAATTTGAACTTATGGAGCCATGCCTATATTTAGGCTATATATTGAATGACTCTTCATTTTCATTAAGTAATTATATTGACAAAAAGTCACACAACCGAGAACTAGTCTGACAAGTAATCCCAAGGTTGAACATGTCTTAATATTTATGTCTCTTTTTTTTTACGTTGTATAAGTATCAGTAAACGACACAAATCTATTTTTGGATTCAGCAGGGACTCTTATTGGCACATCCCTAAAGAAAACAAAGCCAAACTTAAAAAGTTATTGGCAAAAAAGTGTCTTTGTACTAGTAATGATTCATATCAAATGTGGTCCAAATGACAAAGACAAAGCAATATGAAAATGTAGCACTTTAATATTCACTTCCCTTTCTTTACCAAACTAAAAAATGGTACAGTAAACTAAAAAATGAAGAGAAAAACATCATACAGGAATCAAAAGACTACTTTAACAATGTCAATAAGCATTTATTTTCTTAAATAACATGTTGACGCGCACACAGTAGAGGCAAGCACAGATTAACAATAGACTTAAAAATCATGCCATTGATATAACTGCTTTGGTGTGTTCTCATGGCTTATGACTAAGACAAAGCGTTCATTTTGTTCCTGTATTGCCCACTGGCTCGCATGAAACTTTATGATTATAATTTGGTCCTTCTACATGTTGAGGCAAAGCTCTGTTCTCTAACTGTGGCTAAGGAGACTTCACTGGATGTTGTCCTGGTCATATGTCACTCCCAGTTGTCTTCTGGCCTCATCTATAACGTTTGCTATCAGGCTGGAGTGAGCCCATGGCATCCCTGGACTCTCCTTCAGTCCTAGAGGGAAAAGTAATGACAAGACCACTACAATAGAAAATCTTAGAATGCATCATGTCATAGTCATGCATGTCTACGTACTAAGTAGACAGTTTAAACACTCAAGATCACACTTGACCTGACAAAAGAGAATTGTCTTAATGCAATACAGTATCTTGTACCTTTCAGCAGACACTGGCGGACCTCCTCAGCTTCGTATCTTAGACCTGTGCTGTTAGTGAAGTTTAGTGGCATGGCAGCCTCCGGCAGGGGGAACCGCATCTCCTTCCCATTCACCTCCAAGGTTGTGGGGCACCACATGTGGTTGGGTAACTGGTGTTGTAAAAGGTAGCATGTAACTTAACTTGCACAAAGAGTTAAACCTACAGTCATGATGAAGGCGATAAATAACTCAGATTTGCCTGTCAATGAATTTGTGTTATTTGGTCCTGTATGGAGAGGGTTCAACTTTTCTTTCTTTACCTCTTAATACTGCTTACCTTTATGGTGCCTTTGGTTCCAGTGATAACAGCATCACAGGTGAGCATCATAGTGATAGAACAAGTACAAACAGCCAGTCTGTTTCCTGAGAACTTAAGGACCACAACTGCTGTTCCATCAACACCTGGACAAAAGATGTATAAACAGCCTAAGCTTGGAAGGGAATTGTATTGTATTTTATAGAGGACACTTTAAAGAGAAGAGTCTATTTGTTAAAGTAACCATATAAATAGCTTATAGTCCATGAAACATTATGATACGAGCCTATCACCTGTATCTATGCAGTGTCCCGTGGCTTGGATGGACTCAGGCCTCTCCCCGTTAAAAACCATGAGGACAAACTGCAGACAGTAGATGCCCAGGTCCAGGAGCGCCCCCCCTCCTAACTCCTTCTCAGCTAAACGAGGGATGTGGGTTAGTGGAGCCCCAAGATCAACTCTCACCATCTGAACATCACCCACTTCACCCTGTCCCAATAGTCTCTTTACTTCAAGGGATACTGGAAAGAAGCGTGTCCAAACTGCCTGAGAGGAAACACATTAGTATTTTGAAAATATGGACAGCGCACGGCAACTTCTTGAAAAATAAATATAATTTTTCTACCTCCATGAGAAAGACACTGTTGTCTTGGGCTGCAGAGATGAGTTCCTGCACTTCCCTTAAATTCATGGCAAGAGGCTTCTCAATCAGTACATTCTTCTTGGCCTTCATAAAGAGTTTGCCAGTGGTCAGGTGGTATGGATGGATATTGCCAATGTAAACCACATCTAGAATGTAAGGGGAAAACAAAGTATTGTTTATGATCAAATACTTGTTCAAAGAAGGGAAAGGTCTGTTATGAATAATCCAGGAGTTCAGCATATTTGGAAATGGCTGAGATTCTGTGACTGTTTAAACGCTTAAAGCCAAACATTCAATTATAATTTTTACTGCTGACAGAGGAACCCACCAATGCCTGGGTCTTTAGCCAACTCATCATA
>CM036548.1:15628336-15926368 GCA_020745685.1 Tautogolabrus adspersus | reverse complement strand
GTCTGGCCTAGGCCATATGAGTTTGTTGGCAGCCATTTTGCAGCTGTTAGGAGTTTTTGGGTTGAGAGGGATGTGTGCAGGGAGGGGTAGACGGACAGAGAGAGAGAGAGAGAGAGAGAGAGAGAGAGAGAGAGAGAGAGAGAGAGAGAGAGAGAGAGAGAGAGAGAGAGAGAGAGAGAGAGAGAGAGAGAGAGAGAGAAAGACATCCCTGACTGTTACGCAGCACTATGCAGCTGGACAGGATGGGGGAGGAGAGAGACAAAGAGGGGGAGGAGATGAGGGGAAAGGGTGGAGATGCAGGATGGAGGACAGGGGGAAGGCTTTCCAATAAACTTAAACCATGGCCTTCCTGTCTACTTCACAGTGTCTTAGTTTGTATATCAATATATTGACATTTACTGTCCACTTTTTCAGCTTTTTTTACATTGAAAGCCCATTGTGCAGACTCTGGACTTTTAACATTCAATGTTTCTTTGCCAGCTGAGCCATTTCCTCTCCCAAATTTGAAGAACTAGTAATGCTGCTTTTGCAAAGCAAGTCCAGTATACTTACATTTAATAAGTTAACATAAGTCTGATATCATACGTTTTGTACGCCTCCTTAACCACTGTCTCTCTTCTCTTTTATTTAGCGTGAGTGTATTTCAATGCATGTCGGCCAAGCCGGAGCCCAGATGGGAAATGCTTGCTGGGAGCTGTACTGTCTGGAACATGGGATCCAGCCGGACGGACAGATGCCCAGTGACAAGACAATTGGAGGAGGAGATGACTCTTTCAACACCTTCTTCAGTGAGACAGGGGCAGGAAAGCACGTTCCCAGAGCCATCTTTGTCGACCTGGAACCCACTGTTATTGGTCAGTAATGTGTGTACAGTGTGTACATTACAATGATCTTAAACATATTATTGCTATAATTAATATGCTGTTTTAAACGTTTTCCTCTTGTTTGCACTTAAATAAATACACTACACTGAAAACCCCAATAACAGAATTAAAGACAGTGTTTTATTCCTTAAAATGTATACCTCGTGGACCTTTTCTCTTACTCCTTTTCAATTGTTCTTTTTATAGATGAAGTGCGTACAGGAACCTACAGGCAGCTGTTCCACCCTGAACAGCTGATTACAGGAAAAGAGGATGCGGCCAACAACTATGCCCGAGGACACTACACAATTGGCAAGGAGATCATTGATCTGGTTCTGGACAGGACTCGTAAACTGGTGAGAGTTTTGAGAAGTCGCCTTGTAAAGATTTGCAGTTTAGTAGGCTTACGTTTTCACTGAACAAGATTTATATCCCTACAATACATAACAGTCTAACATTTGTTCAATTAATTTAAAAAAATGTTATCTAGTTTTGCAAGAGCTGTCCAGACTGGGACTTATATTAAGATTTTTTTTCTTTTCAGGCTGACCAGTGCACTGGCCTGCAGGGATTTCTCATCTTCCACTCCTTTGGTGGCGGAACCGGCTCGGGTTTCACCTCTCTGCTGATGGAGAGACTCTCTGTTGATTACGGAAAGAAATCAAAACTTGAATTCGCTGTCTACCCAGCCCCCCAGGTTTCCACAGCTGTGGTGGAGCCTTACAACTCCATCCTGACAACCCACACCACCCTGGAGCACTCCGACTGTGCCTTCATGGTAGACAATGAGGCCATCTACGACATCTGTCGCAGGAACCTGGACATTGAGAGGCCCACTTACACCAACCTGAACAGGCTCATTGGCCAGATTGTGTCTTCAATCACAGCTTCACTTCGCTTTGATGGAGCCCTGAATGTTGACCTTACAGAGTTCCAGACCAACTTGGTGCCCTACCCTCGTATCCACTTCCCTCTGGCCACCTATGCCCCGGTCATCTCTGCAGAGAAAGCCTACCACGAGCAACTGTCTGTTGCTGACATTACCAATGCCTGCTTTGAGCCGGCCAATCAGATGGTGAAGTGTGATCCTCGTCATGGTAAATACATGGCCTGCTGTCTGCTGTATCGTGGTGATGTGGTGCCCAAAGATGTCAACTCTGCCATTGCTGCCATCAAAACCAAACGCACTATCCAGTTTGTGGACTGGTGCCCAACTGGCTTCAAGGTGGGCATCAACTACCAGCCTCCAACTGTGGTTCCTGGAGGAGACTTGGCCAAGGTGCAGAGGGCTGTGTGCATGCTGAGCAACACCACCGCCATCGCTGAAGCCTGGGCCCGTCTCGACCACAAGTTTGACCTCATGTATGCCAAGAGAGCCTTTGTCCACTGGTATGTTGGGGAGGGAATGGAGGAGGGAGAGTTCTCAGAGGCCAGAGAAGATATGGCTGCCCTGGAGAAGGATTATGAAGAAGTTGGTACAGACAGCATTGGAGACGATGAAGAAGAGGGAGAGGAGTACTGAAGAGCCATAAAGAAGGGCTTTGTCATCACGCATTCCAAGTTATCATGAAAGTTTTACATTCCCAGCAACACTCTGATAACATGTGGTGGTGAAAAAAACAGTATTATCAATAAAAAGTTCCCATGAACCTGAACTTGTGATCATTTTTGAACTGATCTAACATAATTTGGCATCCATTTAGGAAAATATTCAGAACAGCTTCAACAATATTTAAACACCTTCCTTGCCAAAAACCCCAATAAGCCTTTATGCTGACTCATCTGAAATATCTAAGAGCTTTTCATTTAACTTTTACAACATAACTAGCTGTGTGTTGAGAATTACAAGGTACATATATGTAGTAGAAATTTAAAAGATACAATCATTATTTGTGTGCAAAGTTCTATTACCATAAAAGATTGAAAATTCTACCTTTAAATCTTTGCTAAACAAGTTTTTTTCTGTTACCCCACTCCCAATTTTGTGAATATGTTACATCACCTCCAATTCATTTAGCAAGGAAACTCAAGCATCCCTCCCTTTGACAATTTCCTGCAATTGTATTATTGTTGATGATCAGTCATAAATATACAAGGGACTTGGCAGGTCTTTTACCTACAGTTGCTTCATTCAGCCACTAGATGAGAGCATTGTTACCGAATAATACATAGATATTTGTGTGAGTTGGTCATATCAAAAGACAAGATTTAGTCATAACTTCCCTGGCCAACTATTATTACCCCTGTACAAGTACTTGTAGTAATAGTAGGCTATTGGAAAAGTAGGCTATTCATGTCCATTACACAGGGGCGTGTCCAGACTTTTATGACTGGGTTGGCCCACATGGGAAATTGACTTATGAGGGGGGCCATGAAGTTTGTGCAAATGAATTAATTCATTTACCATTTCTACCCATTATTGATCTACTTGTAAGTAACACAATTGTTCAAAATGTACATATTCTTAGTCTAATTCTTTGAGTACTCAAAAAGAAGATGTACAAAGTCACTATTTAAAGTACTTAGAAGATTGCATGCAAACTCTTACACACTCTAATATGAAAAAAATACATGTATGGTCAATTTTTCGGTACCCAAACATTTCTAGCAACGCAAGTGCTTTGCAAGTTAGACAGTTTGCAAAAGGTGGCCAATCAGATTTTATGGGGGGGGCATGCCACTCCTCTGGATTCATCAGTCCCAAGGCTTAGCAACACCCCATAACAAAAAAAAGCAACAGTATAATACGTGAGGATGTTTCAACATTAGTTTACAACAATATTATTTGAGCCACATTGTCATAAAGCAACAGGCTGGCGTTGAGGCAGGGCTGGTCTCGTGACGTTGCTGAACACTGGCATGTTCTAGACGCTCTATTTTTTTCTCTCAGTTGGGAGTGACGTAGCGCGTTCAGCTAAACCCAGCACACAAGCCAAACAGACATAACTGTGAGCTTGTTTTCCCGGCGGGGACCGGAGAGTAGACCGCTGACACATAACGGTACACTGCCGACTTATTGTAACTGGGCGGTGTAGACACAGGCTGAAGGAGGAGAGTGTCTGTGCGGCTGTCACGAAGAGAGAGGGAAGAGGGGCGCATTCAGACAATTCATTGTTGTTCCAACCCGTGGACACACCGCTACACTGCTTTGACAATTTAGCCCGAAAGACGCCGACAGTGAGTACACATCGTTGGCTAGCTGTATGAAGTTGTGGCAACCCACTTTCTAGCTACACCAGTCTACTCTAGGTGTACAACGTTGACATAGTAAAAAACAACAACAACGCTTTAACCGATTTATAACATAATGTTTATTAAAGGTAATGTAAATGTTACGTTGCGCTTCTTGGATATCTAGACAACTGTACCTGCAAAGTGCATCTGCTCTGGGATGTAAGTTTGCGTAGGCCTACTGTCATGTCAACAGCAGTTGTCAGATGCCATGACTCTAGAAATAACATAGCTATAATACTTGTGTGAGCGCATGGCTGCTCCCAAGAGACCATAGGAAGTTAAGTTTAGTTATTTTGCTCCAGCTGGGAAATCCCCTTCAGCCCTGGAACTCTGATAGTCCATTATTGTGCTAGCATATGGTTAGCATGCTGAATTCTGACAGTGACTATTCTGTGATGTTGTCATATCAAGGGCACACCTTTATTTAAAACAAAATGAGTCACCAATAATAGGTGTTTTCGGACCAAACTCCAATAGGGAGTTCCCTGAGGACTACACACCATGGGGCCATTTTTTTTGTCTGCATTCATACCGCCATGGTACCTCTGAAGCAGGAGCTAAATAGGTTACTCTAAACATTGTTCTAGGAAATAATATAGTTCATAGTTCCTGTGGTGTGGAATCAATAAAAAAGGGGGAGGGTTTTAACAGTAGGTCCGAAAACACCTAACCTAAATAGTTCTTGTGTCCTATATGTGTAAAATTAATCCTGCTTAGCACAGGACATTTCAGTGTAACATAAAAAGTTTCATAGTGTGAATACAACAAAATAATGTTCAATTAAAAATGAATAATCCTATTTATTATTATATCTTTTAAATAAATGCTTTGTCAGTTAACTAAAATCACCTAAAGCCAAAAGTCCTCAACCATTGTTTTTTCATTATTGGAATAAAGTTACCTAATGGACTTTAATTTTGAGCTTTTTTATGCCTATACCTCATATAACTTGTTGGTCTTTCAACTTCTAATTTCATACTTATTGTTTGGCCTTTTACCGATTTGATCTGAAACTCTGACTGTCTAATAACAGTTTGTATCTAGATGAAATCGATATGGCAGTCTGAGATTTAGTAACCATGACGACTCATGTTTAAACCTCATTCTACAGTGCAGTTTTTCTTCAAAGCCAATCCCATATTGGCCGAACATAAAAATACATAATAAATCTATTCTTAAACAATTTAACAAGGCTTTGATGAGATACATTCAACCTATATTTGTTTACTCATTATTTCCAAACAGTCTTGGATAAATTCAAGTTGATATAGCCTTTGAACAAATACGGTACATAAATGGACTCATTTGTCAAAAAGTAATCGATTATTTTTGTTGATGAGTTTGGACGGGAAAAGGACGATTTAAAGCCACCAAACACTCGTTGATGATGACTCCTCACCCTTAAAACAACTGGCAGATTCGCTCTCTGCTCAGGATCAAGCTATTTATTAAATATCATTAAACAACATTTTGGAATAATAGTAGCTTTAATAATCTTACACATGCAGCAAGACTAATGGGATAGTGAAGGAGGTACCATCAAGTTTGTACACTTTAGCAGACCAAAATACCAAACAGATGAAATGAATGAAAACCTAAGAATTGAATGAGTTTATAGATACTCTAATAAAAAAATGGTATGACACGTGTCTATTTCCTGTATTCGTCAACACTTTAGTTTACTGAAATATAAATGTCACTTTTCCTTCGTTGGTCATTCCCTGGTGTATTTTAGCTCGCGTCAGGAGTTTAATATATACGGGGCTAGGACAGTGGATGAGTCAGATATTAAAGGAGAGAGAGAGTGGGAAGTGACATGCAGGAAAGGAGCAACAGGTCAGATTCGAACCCGGAGGACTATGGCCTCGGTAGGTGGGGAGGCTACCGGCGCCCGGTTAAGTTAATTTAAACTTTAATAATGATAATAATTACTTTATTTGTATAGCACTTTTAAAAACAACGGTTTACAAAGTGCTTCGACACATGCAGAATAGAATAACAAAGCACAAAGCACCACAACAACGATGCACCCCACAGGTGAGACACCCAACCAACAACAACAAAACCCAACAGTTCAAGAACCCAAACAGAAACCAGACCAGCATCAGAAGCCAAACATCACCAGAATTCAAGCAACAAAATAACTCAGGCAACACGGGAACCCAGGCAACTTAGGAGACCAAGAGGGCCGAGGCTGTAAGAAGATAATGAGCGATTAAAAGAGAAACAGTAAGAAGTAAGAGCATTAAGAAGAGATACAAACAATAAAAAGAGGCTCGATGCTATAAAACAAGATAAGATACATCTTAAAGAAGAGAAAAAATTGAAAAATAAATCATTAAATAATAATAATTAAAAGCAAATATGAGAGCAAAATGATCAGAGGGGGGTGTAAGCTATAAATTGGAGTAAAGAATAATTTATTTGAGTTTTAAGAAAATACAATAGATATATAGAGTTCCATTAATGTGGTGAGCATGATGGGTTAGGGTTCCAAACTTCTCTTCATCAGACAGATTTGTTGATTGCAGAATGTGTTTGATCTATCGGAGTTCACTATAATTAAAGAAACGTTTTCCCTTTCAGAGACGGTGTGAAGAGTGTCAGGAGGAAAACATGGTTGATTACTATAATGTCTTGGGAGTGTCCAAAACTGCCTCTCAGGATGAAATCAAGAAGGCGTGAGTATTTTCTTTACACTTATTAATCAATCATAAAGCAATATTTCATTGTATTATAAGACACACTTTATGGACATAAACTTAAATCCTTATTCTTACTTAAAGGACCAATATGTAAGATATCTACTGAATTAAATCATAAAATGACCTTACTATATCATCACACATTAAGGAAACATGTTAGGTTGAAGTGCTGGCTTCTCTGACAACAATGCAGCAGCCAGTATGTCCTCCTGTTAAGTCTGGATTCGGGTCCGGAATGGTGTGTTTTTGTTTTGACCAGAGAAGAAGGCGGTTTTAAGACAACTCCACACGGCCGTTTTGGATGCCAAACCAACAGGTGTTTCAGCGATATAAGACTGTTCAGATATAAAACTGATTCTACTCGACCTAAAGAGCCTCTGCATTTTTCTAATAAGCTCCACGATCAGAAACATGGTCAAAGTAGGATAAATAATGGAGATGCTTTTGAAAAATGGAGAGGTCAGAACGCAGAAAGGTTTCAGGACTGATGCAGAGCTGGCTAAACACTGAAGCTTCAGTGGGGAGGGGGCAGGGGGTGACAGCTCTCTCCAATGTTTTGAATTTGGACTGCGATACCCATTTTAAACACTAGATGTCAGAGTTACACATTGCTTCTTTAACATTAGCCCCGTTTCGACCGGAGGAACTATCCCCCAGAACTATGGTCTTTTTGAGGAATTACGTGCGTTTCCACCAGATCTACCAGGGTAGAAATGTAGTTCTGGGGTGGAAGTTTACCCCTAAAAAAGACCCTGCTAGGGGTTATGTACTTTCTGAAGGTCCAGGGACTTTTGACAATAGGGCATGCAGCCCCTGCAGAGCTGAATGGCTCTGATTGGTCAGTCACAGCAGGGTGTTAGATCACCCACTGTGTTTAAAAGACTGCAGCTGAGAGCCCATTGTTTTTACCCTACCTTTATTTTAATCAAAGTTTGACTGTTACAATTATAAAAAGGTACAAACCCATTAGATTAGACTAAGTATGACTTTAAGAACAAATTAACTAAACTAAAAATAAAAATGAATAGAAAAGCAAACAACAGAAGAGTCAGAGGTTTAATCTGGATTTAAAACCTTTATAGTTTTTTTAATCTCTTAAATTTGTTTAGTTTTTATTTAAGTGTATTTTAAGTTGTTCACTCATGCATGGAGATAAAACAACTTGGTTTGACTTCTACAGAAATAATCTAACTTTATGTTTGTATAAAATAATGAGGGACTTTTTCTTTCTTTATTCTCCATTAAAAAAACATCTTTAAATAAAATATATTCTAACTTTGGTGACTACAAATATTTTTGGGAAATACAATTTTAAAATGATCCCTACACAGATCTTGTGTATTTACAATAAAAAATCAGATGTTCTAAAGTTTAAATGTCAAAATCATAAAAAATACTTTACCCTAATATTAACTTTAAGAAATTAATTGCAGGGGTTAAAATCATTTCTCTTCCTAAAAGGTGTGTCTTGGTGAAATAAGGGGAGTGAGGTATCCAGTGTTCATTCTTCTAATACTTTGATTAGAGTCCTCTTTCCTTTAATGACACTAAACACAGCACTCATCTTCTTTCCATTGTTAATCAATGAAGTCATTTGCAAAGCAATACAGCCTGATTTGCATAAACTGCCCAGAACTTCAGGCAGCAGTGGAAACGCAGACAACCATTGGCCACAGGAACCTTTTAGTTCTTTGAAGAGAAGTCCCTGAACCTTTTAGTTCTGGGGGCCTTTGGTCGAAACGGGGCTATTGCCAGTTAATGAAAGCATTAACTCTGAGTTTAAGTTTCTTGGTCTTATCTGCCTTGCATTCATGATTTTATTAAGTTACATTTAATGTTTTGTATTTTTAATCAAAGCTGTTTCATTCCCAACACCAAAACAAAACATTTTTTTTAATGTGCTGTAACTTAACCCTAGTGTTACTGTATCTACTCGATCTGTATCTACTGTGACTAAAGCAATTGAAAGATTATTGAAAACCACTCATGTGACCAAAAGAGACTTTAAAAATGTTGAAGTCGTCTTATTTTCTATTGCTCTTTACACTGTCTAAAACGGTTGTTGTGGAAGTGATCTTTGCACATGTGTTTATCTCTTGATGTATGTATATATGTTTGTGTTTGTCTCCAGGTACAGGAAACTAGCACTGAAATGGCATCCAGACAAAAATCCAGAGAACAAAGAGGACGCAGAGAAAAAGTTCAAAGAAGTGGCTGAGGCCTATGAAGTCTTATCTGACAGTAAGTCACGAGGACAGTTTGTCTTTATGTTCATATTTGTTTATACAGTACATGTGTGTGTTTATCCGGGAGCTGGCTGGAGGTTGTCAAGCGGCTGTAACTTAATTTTAAAAAGAGACAGACATGTTTGTATGTGGTTTTATTGAATCTGTACAACTGTGCTTTGTTCTTCTTTGACAGAAAGTAAGCGCGATGAATATGACAGATTTGGGAACGACAGAATGAGAGACAGAGGTAAATCAAAACCTGCTACCCACCTCACTTTTTGCTCTTCCCCTTTCTCTCATTCTGAACCCTAACTGTTCTCCCCCCCTCCTCCTCTGTATCACTCACTTTGCCCATTCTGGACCTTTCTTTTATTCTTCCCTTTATCCGACCCGTTCACTATCTTGGTTTCTCTACACCAACCTGCTGTAACACCAACAACTTCATTTTTCAGGTACCTCCAGCTCAGACTTTCCGTCAGGATTCTCCTTCACATTCCGCAGCCCAAACGAGGTGTTCAAGGAGTTTTTTTCAGGCCAGGACCCCTTTGCTTATTTCTTTGGTAAGTCACACACAGTATACATACACGGATACATTTGTATTTTGATATTATTTCTCCCTCCTTTAATGACTAGATATCCATGCATTTCTCTTCCAGATGACTTCTCCTCCTTTGAAAGCCCATCCTCTCGCCCCGGCCCCAGTCGGTTCTTCTCCTTTCCTTCAGCAGGAGGTAAACAAATACATACTGTGAGAGGGAAGCTGCAAAGAAAATACAGTGTCCTCAATGGAATAAATTCAAATTAGACATCCTGAGATATCATACAGTGGGCACAGTGTTGAAAGCCCTAATGATTCCCAGTAACATGAAATAACTGTCTCTCTTAAATAAGGGGGGGACATGTAACATCATGACTGGAATTTTTATTTTGGAGCTATGTGTATAATTCCATCATATTGAACGTGATACTGTACCCTACATGGGATGTGGAAACTGTTTTGTGTAGTTTTTCTTTACTTTCTCATCATCCCCTTCTGCAGCTGATTTCACCTCCTTCTCCTCTTCCATGGGAGGTCTTGATGGGATGGACAGCATTGGTGGAGGGATTGGCAATATCAAATCAGTATCTACCTCCACTCGCGTGATAAACGGAAAACGCACCACCACAAAGAAGTAGGTATTCACCTCGATAAAAAAAAGGTACCCTACCTGTGAAAGTATTTTTAATTTGACGACTTTTTGGGTCCAAAACTTTAAATCTTTCAACTCCACTGAGTAGTTCTTATATCAGATAGATTTGACAAAACTATTGCATTTATGTTGGATAAGAACAAGTGATCAGGCCAAAAGACATACTGGTTTCAACACAAACATTTATTTGTGTGTCTTTCTCACCTTCTGATTGTCTTGCCTACAGGACAAAAGTGAACGGGCAGGAAAGAGTAGAGATTGAAGAGGATGGGGTGTTGAAGAAAGTTCTAATTAATGGTAATATTACATCTTCTAAATAGTGTGATTTGGTGAACAAATGAAGTTTCATGTAATATTTTTCATCCTTTCACTTCCTGTAAACTGATTTTGTCGGATGTAAACAAACAAAGTTCGACAGCAAAAGTGTCACAGGCCCAGTATTAGTGACAGATCTAACAAATAAAGGTGCTACATTAGCTTTTCAAAAAAGCTTTCAAATCATGAATGAGATTTTTACGCTGTGTTATTAGCAGATGTTTCGGATATTGACTTTGAAGATAAAACTGTGATATGGTAACAGCCCTGCAGAATGTCTTCTTCAGACAGTATGTTCATATCAGTATTACTTTTGACAAGACATTTTAATTTAGTTTTAGTCTGAGTAATTTCAGAAAATTGAAGTTGAATCTAATCACATTTGAGTCTTTTATTTTGTTCTGCTTTGGTGTAGATTTAGTCAGTGGAACTCAGTTTGCTTTGAAGTCTCCTCTTAGGCCGTTTGGAGTCTAATTTTCAATGGTTTGATTGTAATCTTCTCAGACAATTTCAGGAAACTTCAATGGATTTTCCAGGAAGATATGTTTCCTGGCTGTAAAAAAAATCCACTAAGAAGTTAAGAGTACCATACTTTGAGTCATCTCTGCTTACTAAAAGTGACGCCTATGGCCTGCTACGTTAAAAGATCCCGCTTCTAGTTATCAATGTGGAAAGAATTGAGCTCCTTTAGGATCAGAGGCAGAGCCGGAATATTTTAACTAGGGAGGCCATGCAAGGTGCTGACTTATGAAGGGGTGTGGCCTGAAGTCTGTGCACATTCATGAAAGAATAGCATTTTTTTTAAACCTTTTTATCTTCAGTTATCATATTTGATTTAACTGCTAACACATAGGCTATATAAAATATGTTATTTTCAAGTGTATATTTTTTATACTGATAAGGAAGATGTCTGTTCAGAGTCACGATTTGCGGGATTAACAAAGGAAATGTGTAACATTGAAATCCAAGAAGCCTCCAACACAGCCTCAATAGTTGATTGTAACACAAGTCCCGCCTCTGGCAAATCATTGTTAAGGATTTTAGGGTGGTCTACTGGGTGGCCAATCAGATTTCCACCTTTGGCTGCCTCCCTGGATCAGCCCCTACTCAGGGTGAGAGAGCAATGCTAGGCAAGTTCATTTATATAGCACAATTTAGCAACAAGGCAATTCAAAGTGCTTCGGCTCCACACAGGAGAGAACCAAAATCAGACAAAAAACAAGTGCAAACTGCTCAGAGCTGCTAAACTTACTGGGCCCATGGAAATCAATAGTGCAGAATGTTTTGAAACTGGAGTTTGAAATTTATATTGTTGTCTCAATTTAATCATGGAAAATTGGAGGTTCACATCAATGTTGTGCTTGTGTTTGTGCTGTTCCCAGGTGTGGAGGATGATATGGCCCTGGCACTGGAGCTCAGCCGACGAGAGGGACAGCCCGGTCACTCCCCTCAGAAGCCGAAGATCCCAAACAGATCATCTGCTGACTCGCACACTGAGTCAACACATCGCTCTTTTAGCTCCGCCCCCTTCTTCCACTACGGGGTTGAGACAGCCAGCGACGATGACGAAGACCTGCAGATGGCTCTGGCATGCAGCCTGTCAGAAATGGAAGCCGAGCAGAGAGCAGCTGTAACGGACATCATAACAGGTGCTGTGCGTGCAGGCAAAGTTATGGCCGACAAAGGTGGTGGCCATCAGAGACGTGTGTTTGTTAAGACTACAACTGTTAATGCTAAAGGTAGTGAACACACGGTTTCAGGGGAGGTTGATGAGAATGGGCAGTTTAAAATGGGCCCAGAGTCCGGAGGTGGGTGGAAAACGGGGGGGGAGGGAACCAGGGAATCAGACTCTTCTCCTGAGTCTCCCACAACGACCAGCAGTACAGCAGAGAGCCAGAGCACTGAGCAGGAGTCTGAGAGTGCCACTAAAATCAGTGAGCAGGAGTCTGAGAGTGCCACTAAAATCAGTGAGCAGGAGTCTGAGAGTGCCACTAAAATCAGTGAGCAGGAGTCTAAGTGTGCCACTAAAATCAGTGAGCAGAAGTGTGAGCATGAGTGTGCCATAAAGAACAGTGACAAGTGTGTGAAAAAGAAAAACAAGTGTGGCTGCATTGTGAGCTAACTCGGTGCGTGTGCCTTACTCTAATACATATACAGTATCTCATTGTTGTGCCTACAGCCAAACTCTAATGTAATGTGATTTACAGTCACTAATTTGAAGGCGGTGCCTCGACTCGCTCAAGGCTTGATAAAGTCCCAGCTCCTCTAAAAGAGATAACTATCATCTTTGACAGGGTTTGGAGTGTTTTGCCGTGGCTCTTATGATTGCCGACATAACTGTATCAATGTAGTTTACCAATCAATACATGTTGTTTTGTGCCAAATAATAACTAAAGTTATGTGATGACACATTACAGAGCAGGTCTAGAGTTTACTCTTTGTTTATTAACACAGCTAAAAGTTGGATCAGTGTTGGGATACAAAGCAAAACACAGGAATGTTGCTGAGTGTCTAAATTTGCCCAACATTACCAGAGGTTGAAAAGAGCGGGATTAAGAGGGATTTCCATGTGGCAAAGAAAGCGATTGAAATTCCAGTAAGGACAGAGTGATGTTTGTGTGTTAGCATATTCTACTGTGTACATTGGTGTGTGCCAAGGTCAGTTAAGACCTTGACATGGAATTGTGTTAATCCACCTTCTAGAAAAGGGAATCTATGAGAAGTGAGTCACACTCAGCGTACTATTAAACTCTAAATGAAAATGATCAATAACGATCTCTGTTTCCTGCGTAAATGATTCTACTTTCAGGAGTATGTGAAGCAGAAAGGAACTGAAGCACAAACACATACACACATGCCTTGTAAATACACACAGCCTTCCTGTTCCAGCGGGACTTGTGTGATCCTGTGACCTTCTTTTAACCTGTGTACTTTCCTATTATTATGTGCACATGAATCCCTCGGCCTTAATGCATTTTAATTCAGATATAATAACCATGTTTGGTCAGAGTCAGGACCTCTCTTTATGCAGATGGAAGGCTAAGTACTGTTTAGAAGGTTATGAAACAAAAACTTTGTTACAAACAATCATGATTACATTTTTTTTTTAACTTGCTTATACAACTATATATGTGCCAAGTTAGGGAATCAAATGTTTTTCAATCAAAGCAAATGCGTTTTATAGTGAAGGACTTCAACAGAGGTTTTTTTTTTTTCGGTTTTAGATTATCTTTTTCTCTCTGCACGAGCATTGCCACCCAACTTTCCTCAATAATAAGTAATTGGCAGAGCTCCACCAGAATGATTGGGAGTACAGTCTTTTGCTCTTAGAATAGCTGCAGTTTTGTTTCACAACTTCCATGACTGTTAAAACTACGACAATCTACATGTTTCATTTACTCAGTTAATGGTGTTCTCAATATTCTCTCGATATGAACATCCGTACTCCACATCACCTAAGACCTCCAAATGACCTTGAAAAAGAGAAGACATGTTCTTGTACACGCCCCAGTCATACATGATACATGATCCCAAACTGGTCCTGGCTAGTCCTCAGAGTAACTGGGGGCTATTTAGGGGGGTTAGCAGGCAGTGGAGGACTTAAAGAGAGAGAGAGAGGAAAATGTGTTTGGAGGAAACACTTCATTGATTTCTCATTGTATGAGCTTTGCTTTAACCAAAAAGAAAACTATATTTGCTTTCACAAATTAAGCTATGAGGACAGAAATCCTTCTGTTCATAATTTCTACTCTAAGAGCATTTTGAGGGGCCATGTTAAAAGAAACAGATGGTTTCTCTTATGAATATAAATATCAGCCTGTAATATTTGTATTATATTGTACTGCCATGTGCTTTTGTTTTGGATTGTTCAAAGAGAAAATCAAATAATAAAGATTGACACGAATAGCAGCGATATTGGGATATTGGCCTTCTTTTCAGAGTAATGTAGCTATACTCGTGCACCTATACTTTATGCACATTTCTTCTGGTTAGCATGATGTAAATCAGCTAATGCTTCCATCATCTCAGAATGTGTGTTGCACTTTGATGTAGCCCCTCATCAAAATGTAGCCCCTCCTTGCTGTACATTGATCGCTTTTTAAAGTTTTTTAAGATTTACAATATCTGACATTTCCTGCTTCCTGTTTCAGACTCAGACTTCGAGGCCTTCACAAGCTAACCTGATTGGCTCATGCTGCTCTGTGCCCTGGCCTGAGGTAAAGAGAGAGTGTGAACCTGAAGCACCCTGACTGTTTTATAGTGAAACCTTCTCCTGCCCCTTTTTAGATCTGACTGGTTGAGGAAGTACTGTCTCTCTTAGAAGTTACATTGAAAACCTGTGATGGCTATAGTACTAACATGTACCTTTACATCTATTCTTACAGGGCAAACGTCAATTCCCCATGATGCACTTGTCTCTTTCTGCTGGCCTCTACTGACTGATGACACTTTAAAAAAATGTGTATTTTGTATGTATTTGTGTTTTATGCACAGCTTATTGAAGCAAAAAGACTGGAATTCACATTTTACCTGCGCATGAAAACAGATGAGTAAGACTAAAAATGCTTTGAAACATACAAAGTGCAGAATAAAGACTTTCCTGCTGACTGATTGGGTCAGTTGGTGGTAGTTATCTTTTGTAATAGGACATGTCTGGGTTAATAGTAATCAACTGACAATGAAATGCCTAAGACTGATTTCATGTGAAAGGGAGTAACAATAATTTAATACACTTATTTATTTATTGTGCTGCAGGAGGAGCCGTCTGAAAAGGCTGACTAAACTAAGATTATTGATGCACTTTCAATACTTTCATGGATTTAAAAACAAAAGAAAAAAGTACATGAAGTACCTGAGTCAGAATAGCCTGTTTTGAATGTGCCATTTTAATATTTTTCAATAAAAACAAAATGCATAAATGCTGAATGACGGAATTGAAAAGATGGTTTTGAAAACAAAAACTTGAGGCATTTTCTTTTTCTTTGCTGCATCACATCACAAATTTATTCTGAGCAAGTCAAAAATACATTTTTATAGATATTTTCTATCTGTCTGCTACATGAAATAATCACAATCTTCAGGTTGATTATTTACATAAATCACAAGGTCGTACACTGAGTAAGACGATAAAGAAACCTGAACAAAATTACAATTTGTGCAAGGACGGAGAGAGAGAGAGAGAGAGAGAGAGGGGTGTGTGGTCAATGTAAAGCATCCTTAAGAACCAGTGCTTGGAGTTGGAGCAAACAATCATGTTGTCAAGGCATGGACAAATAAAAAGTCGCCAGAAATCAACAAATATCATACAGTAGCGTACAGAATTCTGGCAGACATGAAAAATCACACACTGGATGATTTGAACCGTATTCAAAGGGATGTAGCATTATTTAAATGTTAGTCCAAGAAAACAACACACTGTTGATGTTGGGGTAAAATTATCTTGTATGCTGATTGATCATTTAAGGTAGTCATGTCCAGTAATAAGGGTTGATGTAAGAAGACAAAGAGCAGATCACAGGTGGAAATAAATGTCGAAATGTAATCTGTATTCACTTAGGCACAGTAAATGCAAATGTTAACTCTTTGTCGTTCAAGTGTGACTGCATCATTGTTGTGAAATAGGTGGATCAAATTTGTACAACAATGGCAAAAAAATGTGACTTTTGTTTTAATAAAGGTCCATAAAGGTTTTAAAACCCTCAGAGAATGAGAAGCTGGTACAATACTGCATGCTGATAACAAGGGCAGTAACTGCTCCAGGTGTGATAGAGCAAATTCTTATTTACAGTGATGGCCAGATATACATGACTGTATGGTACGAGTGTGTCCTCAGGAGTGTTTGTCTCTGTGCCTGTCCTCACTGTGGAAGGGCTTTCAAGATGGCGTTCACCTCCTCTGCCACTGCTGTCAGCGCAAACTCAAACTGGTCCTGATGATGTTGTGAAAGAGAGATAGGGAGAGAAGTAAAAGAGAAATGTGTGAAGGATTGAACATTTAGATTTTGATGGAGGAAGAACTTTGAAGTGCTTAAAATTGCACACACACACACAGATTTATGGTACCTTGGTGCGGACCAAGCCAGGTCTCTGGTCTCTGATGTGCTCCAGTGAGGCTGCGATGTCGATCTCCTTCACTCCTAAAAACAACAACATGAACAGTAGGAGCGTCACTACAGCAGTTTGGGAGGTTTCATGCCACTGTTGTGCTTATAAGCAGATTAATCACTCCATAAAAAACAACAACATTCAGATCTGGTAATGAAAGGAGCATGTTATTTTGATTTGTGAAATATTACCATTTACCTAAGATGCTAAGCTAATAGTGGTTATTCAGATATTGTACCAAAAAGAAAATCTTTCTCAACATCAGACTGGCAGAGAATGATTTAGTCAGAAGGCAGTATAGATAGGTTGCAATTTAAAGAGACAGTAACCCTGTGTGATGTTTAACTAAATAGCAACACAAAGTTGTCCTGAGACTTCTGACGACTAAAACAACAGACGTGATAAGAAGTGATACAAGCTTGAGACAATCAAGTTAAAGTCAATGTTAATAAATGATTTGGTAATAGCATCTCTAAAAGCTCACAAAATGATTTATACCCAATTTCATGAACATTCCAAGCTATTCCAGTTAGTCTCATTGAGCTTGTATGTGAAATAAACCCCTGGAAAAGATCATCCAGTCATGCATACCTTTGTGTGGACTAATAAATCAAATGTCATCTGAGTAAAATCATGTTGTGACTATAGTACCCTCTGCTGTCCACATAAGGTAGAACATCAAAGCACAAAGGGCTAAGAAGCCTTTCATTGTAGTGTGCAATTTGGGGGGCTTCTCAATGCTTGATCAAACTTTAACTAAAAAAAAAAAAATTCTAAAAACGTTTTTTTTCTTTCTTTACTGTTTATGTGTGTGTCCTAAATGACTCACCCTTGGCCATGCGATTCAGCACCATGTCTATAAGGATGTACGTGCCAGTCCTGCTAGTGCCATCACTGTGGAGTGACGGAGAGAGAAAGAGAAACTGTCAGTGCCTATGTTTTTTCTGCTGAGTAAAGTTTGGTCAATCTGCTTCTATATTGACATTCTTCTCATAAAAAGTCATATTCTGGTGTTTCATCGTTTGTTTGTTTTTTACCTGCAATGAACGATGATAGGACAGGAGCGACCTCTGTAGCATTTATTCACCTTCCTGAAAAACAGGAACAAGGGACAGCAGAGACAGGGAGGAGAACAAAGAACAGAGAAAAGGCTCTATTACATATTATTTATTACAAACGTTCGAGTCCCAGCCGAGATTGTTCACATATAACATGTATAAAAAAAATTCTTTTCAGTGATCAATACATTGATAAATGCATACAAACACATACTAATGCCTCTTATGCAGCATTGGGTACTTGTGGGTAAAAACAGAAGGAAGCAGATTGTGACCCAGAAGGAGTACAAAATGACAAAGACATTTAAATAACTGGTGAAAATGGTAAGATTAGGAATGAAGTAGAGAATGAAAGGAATGGGAAAAATGAAATCAAATGCAAGGGTTTGTGAAGGACGGTGAGACGAGATGTAAAACAGGAAAGGAAAGCTAAATAAAGAAGCCACAGATTCACTGTCCCTCTTGCAGTAGCCAGTCACACCTGCCAATGCTCATTTTTGTGACTATGCAACTGGAGCCAGAGTACTAGCTGCAAACCACAAAAATGACACTGGGAGATGTTAAAATACAAACCTGTCAACCTGCACACTGGGAGAGAGAGAGAGAGCTCAGATGATGGAAGGAGAATGAAATGTTCCACAAGGAGGTTTTAATGGATAACACACAGTGCAGAATGTCAGGGAAGACACAATACACAAAAGAAAGGATTGACCAGTGAGTCACCCCCAACATTACACACACACCATCCTCACCACCTGTGTGTTACGTCTGGTGTTTGCTTATAAAAATGACTGAATCTCACGGGATTAGTCTGTATAATTGCATCATTTCATACCTGCGGAAGTCAAGCAGCGGTCGCGTGGAGGTGGGGATACCGTCAACTGGCCAGCTCAGCAGGTGAAACTGCGTCAGAGTTCTGGTCTCCTGCGTCTGGATGTTCTTCAGGTAGAAACTACGCACCAGGAAGTCCTTACACCAGATGTGCTCTGACACCAGGTTCACCTGATGAACACAAAGATGTAGAAGAGAGAATAGGAGGGTAAAAAGGGGGGACAATGAATATTTTCAGGCATCTGTTTGGCAAATGACACATATCAAAATATTTTGTATGTATTTCTTTGATGGAGTTTTTTCCAGATTCCTTATTTCCAAGTTTCTTATCCATATCATGACACTTACGAGACTTTGGAAATTCTAACTATGCTAATAAATCCCATGCTTTTCAGTTTAATTTTTTGTTACAAATTCTAATGTTACTGCAACGCTCACTAACGCAAGCAATCAAGTTCATTTTTTCATTTTCATATCCAAATGTTTAGACCAGGTTGTGTTTCTCTTTTCTTTCAATATTTGATTTATTTCATGTTGTTTTCTTTTGAGTTACTGACTTCCCTCGCCTTCAGGTTCCCTCTGCTGCCCTCGTGTGTCCTCCACATGTTTCACATTCCTCCCAAACCCTACTGTGTCAGCGTCTTGGTCCCAGCTGAAGCTCATCACTAATCAACCCAGCTGTCTTTACTTGTCTTGATTACCTCATGGGTAATTTAATCTATCTATTTTGTAGTCTTTGTGCTCCCTACTGTTTGTGTCAGGTTGTCTCAGAACCTATTTAGTAGCACTCCAGCTTTTTTTTGAGTGACTTTCTTGCGAATTACCGTTGAATGAATTTTGGACCTGTTTTTGCCTCGCGGTTATTTGTATCTCTGCTTGCTCTTTTTTTTTTTTTTTACTTTTTTTTCTAAACTAAATTTTGTGGTACTGTTTTTGTGCATTTTTTTTAAGTTTGTTTTGGGGATTTGTATGCCTTTATTTTAGAGACAGGACAATGAATGGAGTCAGAAACCGGGGGGAGAGAGAGAGAGAGAGAGAGAGAGAGAGAGAGAGGGGAATGACAAGTGGTAAAGGAGCCACAGGTCAGATTCGAACCCTCGCGGCCCGCTTGGAGGAATATACCCTCCGTACATGGGGTGTGCGCTCTAACCACAAGGCTATCGGCGCCACAAGAGTTGTGCATTTTTGTCCACCGTTTGTACCAGTCTGACATTAATCTGATCACAGATGAACACTAATACAAAAAATAATGGCCAACATATTTTGTGGCCCCATGTCTCCTCCACAAAAAGAAAATACCCCCCAGATATAAATATTTTTTGTTGTTAAAACCTCCTCATTCTCACGCTTAAAGACAGTAGTTTATGGGGGTATTTGACTAAAACTCTGTTCAGAGATATCAAGATCTCTCTCTTTATTCTCATATCAAAATTGGATCTTCATTATGACTTGTTTAGTTATCTTATAATTGTTTTGATGCGAGAAAGTTGTTCCCATTGCACTGAATGTTTCCAACAAGAAAAGCATCATGAAACACACTGCTAAATATGAAATGAAATATTTCACGTTATGACAGGAAATGAACCTCATAGATATGGTAGAGTGATGAGCCCTCGTCAGGCCAGTATCGCTCGCACTGTTTCTCTCCGTCTTCAACCAGAGCTGACATCATCACTATCACTGTGCAGCCGTTCTCCCACACCATCTGTAAGTGGAAGCAATACACTCCTTACATGAAAGCATACACATGCACTTAAGATATTTTTACATACATAATCTGTGACGAGTAACAAGACAGAATCATACAGATGGACAGAATGGTCTAATGGCATGCAGACTTTTAATTTGTGAGTTAATCTTCAAAATTCTGTGTAAGATAGAAAAAGAGAAATGTAAACAATCAAAAAAACAAAACAAGGATTGGACCAACCTGCCAGAAATCAGCCACAGTGTGAGCCAGTGGTCCCTGTGTGGCGATATACGCCGGCTGGCGAGGGTCGTGATCGAACTAAAGGGTTAAAAAAAGAAAGGAAGAGAACAGAGATTCTTAGGGTCATACCAGGGGAGTAACACAATCTCAAACAGTAGATGGTCGTAAATACACAAACAGTATTTTAAAATCCCAGTAGTGTTCATCTTTCACTGGCTTCTTGAGCACTAAGTACTGGATTTTACAGGTCAGTTCTTGAATCAGGTCGAAGTGTTTTCATTCATTAACAGAGAAGGAGTTTTAGTATAGGCTTTAGCACTGCTGACTTTTTCTTATCATATTGTATTGAAGCTGGACTGGTACTGGTACTGTGGACAAAGCCGTACCTCTATTCTCTTTGCCATTTTGACCTGTACATGCATAAGTTATGTTTTTTAACAAAAAAAATCTCACCCTGCTTTCATAACAGTCAAATGTAACACTCATTAATAATCTTTGCTGTGGATGATGTAAAAAAAAAGGCTGATCTGCATTGTGCTCTTAGCCGTCTCAACCTGACACCTACCCCAGGGCAGAGATTTCAGGCATTCAAAATAACTTCATAGAAAAAGTTCATCTTTATGCTGATGATCTTGTGTTCTATGTTAGCTCATTAAATGACATCAATATTAATTTCAGTCTGTTTCATAGCCAGCTAAAACTCCTCACAGAAGCTTTAGAGGTTACATCCATTATCCATTATTTATAAAATGTCTTCAATAGTCAAGTTAAATTGCTTGTATGTGCAAATGTACTTGGCAATAAAAAACGATTTTCTGATTCTGATAGTGTAAAGAATCCTTACAATGATACTGGCGTTGATGTAGTCTTGTTTATTTGGGTTTAATTCAGACTTCATCTTCACACGAGTGTGATCATCTGTAAAAGAAACAGGTAGAAACGATGACGATAAAAAATCACAACACCTCCACTTTCTCTTTAGTATAATGTGCATAACAAGTGTTCTATGTTTCAAGTTGTCAAGACACTTGGCGTGCATGTGTTTTTGCATTGTGCACTGATGACTGATTTGTTGATCCATGATCAATTTATACATGTGATCAGACATAGTGATGTATCTATGAACTCACAGGGGAGGGATTCAGGGTGTCTGTTTTTGTCCATGTTAGTGGGGCTTTGAGCCACAGCTACTGAGCTGGGGTCAGCCTGATAGGAGCACAAAGCCTCCCACTCCTTCTGCAGGCGGTCCTTATTACGCAGGTGATCCTCCATATAAGCCTGACGGAGAGATGACAAATACAATGTAGGCTTTTAATATCTGCCAAACAAAGAAAAAATGACCATTTCTGATTTCTATTGCCATTAACTAATTTGCTACATCAGGAAGTCCATTTTGCCTCCACTCTGATTATGCATTAACTCACCAGTATCATGTGACCAGTAGAGATGTCCATATTAGACTGAGCGGGCTCTTCGCTCCAGGACGGGGTGGAGCTGTGGGTGGAGGACGGGCTGTGCTGGGGACCATCACTGAACTGGGAGGAGACGCTGCTGACGCGAGACGTGTCAGTACCTCTTCGACCACCAGCACCCGCAGGTATAGCGGACCCCGCTATGCTCCCGCCTACACAGTCCTGACGGCAGAGGGAGGATTTAGACGCCATGTGCTGCCGACATAACTCCTGAAAATACGGAGGGGTTTAAAATGGTAAAAAAGGTTAGAATTCTGCAAAAGTATAATACTGATAGTGTGTATAAACAGTTTCAGGATAAATTTGTGTTCAATAAAAATCGATACCATGACAAATGTGCTTCATCTTTTATCTGGCTTTATCTAACTTTTTTTTTCTTTTTCTTCTTCTGTTAAAAACTTTCTGATGGTTGAAATGATTAACTTTTCATTTAGCCCATATATAGGCATGCTATGTTGACAACATATAATTACAATTTTAACTAAAAAAGTTGGAGCTGTACACATTTATCAGAATAAAAAATGTGAATTTGAATATTTATTGCCCCTTTGTTATACATTATGTGATTTCTTGCACTTTCCATCCATCCATCACAACATAAAGGAATAATTTTTTTCAAATACCCAATTTGAGACAATTATTTTAAAATATCTCGTCTCAGTTCTGTATTGCCTTGTGTTGCTGTACCTGATAGTCAAAGTGTGTCTCTGCTCCTCCCTCTGGCCCCAGACCCAGCTTTCCATTGGCTACTTGCTGTGTGTAGTGCTTAAAACATGCCACCGCCATGGCCAATACCAGCACACCTCCTACGACTGCCATGGAAACAAGGGTGATGACTGTCCCACTCGAGCCCTGGGAAACCCTGGTTACCTGAGGGAGACCCCGTACATCCGTCCTCTGGGGAAAAAGAGATCATAAAGACTGCTGACAAAGACACAGGCAGTGGAGAAGAAACATGAAGACAACTGATTTGTATCTCTTTAGAGCAAAAACGTCCATTTGTTGACATGCTGCACTCACTTTTAAGAGTACTCAGGCCAAGCTAAGCAACACAAGGGAAGCTACACTTACCATGGGGATTCAAAAATCACTTATTTAATCACTTATTTAATCTTAACTACACAATTGTGCCTATATAACTGTATGTGGTCCAAGTTTCAGATTACATAATTTACATATTAAGCAATACTACAGGTCTGTTGGGCAGTGGGGGGCTGAAAGGTTTGCACAGTGAGGGGTTGATGTTGAGTTATAAAGACAGAGGTCTGAAAAGTCAAGATAGTACCATCCAAGAAGCCATTAAAAAGATAACAGGAGGTCCGTTAAGATCAGTGAACCTCGGTACAGTACACTAAACCCATCCAGTGTGTCATTCCATCTCTACTTCATCTACTTTTCAAAACTGTTTTCAATACTACGGCTGATACAAAAAAAATCAGCACAAGAGTTTTTTCATTTTAAGCAGGTGTACAGTCCTGTTTTTCACTCCAAATAACCACACTCTAGTACACTCAAAATGTCACTTCAAAGAAAACATTGCAGCTCTCCACTTATAAACTAAAAAAAGGTCCAGAATTGAGAGAATACATTTATTCCTTATATAAGAGCTGCAAAAAACACACATTTTTTTCATCTATTCTAACAGGACCAACAGAAGAGCTGTACTCATTCAACGCAGAGCCCATTAACTTCTGAGCAGCTTTCAGTTTGTTTCGATCTTTTTTTTCTTGATTTCCCAGTTCCCAAGATACCTTTCCAGTCATTTTTTGCTTGGTGTTGTGTATCTCAGTTTTAATCATATCCAGAGTTTTTTTTCTCCAACTGATGAACATTTCTCTCTCCATTATGCTAATAAATCTATTATATACACACTGGGGATGCAGGTGATGATTATCAGGCTTTGAGTCAGGCTGTTTGTGCGAACAGCGAATAATGAGGTTAATGACACTTGTGACTGTTGCCATAGCACCTTGGATCTGGGGAGCCACAGCAGGGGAGGGAGGCAGAGGAGATAAAGCACCATGGCAACAAGTGAAAATACTGGGTGTTACTATGTGTTGCCTCGCTGACTTGTTCTGTCCGCTTGGCTTCCAGGTGGTCTACACATAATCACAACCATGAAAGTAATCACAGTATTGAGGTAGAAGTAAATCATTTACCTCTCCCACACCGGTCTGTACAATCTTCAGGCCTGTCTCAGACTCCAGAAAGTTCTTTTCAGATACTGTTGGGGTGAGAGAGAAAAAAACATTTTGGTTGAAATGCGACAAAAAAAGAAAAAGGAATTTTGGTTAAATTATGTTTGAGGAAAAAAACACAAGAGTAACATTACAGCTCATGTCCTCATGCTTGTGTTTATTTGTGGGAATGGGTAAGTGTTGGTGTGTCTGGGTGTGTGGCATTGAGCCTCACCAGCTTTAGCAGCCACCTCTGCAGCTGTCATGTTGTGCTCATTCTGGCGCATACGGAACGTCAGCACAGGACCCACCACACTGGAAACACAAAAACCACCGGGACATGCACACACATTGGTGCCTCTAAACTAAAAATGTCCTTAATTTTTTAGGAGTTAAACATTAAAATATACAGCTCTGACACACACACATAATGTTGGTGTTACCTGATGTTGATGAAGCTACTGGTTGTCAGGTGTATCTTATCAGCCAGGAGCTCCAACAGCTTCACTCCATCATACAAACTCAGAGGACTATGAAAGAAAAAAACATAATCCTTGCAAACATGTATCTCATATTTGACACTCTTTTCTTGAAATTAATATGACATTTAGTGATTATTTCGTTCGTTTCACTGACCTTCTGTTTGTGACAATGTATCCATACTCCTCCTTGCCTCCCGTACCCTCGACCCGTGGCGGCCCCTCCTCCTTCAAGCCCTGTCCAGATTCAACCGGAGCAGCTTGAGGGGGCTGGGAGGCAGAAGGAGGTAGGCTGGCACCTTTAGATGGAGATGTAGCAGGGACTGAGAGGGAGGAGGGGGCAGGAGGGGCGTCAGGGGGATGAGGGACAGGGGCAGGCTTCTCTGGCTTATTGGAGACACTGTCTGTTTTTAACAACTGCTTCTACAGGGGAATGATAGGAGACATGTCAAACATTGTGTGAACAGAATACTAAACAATGACTGCTGATAATGGATGCTGACATACCTCCTTAAGGGTGATGAGGTCTTTCTCAATTGGATCTGTTTTAAGCAAATATCAAAGTAAAAAACAATGAAGCCCTAGATTTGTGTATCTTCTAAATATTCAGACATATAACTATATAAATATTTATCTATTATAGTTATTTCTAAGATTAAAAATATTATCATCTTACAAAAACATAACCGACATTTTACAGTATAAAAGATGCAAAAGGTGGCTCACATTTCTTCCATTTAAAGTTACATTTGCAGTTAGTTTCCCCCTGACCTCATATGTGGTTTGAGTTTGTTTTGTTTGACCTTTTAATAATAATTTAAAAACACATCACCTGTTTTTTCCTGGGCCTGCAGCAGCTGAAGAATGAGGGCCAGCTTGTAGAGCTGCTCTTGGCTGAGCTCTCTGGGGTCAACTCCATACCTCTGTAACACTCCTGACATCCTCTGGAGCAGGCCATCTAATACAGCATAGCAAAGTTAGCATTATCTGTATTAAGAAATACTGTAAGCCATCATACGTTTTTAAGGAGGTTCATATTTCCTATTCCTCACCGTTGTTTTGAGACACAGCACTGAAGTCCTGAGGAGCTTTTTTATTCTGCAGTGCTTGTTGTCTGCCAGCAGTATCAAGTCTCTCCTCGAGGGTGTAATCTTCCTCATAGTCCACTGGTATCTCCAGATTCAATTCCTCATAATAAGGCAGACCTGCCAATAGCATAATAGATAATGATGCTAAACAGAATTGTCTACTTATAATTTATGCAACTGTTTTCCTTCCACATCATTTTTATAAATCACACAAAATGAGCAAGTTATTTTGTGTCTAGTACTTCAGTAATTCAATAATCTTATACTGCCTGAATCCTGAATAGGTATTTTCTTGTGTGTTGTTTACTAAAAAAAAATCCCATTTACCCGCAGGAGCCATGGAGGCAGCCCCTCTGTGTCGATAAGACGGCTGTGGAGATGCCAGGTAGAGCGACAGGGCTTCCTGTAGCAGCTGCCTGTCACGTTCTCGCTCTCTCTGTTTGGCCTGGGACCTTGAAGAGGGGCGGGCATAACTGCCTCCTGCTCCAATGAGTGATCTCTCTACTTCATCTTGGTATCTATGCTGGAATCAGGAGAGATATCACGCCCGTCTTAGATTTTAATATAATTTACTATACATATATATTTTTTTTTTAAAGTATGTATTTTTGCAGACTAATGATGTATTTGCCAGTTTTGTAATAGACACAAAAACATGATTATATACAAATTTGTTTTATTCCAGATTGTGAAGTATATATTAGCTGGGATTTCATTTCATTCACTGTTGAATCACCTACTTTTGGTCAAGTATGGTGTGTGTGTGTGTGTGTGTGTGTGTGTGTGTGTGTGTGTGTGTGTGTGTGTGTGTGTGTGTGTGTGTGTATGTACCTGGTGGTATGTGTATGGGTCCATAGAGGCTGTCTGCATGCGTAGCGGGGCCTGAGGAGGCTCGACAATCATATAGTCAAGATAATTGCCACTAGGAGCTGTGGAACCTGACTTAGAGCTGTGGTGTTGAGGGATATGCTGCTTGGACCTGGCAACCCGGAGAGAAACAAAAGAGAATTAGTATGGAGGCAGCGAGAAGGATAAAGGAACACAGCACTATGAATGGTGACTCAAAGGGGACCTGAATGGATGGATCTGATTCCTTCTTCTGACTCATTCGTTTTGTGTAAGATGTCATCACTGTAACTGAGGAGTACTCACTGAGAGGGATGAGAGGAGGAGGAGGAGGCGGAGTTTGGCTTAATGGTTTGGGTGGTATGTGGAACTCTCTTCAGCTCCTTTGATAAGATATACTGGGTGATGTCATCTTGCCAGGAAAGACCTACACACATGCACACATGCACACGCACACATACTCACAATGTAATTAAGACGGCCACAGAGGGTGGGAGTGAGAGTGCAAGACTGAGGTGTCTCTCTCAACTTGCCTCTATGGTGCTGGGAGCCCAAAGGCTGTGCGGCACACAGCACTTAGTTGCGACTTACATTTTTTAAGGATATACTGTATATTGAGCGGCTGTGTTTTGGTCCTCTAACACGGACATAACTAGTTGAGTGGAACAGACAGTTTTCAGTGACAACGTTTGGCATGATGCTAACAAATGATGACCAAATAAACTGCACTTTTACTTCAGTTTTTACTTTTTTAAGTACCAGTTGAAGAATGTCAGCATGTTAGCAATCAAGTTCTCATTTTGTTAGCATATTAGCTAAATCTTAGCATTTTTGCTTAGTCATTTTGAGCACGAGTTTTAGCATACACACATTAGCATTAAGCTCTGAATGCTGTTAATGATTGTTATGTATTTACTCACCTTGGAGCATGAGCTGTTTGAGGACTTCCTGCATCCTCTTCAGGACAGGAACTGAAACCTGGTACTGGATCTGCTCCTGCTTAGAGCTGCGACACTGACCAAACAGCCCGTCTGGAATAAACCCAAAGATACAAAACTTATAAAACTTGTAACATATTTTAACTTATATTGGCTGGATAGTCTCATACGGTCAATACCAAACATTTTTTACATGTACTAGAGGGATAAGTGTAAAGGATTGAGTACATTTCGGCTTAATTCCATTTAGCTGCTTCACTGTCAGGGTCTTGGTATTGTGTATTGAGACTCTCATGAGGTTAAGGCTAACTGGGGCACTCATTTTTAATAAAGCTTTTGTTAGTAATATCTCTTATTTCCAACTGTGAAAAAGTCAAAGTGAGAAAAAAACCTAACAATGTATCAATAGACGATTTTTTATCTTCTTTGTAAATTAAATTTAACAGATATTTCAATGAAGCTGTCCTTGAGGTACAGTGCAGTGCTTTGTGTTAGCTGTAATTCTCATGTTAACCCACGCCACAGCAGTGAGTCATAGTTTTGAAGTTCAGCCCACACTCTTTGACTGCTTGTCAAATCCCTTTTGATAAGGTTCTGCCACCGTCACCAAGTGTGCTTTACTAAAAGTCCCTTTAAAGTTGTTGAGAACTTGCAGGCAGCCTCAGGGCCAATCAACATATAATAGAGTTTAATCAATAGAATTTTTAAGAACCGTTTTCATAATATCTGCAGTACATGAAAAAAGTACTAACTCTAGACATTATGTCAACCTCAGCCTACACAATTTCATGCATCAACTCATCTACCAGAAACAAGCTGATGCATCATTTTAAGATTCACACATCACAGTGAGTGCTCGCTGTATGCCTACGTATATCACTGCATAAAGGTACGCAAGTGTTCATCCCTTCAAAATGTTATCAAGAGAATCAAGGCAAGGAGAGAGGCCAGTGCACCAAAAAGGGTGGCTTAAACAGGAGCTGAAATTACTCACTTTTTTTTGTAAAGCTGTCATGGTGGATGATCAATAAGAGAGATATATTTTGAAAGTAAAAGACTGTCAGACTTCTATGTGTTTGGAATAAGGATAAAGCAGGGCGGACTGTGTATTATACAGTGCACTGATGAGTCATCACTGTCTTTCACTACACCAGCTAAAACTGGTGAAACTGTGCATGGTTATACTGAACAGATTAGAGAGGATTAGAGTGTTTATGCAGCCAGGAAGCAGTGAAATTGATTTATTTAACCACTTAATGTATTGAACACTGAATAGAATAAATTGTTTGGCTTCATTTCTTTTTTGCAGTAACTACTTCTAATAAATGCAGAGTGATATTGTTCAAGTTGATCTACTGTATTGTATGATATTAGATACAGATGATCAATAATAGATTCAGAAAGAAAGCTACAATTCAAAACGTGAACATCTTTCCTTCCCTTAACACTCAGAAAAGACAGAAAATGTCCATATACATTTTCCATCCTAGTCGGAGAAACCCAAAATCTAATTTCAAATCATCAACGCAGATAATATGATAAGCCACCGTTTATTGTATCCTGGCTATGGACTGCGCTATAGTCGAGAAGACATACAGTTATTCCTGGTTGAGAACTGACTGATGACAAAGAGAACAGGGACATGGAGGAATGGAGGAGGAATGGAAGATGAATGGAGAGGATGCAGCAAACTGCTTGACTTGATTGGATTGGGACTATTTCTGGAGTTTGGGTTATTTCTGTGGATATCTTTTTTGTACAGGGGACATATGGCAGTATTAAGCATTGGAAGAGGGAGATCTATTCAATTTTGAAAGAAAGGTAATGTTTGGTTTAAATGATAGGATTTAAAAATGCTCCAGTTAAATAAATAAAAGCCAAATGAACTGTGATACAGTATAAAGCACTACCATTATATTCCACAGTAGGTAGAATTTGTGTGGAAATGTAGGTGTATTCAAAATGTGTAATTAAAATAAAATAAAGCATAAACAAATGGTATACTCTATGGTTTTTTCCAATGTTTTCCCAATCCTAGAGTTTTAACAGCAAATGAAATAGATGTTATAGAGTTTATAACACATCACGGTCCGGATGAATACTCAATTCTGATTGGCTGCAGGGTGTCAATTAATTTATTTTAACTTAAAACCTATGAGACGTTCCGATAAAAAATTTCTCCCGACTGTTTTAAATGAATCGTTATGCAACAGGCTGTCTCTAAAATGAGTAAGCATAGCAAAATGGATGCAGCGAAGGCCTTACAGTATTATTAGATGAGTCAAACCCTCAGGCATTACTACAGAATCAGAGTTATGGCTTGGTAAAAAACTTTAAATTGAATGGTCTTTCAATCTTTTTGACAGTTGCCCTTCAAGGTGTGGTGTCCTCCACACCCAAGTTGCTGACAATTGACACCTCCTTGGGTATTATCCCTGACACAACCCTTCAAGTTACATCAGGTCATGTTTTTCTTTTTGTTCTTTTATTTAAGTGTGTGGTCATTTCCTGTTTCACTATGTAATGGTAATTACCTGTGTCTCTGTCTTTCAGATCCTGCTCCCTGAGATTTCCCACCTTGTGCCCCCCCTCATTGTGCTGTGTCTGTGTATTTATTCCCCGTGTGTCCTCCCTCTTCTGAACTGTTTTGTCTACAAAGTCAGAACCTCAAGGAGCAGCTAGTGGACAAGTTCAGGGTGCTAAACCTGCACACAGACCTCAAGTGATGATATGTGACCTTACTCTGCTTTACAGATGCATCTCAATCAAAGACACTCTACAGGCTCTACAACAAAATCAACAAAAATATGACCAGGGTCCTTGCATTTTTATTACAATTTGTACTAGAAATATGTTCCACAGTGTACAGTGTGGGCTGGAGGAGGACAAGAAAAAGGAAGCTACACAGCACCACAAAATTCACAAAACAAAAAAAACTCCACTTCTGACTGTTTCTGGGTGGGCTGAAAACAGAAAAACACTTCTCATCTACCTGGAACACAACCAAAGCAATAATAGCCGGCAACACAGCATGTCACATACAATTACAACAACTGCTGAGAGCACCGAAAAGAAGAGGTGCATTCCATGAGGCACAGCAAAACACATCAGATGCATTCAATCTTGTGTATCACTGGTGGCAGCCTGCAGAAGGAAAAGAACTCAAACTACACAAGAGCTAAAAGTCTCTGGTGTTTGCTGCAGGGAGAGAAAGCTCTGCTGTGCAGAGAGCTGACATTATATTAGACATCAAAGGGTGATTGTGTGCTTGACGGGAAACATTACACAAGCTTATGGGATAAGCTGGAATCACTGTCATCAGTGTGTTAGAGGCATAAAATAATACATAGCTGATTCTGGTTATTTCCTTTAAATGATTTTCAAAGATTCATAGTTGCTCTTTCTTTTATCTTTTTTTTAAAATTAAGCTGAGAGGTGTATTCCTTCTGTTTTATGACCAAGATCTGTCTTTATATGACTCAACATACACAGAAAAAACTGTGATTTCTATAGTCCATTTCACAGCAAGATTCAGGAAAGTTTAAGTAGTAAAGTAGCAGGAGGAATAGCAGTTATAATATAAAACAACAACAATAAATGTCTTCAATTTATCATGCCTGCATTCTCCGTCAGACTGATACTGTATAGGGCAAGAAGCAATTCTGCTGTTTTCAGGTGTTTATGTATAGCATAAAGCAAGTATGCTAGAATACAAATATTTCATAAGAAATTAAAATGTGTACTTGCAGACAGAAAACAGTGATGCATTGCACAGACACAGTACTGAACATAGAAGGAATCATTTAGAAAAGATGGTGGGCACTTAAGTTAATTAGACTCAAAACAGTCTGAATTGTTGATTGTACGTTTGCTCTGAGTAGCCTCAAACACCTCGGAATCGTGTTTATTTTAACACAACAACTGGGCTGCTTGTGTTTTTAGGACATCTATGAGTGTGTGTGAAAAGTGTTTTTTCACACACACTCATAGATGTCCTAAAAACACAAGCAGCCCAGTTTTTTTTTCCCCTCTTCCACAAGCTCCAAATTAGGTCAATTAGTATTTGTTAATGACTTCAGAGTAACAGATTTTTTAAGAGCTTAGTTTGCATTGAAGAGGCATGTTCAAAGAGCGAAAAAGCCTCATTTCCACCAATCAGACTTGAAACCAAACATTTGTCTCCCTGCTACAACCTCAGACCCTGAGATGTGCAAATACAGCCCTCTGTGTTTGCAAGCACGCTCATCCATTCTGTATGCCATCAAATGGCTGCGTGTGTGCGTAAGTGCCATTTCCACAGACAAGTGCGTAAGTGTGTGTCAGTGAGTCATCGCTGTATTAGCACAACAACTGTGGGGGTGTCGACCTCACAGTGATGTCAGTGTTACCATGGAGACTGTGGAGCGGGGGAGGGGCTCAGACTATGACGTGGAAAACTAAGAGGGGCAGGTGACAGGAGAGAGACAGAGGGGGAGATATCTTTGACGTGTGTTTCCATATATTTATAGACAATATTTGTGTCAGCGTCTTTGTATGTTTTTGAGTGTGTGTGTATGTGTGTTTTTACAGCTGCAGGGGAAACTATTCAATGTGCAGTAGAGGTAAGACAGGATTAGGAAAAGCAGTGTGTCTTAAAAGTTTATGAGCAGAGACAATATGTTTGCTGGTGTGTGTGTTTTATGTGCAAACACAGTACCTGTGTTGGCTTTACTCACCATCTGAGCAGAACTGATCCCTCGTGCACAGCTTCCTCTCAAACAGGCAACCTGTGGTAAAAAAAACACAAGGCCAACAGGTACTCAGAGTAAAATCTTTCACAGTACTTTCCATGGCAACCACTACTGTAATTCACATTTGAAGAGGTAGAAATGTGAACAGAACAAAGTGAGTCTAACCCTGGATTAGTCATTGTAATTGGCTTCAAATGCAGTGAACAGTGCCTAACAAAAACATTCAAGTCTTTTATATTTAAATGCAGCCATTGTCAAAGCCTACCTTCACAATAATAATCATAATTACAAGACTTTTATATAACCGCTCAAGGGCATTTTCACAGCCCCCTTAAAGTGTCGTCAATCATCAGTATCAAACCAACAACTCTAAAGCACACTGAAACACAAACTATTTGATTTCATTCCAACATTGGAGGTTGAACAGGCTTTTAAAGGTTCTACAGATCTCTTTGATAAGCAAAATGTAAGCCATTTAAAATGATGGCCATATTCTATTGCATGTGAAATATTGAGTTATTAGAGTGTAAGCATTAATTGAGGGAATTAACGATATGCTCACTTATTATGTAGTTGAACAAATGCAGTTTTGTCATATGTATTTTCTTTTCTTAATATTTCATTTTCAGCTATTCCGCTAATTCAGTAAGTCAGTCTTGGGATGTGTAGCCTTGTGGGAAGTGACAAGGTGTGGCAGTCAATAGATAGTAACCTAACAAGGGTAGAATATCGCAAGGATCATTTTTTCATTCTTTTTCTCTCTAGTCAGCTTTTATTGCACTATATTTAAAAAAAATCATTTTGTGAATGTGTGTGAGAAAGAAATCAAATCACAGATAAAAAAAAAAGTAAGATAACTGGTGAGCTGAAGGCAGAGTGATTTCCTGAACAGAAACCTTGCAAGAGAAGATTGACAACTATTTTCTCTTACTTAAATTGAAGTGACGCAGTCCAGCAGTTTGAGTGACTCACCTTTATGAAACACAAATGTACACCACACTTTGTTGATCTCTAAAACTTTGAAACTTGGGGGTATATTTTGAAGAGAGGTAATCACTGTCATTTTAATTCATGTGAAATATTTTGTTTTTACAAAAATATCAAACAGCACGCACATCTGAATGGTTGAGTACTAGGGTGCTGGACAAAATAGAAATCCAAAGACAGAGGAAGATGTCAGACATGTCTAATGAAGGGCTACGGCCAGAAACGTTACATGGGGTGATAATTCCCATTAAATGTGAATTGGAGCAGCTTCTGGTGTGCGGACTTCGTCTTCCTCTGTCTTTAAATATTTTGTTTTTACCAAATCTAGGTCTGAATCTCACACACATACTAATGCCTATAAAAAAAAATTAAAAGAAAATTGAATGTTTAAGGGCCACTTTGCATAAATCTGCCTCACGTGGAGCAAAACCTCAAACAAAAAACATAAAGGATATTATTACATTGGGACCTAGCCAAGCAGTATATGTTTCATTGTAGCACACAGGGGTTTGCAGAGGCACTGACATTCATATTATCTGACAGGACACTGTGTGTACCGGTAAATGTCAATCCTAGTCATTAAAAAACACTGACTGGTTCTGACATTTGGATGGATGACAGCTCAGATATATAGATGATTGTGTGAAAGAAGAGAGATGAAAGCAAAGAGACGTTAATGGATGAATAGACAAAGGGAAGCATCAGCGGTTACTGGTTTCTCTCCATGGTGCTGAATTGTCCACATTTGCAGAAATGCACCACACTGAGCACACCATTATCATTATGAAGATTTTATTTATTGATGTTTGAATTCTAATGGAAAACTGTGCATGAAAGTATTTCATCAGCATCTTTAGTTCACTGTTACTTGTTTTGTGTTTGGATTATTTGGTGAATGGACAGTGCATTTATTCAAAAAGATGTCATTCATAAAGTCATTTATTATGCATTGCATTTTGATGATAGCACTTAAAAAAGGGCAAAAATGATAATCAAATGGCATAATATATTCAGGGTGGAGGAGGAAATGATGGTGCTGGGAACTATTCTGTTTGAACAAAACCCAGCTCACTTGTGTTTGTCAGGGGAAACCAGAAGCAGACAAAAAACATCGTTCCTTTTTCAATCTCAGTCTGAATTACTCACTAAATGCACTCTATGCTTCACACATCTCCACCTAAACATGCCAGACAGATATATAAGTATAGATGGTCTGCAAAGATCAAACTTATGGGAAAAAAATGTAGAATCCATCTTTGGGTGGGAGTCTGAAAGGATGGAGGGAGTAACGATACACTTGTTGATTCTGTGTATTGATTTCTAATTATGTAGGCTCAATGCATCCATCTACAACAAGAAAAGTAATTTGATTTTACCGTCTTTTGTTGAAGTCTATACAAAATAGTCGAGCACAAACCACTGCTGCTGCCATTTTCAATACTACTAAAGAAAACAGTAAATGTCCCTGCCATCTCAACTGCTGATGCAAGCCCCAAACTGCCGACACATCAGTAAACACACTTTTAAAATAGATGTTTTTTTTAATGAATTTGAAATGTTGGGTTTTTTTTAGACCATTTTTGAATCAACTGGAATCGATCTTTAATGTTTGATATCATTAACATGGAGTTGCAGAGGACTTTATCTCTTTATTCAATTCTTCAAAAATCCTTCTGTTGTCTTTTTTTATGCTCTGTGGAGAAAAATAGATAAATTGGCTACTCTGATTTTTTATTTGCCTTGTCACTTTGCATCATTTTGCAACCCCCATCTCTTCTCCGCCTCAGTTTCATTTCATCAGTCTCTTATTTACCCATCTCCCTAATTTACATTATTTACAAAATATTTAAAAAATAATGGCATGTAGGCTAGGCCTAAAGTGATATAAAGATGTAGATTACACTCAATGTGGACATTTCACAGCACTTTGATAGCGATGCACCCATGGATAAAGTATCCGGATGGGATCTATGTGAAGTCATTAGTTAGAAACATCATGTACCTGAGGTAACATAAAGCCTACGGAAATATAACATGACTTCTGGTAAGGACCGTGCCATCATCAGTCTCATCGTCATCCTCATCATCTTACCGTATTTCTCTGACATCCCTGGTTGACACAGCACGGTTAAAAGGAGCAGGACTCTCCATGGTTTCAGGTGGATCATGATCCCAGCGGCGGAGCAGATGCAGGGAGAAAGATGCTTAGCTTTGGTCCCTTTTTCTGTCTTTCAAATCCCCATAATGTTGTTAAAACGAGCCAGTGTCTTATGTCTGCAGCTCACATTGCACCAAAACAGCCAATGTGACGGATAATTCGCGATAAATGGTTAGAAAAAAACAAAATCCTCATTCACTGAGTAGGCTACAGGCGGGGCAAGGGGATGGAAAGACGAGGAGGAGGAGGAGGATCTGGCTGTGAACACGAAGCGTAGTATCGACCCACGACAGCAGATCTGCAGGAAATAACGTACAAGACGATCATTGTGGAGAAACAGGGAGCAAGGATTCGACCTGCTGTGACGTCATCACAGCTTTCAACCACAGGGGGGATGAAGAGTGAATTAAAAGCGTTACGTTTTTGAGTCCACCTATCCGCAAACGTCATACATTTATTATTCATTAACGTGCGAGCATGCACACAAAACGTGACGGGTGCAACGGTTCTGTTCCACCATAGCCTACAGCTTGCAGGTGTGCACACAGGTATTTAGGCTATATCCAAGTCTCAACCAGTAACACGTGTGAAGGCTGCCAAAAATGTTAAGGATTTGATCTAAATGTAGTTTCATCATTTGACAAGGCTGAAAACTGGGTAGACTATAGGTGTTTGCATATTCTTTCTTTTTAAAGCGTTTTGCTTCAATCAGATTACTGAAGTAAAGGAAGGGAGGAAAGGAAGGAAGGAGCAAACAAGATGGCAACAAATGTTGTCTCAATGGGCTATGCCTGTAGGCCCCAAAGCAATGGAGCAGTGTCTTAAATTCACCTAAGCCCATGGTAAGACCACCAGAACAACATTACAATTATCATGTTAGAAAGGCTACGTATTTTTATTCTTATCTTACAGTATGTAGTCTTTTAAAGGTAAAGTGTTGTAAAAGTGATCCACCTAATTGTACTTTCTGATTGGAGCATCACTCAAGAAGGCACAGGTACACACCACGTTGTGTCACAAGAGCTGTACTCTTGCTCCCTCTTGTGTCTCTGAAATGCTAACGCCTTAGTTTGAACAAGGAGTAGAGGTAAGAATAAAATGAACATATTTTTTCTAGTTTTGAATAAGTTGGGTGCTCTTGTTGATTTTATGCAGTCTACACTACATCCAAAGCCTTATTTCATTTCATGTATTTATTTCAAAAATTTTAAATATTACAAATGAAATATACAGACAAACGAAGCAAATAACAATGAGGGCATACTTTCTGTAATACCTCAATTTTTTTCTAACTAGTCCATGTTCAAAAAGGGCGTAGGATGAGGTGAAAGAAACGTATCTAGTCCTACCCCTTTAGATTTATCAATCCAAGGCCTAAGCTTTAAGAAAAAAGAAAAAGAATACAATTAACCAGCTAAGCAACAGAAAGCCCCCACAAATAAAAAATATAACACACATCAATTGGTAGACCTTACACATCTGATGTTATTCCATTGTAATAATTGATTCTTGAATTCTATATCTATTTGATTACTTAGAAAGGTAACTAAGTAACCTATAAATGATACTGTTTTATCACAGTCCAGTGGCCTTTGGTATGACTTATGAATCACACGGTTAGATTTGAGTACTATTTCAGGCACATTGTGTTGTCACCGGCTTTTGATATCACAGCTCCCGTAAGATGGACCTAAAATAGATCTGGAACAAATTTCCTTGTGGAGGCCCATAAAGTTGCTCCGGGATCAATGTTACACAGTTGCATGCAATCGCCAATATGCAAACACAAAAAACACACACTCACACACACAGTCTATGTATATATCTCCCCCTCCCTTTCCTCCTCTCTCCTTTACTGCCTTCATCCATTTGTCCTCGTGTCACTCATACGTGACAGCTCAGCTCATTGGCATGTGTGTATGCATGTTTGGTTGGTTGCTTGGCAACTTGCATCCAGTGTTTATGAAAGATAAAACCAACTGAACAGCCTTCACCTATGCACACATTTAAGGTCATATTAACATATCACAAGATTGTCACCATCCTTCACTTTGTTTTCTCTAACTTTGCCTATAATACTGCGCCTATTATCACGCTGTGCAGCTGCCAGATCTGACTTGTGTTTATATCTAACTGACTGTTTTACTTACTGTTGATTTATCTTCACTCAAATTCACATAGTTACCTCTGTGGAGTTGTCATTTTAACAAAAACACAGACTTTCTGTTACTTGATTTATTATGTCCTTGTAGTTTTAAAAAAGGATCCTCAAACCATTTCCCATAATGCCATTCTCCAATCATGTCATCCACACTGCTTGGCTCCAAACAGCAGCCGCATTCCACTGGCGAGAGACCCCCCACCCTACGCTTAAAATACTGCACCTTTGGGAAGTGATGACTGAGTTAACTATATTTCCTGCAATACGTTTACTACAATCAGAATGTTTATCATAGGAATTACTTTGAATCACATTTCCTTCTTTATTGATTTTTTTCAATCTTATTTAGAAATTATCAGGGAGGAGCGGCAACATTTAAACTTTACTTTACTTTCAACCTGTTCTTAAGAATCTAGATAAAGCAAGCACATATAGATTGTGACAGAGTTTGGGGAATTACAGCTTATATTTTCATGTTACAATATTACATCCTGTCTCAAAATAAAATCATGACATGGCTGAGTTGGTTCTGGCTGCTATGTGCAGTTGATATTTTCAGACATGGTGCATGCGTGTGTCCGTGCGATAACTGTTTTCCCAGCCGCACTGCGATCTTTGTGCTAATTTAAGAGCGTTTACTGGGCTCGAATTCAGGCATTGCTTCTGTGTTTGTGGTTGTTAGGGAACTTGTAGGTAGCTCATTTTCTTTCCTGTCCCGATGATGTGGTATTCGGATGGGAAACTCCAGGATTGCTGCTACAGTCATATCAGCAGATAGCACAGTTAAGTCACATCATGCTCATATCAGGTCATTTTATATGATCAACAGCCGGGAAAAGCCCCCACATCATTTCTGGTACCCTAAGTGCAGTCAGCTGGGGAATCTTTCTGGAACAGTATTAACAGATGATGGTTAATCTTGTATCCAAAGTGAGGTCATTGTTGGTGGGGTGTTAGAATCTGCTTTATTTCATCAAACTGTGTCATTCTTATACTTAAATATTGGCAAAAGACTTGTGTTAAAGTCTTTTGGTTGAATACCTATCAAACTTTGACACGTCACCAGTGGTGTTGATAAGGCCCCTTCTTGTGTTCAAGTATCTTTTGTTGTCCATGAATCAACCAGCTTGATCCACAGCCTTCTTGACGCATTCTCTGTAATCCCAAGCAGCTTGAATATCCTGTAAAATTACTTGCTAGTGAGACCTCTACTCTAGACCTCAACAGGTTCACAAAGGGCCCTCCACCCCCCATGCTTTGGCACTCACCAACCGGCCCTTTGTACTTTGCTATGCTCCTCTGCAGACATCAGAAACATGTCTCGCCTACATGTAACCACAGCCACTAAGGACACAAAAACCTATAAATTATTAGTTGTTTTAAAAGATGTATTTTATAGCTCGTTCTTTTTCTACATGTCTTAACAAATACATTTGAAGCATTTATAAGTACAGTTGCCACAGTTACCACAAGAATCTTGGATAATTATGAGGAAGGAAAGCTAGGCAGGTTTTAAACACCCCTTGAGAAACGTTTTATTTTTAATTCTTCTTCTTTTACATTGCCCTGGCTGTGAAAATGTTTTCCAGTCAGAGCAAATTATCTCACACAAAAAGCAATTTAAGATATGAGGTTACATTGAGAGCCAATACACTGTGTTTTGTTAGATGTCATTTCAGAAAAAAAACAGCATCATAATTCTTAATTTTATTGACCTGTCAGGCTCTGTCCCATGAACCTTTGGGAAAGTGCTGGACAACAGTTCAAACGGAAAGGCTTAAAATAGAGCTGACACCACTAACAGCTGACACACGCTGCTCTGTTAAATGCATATACACGTACGACCACACATGAACGCCCCCTCCCGACTTTACACCCTGACTGAACACACACACTTCTGGACAGTGATACACACACTTAGTTTACTCTCCAAATGTAATCCTTAATCTTCCGGATTAACAGAAACAACTTGCTCTAATTACTGCAAAACACTATCAGCTCACACAGATGTGTTATTGCCACATTTTGTAAATGGTGTAAACCTGCAGACTAAAAACTGTGCCATTCAAAAAGTGTGTGTATTATGTAGAACTAGAAGTAAAATGAATTATATTTTAGATCAAGCTATCTGTACTATAGCTGACTGATAATTCACTTTCACTGCTTCTATTGGCTGTAGTATCTAGAGACAAGGTCTTCACCTATTTAGAAAGACCCCTGGTTATCAGAAGAGAATTTAGAGCTCACAGAATAATTTGCATTTGTAAATAGGTCTTGCAATGCCCGGACAGATTTAAGGCGGCTTTCCCATGATTTTCCATTCAACTATACCTACAGCATAATATGCCATGATGTCAACCCACTATCAACCAATGGTCTATCCTTCCATTATCTATTATCCATTATCCCATTTGGGGTCGCAGGGGCCTGGAGCCGAACTCAGCTGTCATTGGGCGAGAGGCTCGGCACACCCTGGACTGTTCGCCAGTCAATCACATATAGAGACAGACAACCAGCCACGCTCACATTTACATCTACGGTCAATTTTAGACTCACAATTAACCTAAAGCCTTCAAAACAGGCACCTCCTTGCTGTGAGGCAACAGCGCTAACCACTGCACCACCGTGCAGCCCCCAATGGTCTTGTCAAAGAGATTTTTTTGCTCATATTTCCTTCTCATTACTGTGTGAGCGTGTCCAAACAAGACTTCATTGGTATTTTTCCAACATTCAAACTTCAACTTATTCTTTTATTATTCTTATTAGTCCATAGTTTTGTGAGATCACACATATATGACTCATGAAGAAAAATTAAAAAAGATATTACTAGCCTCTTAGTGGAATGTTTAGCCTCATCCAGAATAAGAGTCGTAATTAACGCCATCATCATAAGCATCATTATCAACATCGCTTATAACTGACACATTTACTCTCTGAAGTCCCTGTGACACTGATCTGTGCCGAGATTCCTCACAAGTCTGAGCTGGCTTTCAGCTACAGACAGGGTTGTCTGACATGAGCAATATACGCTGTTATAGATCCCCAGCAGTCATTGAAACACTCTTACAGGCACTCAACCACACACAGACAAACAAATAGACACAACAGGTAGTAGTCTGCCGCTAAACACTGTGTGCTTAAACACATCCTTGAGGCTTACCTTGTGCTTTCTCTCTGTTTAACTCAATCCTTTGCCTAACCTTTAATCTTACCTATATCATTTTGGTGGACTAAAAATGGCTTTACATTGTTACATCAGGGTCACACTTAACACACAGACATATAGGTCTTGGTAATGAGTTGTATTGCAGTGAAAGGGAGATGGAAATAAAAGAATGCTGTCCAGAAGGTTGTAGATGGAGGAAAGGTTGTGAATGTGGCTGGTGGAGTGAAGCAGCATTAGTACAGTAGCTCAGTCCATAGGGCTTGAGAACCAGATGATTATCAGTTCACATCCTTGTCACCAAAGGAAATGGTTGACATTGTACTTTTTTTGCCAATTGCTGAAAGTTTACCATGTACGCTTCTGAACCCAAAATCCGTGTTGTAGAGCAAATGGCAAGGAGGTGGGAATCAAGTGGGAGGTCCAGGCAGGCAGCAGGACTCAGACGTGGATCGGGTAAGCAATCAGTGGATGGAGAACAAGGGTAGGCCTGTTAGGCTGATAAGAAGATGAGGACAGGTGTTCAGGTTTAAGCACACTCAAATACACACTCACACACACAGATAGACAGTGGGAAACAGGAAAAAACTAATATCACAGGTGAATGAGTAGTAGCACAGCTGAAGGGAACCATTACACAAATGTAAAAAAAAACATTTTGAGAATTATCACACAACTTTACAAATGAGTTTTGGCCTGTTTTAGCTACTTGTCACACCACACCATTGCCTTTGTGTTTACTGTTATAGTTGAATTTGAGCTTTTCCAGAAGCAGTTAGCCATTTCTTTACCAATTAGCCTACTGTATGCTAACTGCCCATCATCAAACAGCAAATAAGCAACTCTACCTAATCATTTTAACACCAAGCCAAACAAGTAAGATAGGACATAAACTGATTATCTATGGGCATAGTTGAACTATGATTTGAACATTCACTCTTCGTGCTTTTGAGCCTGAGAGCCATTATGACAAATTGAAGAGTGTGAGTGACCTTCCTGGCAACAGCGCTATCAGTCATACCGTATTGCTCCTTACGTAACCAAGGGTAAATACATAACTCTGTTGTATATCTACAGCTGTTGGCAGGATAGTAAATTACACTTTATAAAAGATGAATCCTGTGCCTAGAATTTGTCCTTTAATGATCTAGTTTCTTTACCAACATTAAACTTGCATACACTGAGCTACAATAAGTATGTGCTTGGCTATTTGAAACATGTGAAGCTATTTAGAAGTGGATATAAATAAGTTGTGATCTATTTTGGTCTCTTGACTGTAGCTCCCTAGTGAATTCTTTTCTTTCTGGATGTTATAAACAGACAGTGTTAATAGACAAGCATATACTTTCTCTACAACAACCGAAGAGACTGACTTACTCAACAACTCACTCGATTAAGATCCAACCAAGAACACACACACACAAACGTACACACACACACACACACACACACACACACACACACACACACACACACACACACACACACACACACACACAAACGTACACACACACACACACACACACACAAACGTACACACACACACACACACACACACACACACACACACACACACACACAGACACTCCTTTCCAGCAGTTGAAACTAGACTCTCCAACAGCTGACTTGGGGGCTGGCAACAGGCGCGACGTGGGGAGAGGAATGAGAACAGACGAGGGGCTGGAGGAAAGATGAGTTGCTGGAGAGGGGGAAGGGATATAAAGAAAATGCCTGGAGAATAATAGATGTCATTCCAAGACACTTAAGAAACAGATCAACAAAACTGTATTTTACTCTATATTTTTTTTTCTTCTAAAAACTATGAGATGACAAATTAATGTCCAATTCTACATATTTTAGAGGCCATAAAAATGACAAAATAGGGAATCACACTGGTAAAAGTCTACAAGGCGTTCTGTTTCTGATCCCAACTTTAGAGGTCCAGCGCCGTAAAATATTCTTTTTAACAGTTCCTTTTTTTCAATAGTGTCCCTAGCACCATGATTGCTCATTTACAGTCGTAAGCTAACTAGACAAAAGTAGCGGGAGTAGGAAGGTATGAAGGTATTTTTTTGCAAATATTTGTCATCTTGGTTTTGACCAATCTAAACCAAGGGGAAATCTTACTAAATAGTTCCCCCCTGAGCTCTCATCATGCTCAGGAATGGTCAAAAAGCGGGCAAAGCAATCAACTCAGGAAAAATAGGGTTGATGTACAGTGGAGGGGGTGGAGTAAATGGTATTAGCAGTGCAGAGTGGGTGAACTGAGAGGAGGGGTCCAGATAGGAGTGGGTGTGGTAGATCTACATATAGCTGTGCTTGGGGTCTGGCATTTCTTCACTTCGGATCCCTCCCAGTTGCCCAGTGGGACAGTTGGGTCTCAGCACTTTGAAACACACCATCAAGACCACAAGACAACCAAACAAAGTACCAGCCATGAGCAAATCCTACTCTTCCTCGGCCCAGTCCGCCTCCTCCTACCGCCGCACCTTCGGCTCAGGCGTCGGCTCAACCCCAATGTCCTCTGTCTTCTCCTCTGTCGGAGGAGGTGGTCGCAGCTCTTCAAGCCAGATGTCCTCAAGAATCTATGAGGTGAAGAACAGCAGTATTCCCTCCTTTTCTAGCTACAGGGTGTCCTCTGGAGCTGGTGGAGCAGGGTTTGGTTCCTCTAAAGCAATGCGCACCTATGCAGGCGAGAAACTTGACTTCAACCTGGCTGATGCCATGAACCAGGACTTCCTCAACACAAGGACCAATGAGAAGGTTGAGCTCCAGCACCTCAATGACCGCTTTGCCAGCTACATCGAGAAGGTACGTTTCCTAGAACAGCAGAATGCAGCATTGTCCGTGGAGATTGAGAACTTGAGGGGCCGCGAGGGGCATGGGCGCGTTGCTGAGATGTACGAAGAGGAGATGAGGGAGCTGAGGAGGCAAATTGAGGCTATGTCCAACCAGCGGGCCCGAGTGGAGGTGGAGAGAGACAACCTGGCTGATGACCTGCAGAAACTCAAGCTCAGGTAAGTTACAGTATGGTGAAATGAGTGGATAGACAGAGTGTATCAATAGATACCACCTTTTAAATAATGCTCAAGAGGGTGGATGAATGATTAAAACAGGTGTAGTGTAGAACACATGATGCTGTTTTATCAACACAGGGACTTTGGCAGTAGCCAGCAACTGTTCCAGAAAGACAAACAGCAACTGAATAGTTTAGACAGTCTCTCTGTTACATGAGACTTCTATTATTGGTTGGAACAACTGTCTTTATAAGGAGTTGCCAATGTTTTCTCTCGTGAGCCTTTAAAGCAAAGCAAACAACTGTTATGGTTTTTTTATGTGAGTTGTAAGTGAGTGAGTGATTTTTCAACCTTATAAAGCTAGACTATAAAAGACAAGCCTTGAAATTAAACTTAAACAGAACTGAAAATCTGTGAATCAGAAAAGAAAGTACATCTTTCAAATTGCTAATCAATCAAATGACCCTTCACATTTTCTCTTGCGGCCACTATGGGGGACTCAAACAGTAGGTTTACAACTACTGGTCTACATCTGAAAAACAGATACACATATTCTTGGAAGTTAAAGGAAAAATAAATTGAAACAAAAATTGGAAAGTAGACGAATAATGAGTTGTATCGAAGATGTAAAAGTCCCGCATGTGGCATCAAAGACAAGTGTCTGATTTCCAGAGGGCTTCTCTTCTCTTTTGGAGAAGGCAGTTTGAGAATAGCTCCGCTTCAATAATTGTAACAGTCCAACAGCTTTTTACAAAGGTGTTTTATAATTTATTCACAAGAGACATTTCAGAGAGGATGGAGAGAGATAGAGAAAAAAGACTGGCAGGCCAGAAGGAATAAAGTTGAGGCAGACAGACAGACAGACTGATATAGTTTCAGACAGACATACTCTGAACAGGAATATACAGATGAACACATTCACAGTCTGTTATTTTGTGAACCTTAAGTCAGAGTAAGCTAAGATAAAAGGAACAAATCTCAGAAAATACAAAGATCCTCTCATACTTATCTGTACGAGTGTTTGTTAGCTATGTGTGTGTTTTGTCTGTGGGTGAAACACAGACAGGGAGAGACAGGGGGAGAGCTGTGATGTGGGTGTCTCAATAGTGTATAGTTTACTGTCTGTAGCTACTTGGTTGGCTCTTTGAATTTAACATTTCTGTTGCTGCAACAGCAAGCAACATCACTTAAATTTAGCTGCAAATAAAAAACACAGTTGGAACTGCCAATTCACGCACACCGACATACTCTCACATGCACATACACACGACATACACAGCCACTTAGTTTCTCTCCATCAGCCATCTTTAAATTGTTGCCTGCAGCAGTCACTGAAGTCTGCCAAAGCACCTGCTGCTCCCGCTGAGATCAAAAAGCACACAGAGACATCCTGCCCTGCCGACAGTTACACACACACACACACACACACACACACACACACACACACACACACACACACACACACACACACACACATACACAGATACACACAGAATTCCTGCAGAATATTTTGAAAGCATCAGTAGCTAAATTTATAAATTGTAAAAACAAATCGCTTTTTCCTGCTCAGCATTGGCTGGTAACACCAGTTTAATTTGGAGTTTAGTCACAAATGTAAGCACGTTGAAGGCCTCTGAATATTTGTTTGGTGTTTGAAGTTTGAAGAAGTACTAGTCAAGGGCAGACATTTGATCCTCACTGTTACCCTTGTACCTCTGTGCCAGCAGCTGCACTACAGCTTCAAGACCAAAAGAGCACAAGTGGTTGTGTGTGTGTGTGTGTGTGTGTGTGTGTGTGTGTGTGTGTGTGTGTGTGTGTGTGTGTGTGTAGATTTGCAAATAAAAGTTCAACTGTTGTCAACATTGTCTAGTCGGTTCTATTCTTGTAACTTTACCAGCAGCCTAAAAGAACAGAGAGCTCGAGGATGTAGGAGTGAGAGGTGGTAACTAGATTATCTCTAGAATAATTGGTCCCTGGAGAAGGAGCCATCTCTCAAACACAGCTGTTGTCTTTGTTTGCCGTTAACTTTCTTTTTGCTCTTTTCTTCTTTGTTTTTCTTCCTCCTCTCCAGACTGCAGGAGGAGGTTCAACAGAAGGAAGAGGCTGAGCACAACCTTTCTGCTTTCAGAGCCGTACGTCTTATTTTTTTCCATTAAAAGAAACCCTGATGTTAGATCTCAATCCTTTGTCATTTTGTTCTCAGAACCACGAGAAAAAAAATAATGAAACACTCCATCCTTGCACAACTTTCCCTCTCGTCTTCTCAACTTCCTCTCATTTCTTGTTCTACCTGAAACTTCTGTCCTTGTTTTCTATATTTAATCTTTATTTCTCTTTATTTCCTTCTCTGCCTGCCCCTTTTGACCTTTTCTGTCCTTATATTTTTCGCTGTTTGTATCCAGGATGTAGACAATGCCACTCTGGCCAGGCTGGACCTGGAGAGACGCATTGAGAGCCTGCAGGAGGAGATTGCCTTCCTGAAGAAGATCCATGAGGAGGTATGTTGATCCGTCTATAAAATCTGTCTGGTCACCACACCTACAGCATGTATGTCAGTAGGGTGGTGTGTACTGTATCAAATAACAACTCTGTTAAGTTATACTGTAACTAAGATATATTTGAACCTCTGTAGGCACGCAGCTATCTTTATGTTATCAAATATTTCACACTTAAACACACCCATGGACAAAAATATATATTTATATTTACATGCACTGTCCTTCTCTGCATAACAATACAACTATAGTTGTAGTTGGTTCTTATACAAGCACATGCTGTGACTGCAACAGACACATTTGTGCACAGTCACCCACAGACATCAAAGGACATACCAAGTTACACACTCAGACATGGCAGCACAGTTGAGGTCCCTTCCAGCCCCCCCCCCCACTTCCACGAGTTTGACCTCTCAGAAATGCAGAACTGCTGATTGGTTGAAGAGAGCATGTCAGCTGCTGTATGTGTGTGTGCATGTGTGTGTGTGGATCTGAACAGATGCAAAAGCTATTTATAAATTTTTTGGAACTAACCAGCTAAAGCCCTGTGCCACACATAATTTGTATTTCAATACAGTTTCTTCATTGAACAAGTTTGTGGATGTTTTAGTATTTTAAAGTCATTACCAGGATTTCAGACGCCCTTCCCTCATTATGTTGATTAAAGTATGAACCTTTTGTTTTTGTTAGATCTAATTAGAAGGCAAAGTGACATGATTGATTAAAAAAAGGTTTAAACAAGAATTAGGCCCTCTATTTCTATTTCCTTTTTTTTTTAATGACCGACCATTTCAGCACCCCAATCCGTAGCTTAAACAATCACCTTTACATTTGTTTAAGATATATTTTTCGACTTTATTAGATAGGACAGCTGAAGAGAGACAGGAAATGCGGAGAGAGTGGGGGGCGGCATGCAGCAAAGGGCTGAGGTTGGACTCGAACCCAACGTGAAAAACAACCACTCGGCCATAAAAGAAAGCCTTACTTTTAGTACCTCTGACACTGTTAATGCACTATTCAGTGCTAATGTCAGATCGTTCATTATAATAATATTTCTTAGAAGATCATTTTATGAGTGGTTTGTTGGCCTGTAACAACATTTAACCCAGTTTGTTTAAACAAGGGTTAAACGCAGGTTTTGTTGTTTTAAACAATATTCTACTTCTCTTCTTAAATCAATGTGTTTTGTTCACGCATTCGTTGCCTGGCCTTACATAGGATGTACATGTCTAGCCCCTCAGCACTTCATATATATATATATATATATATATATATATATCTATATAACTGTGCTGATGACTACTATTACTATATTCTTTATATTTACAAATACTTTCTGTATCCTCCTGTCAACCTGCAGGAGATCCGTGAGCTGCAGAGTCAGATGCAGGACACTCAGGTCCAGGTCCAGATGGACATGTCCAAACCCGACCTGACTGCTGCTCTGAGGGACATCCGCATTCAGTATGAGGGCATCGCCGCCAAGAACATTGCAGATGCTGAAGAATGGTACAAGTCAAAGGTAGACACAAACACATACTCATAAAAACACAGTCCCCTTAAGCTGATGCACTGCTAAACCTCATGCCTTCTGTCCTCAGGTGTCTGATCTGAGCCAGGCTGTGAATAAGAACAATGATGCTCTGCGTACGGCGAAGCAGGAGAGCATGGAGTTCAGACACCAGATCCAGTCCTACACCTGTGAGATCGACTCACTCAAGGGAACTGTAAGAACTGTTGTTCATACCATTTATTATATGTTTCTGTCAAAACACACAATTCTTATCATTCAGTTCAGCCACCTCTGTTCCACCTCTAACATCGCCTCTCTGTCCCGTGTAGAATGAGTCTCTGCTGCGCCAGATGAGAGAAATGGAGGACCGCACAGGCCGCGAGGCTTCCGGTTACCAGGATTCTATCATGCGGCTGGAGGAGGAAATTGCTAAGATGAAGGTTATTAACTTTATCACTGTTCATATAAGACAGTGGCTGGAACATGCACAGATGGACCCTGAAGAGTGCTGCCTTTTTTGTCTTTAGATTGTTTGTTTGCTCTCCTGGCTAGTATTTTTTGCATCAAACTATTATCAATATTTCTCACTTAAGGGGAAGGTATAGGAGTATCAGTAAAAACAAGAGAAATGCTCAATAACTAGGGTAATTCTTTCTTTTACGCTGGTTATAATAATTCAATATAGCTTGTTGATCTAGCCTCTACATCAGTGATATTTAATACAATTGACAGAAAACTTGAGTGCAACTGAAACTTGCAATTGGAACAGTGTGTGATATTTTAGCATGTACAAATACTATGGGTTTTTGTTCAATCTTTAGTCCTTTTAGATCAGGTTCTTAAGTTGTTTTTTTGTTTATTAGAAAGCTTTAAAAAAAGACGATAATACTGTTTATTTCTGGATTTAAAGGATGATATGGCTCGTCACCTGAGGGAGTACCAGGACCTTCTCAATGTGAAGATGGCCCTTGATATTGAGATCGCCACCTACCGCAAGCTGTTGGAGGGAGAGGAAAGCAGGTGAGTGGTATACCATACCATACCATACCATACCATACCATACCATACTAAACCACACCATACCATACCATTCTAAACCATACCACACCACACACACAATGCCATTTCATGCCATGCAATACCATAACACACCACACCACTCTAGCCACGCTAGCCTTGCCACGCCATGCCATACCATACCATACCATACCAAATGACATGATAGGACATGATGCAATGAGATACAATATATTTTATTGGCTCCTTGGATACATTTGTCTTTGACACATTTGCTGCACACATTTAGATGTCTCCCCAGTGGTACTAATTTTTAAAAAATTAACAAATACCCACATGTATTATGTGGACACACACCAATAAAACAACAGAAGCAATTTCGCTGTTTGGGTGTTTGTATCCAGGATGTATATATAACATATTGCACAATTTCTGCACAAAACACAACTTAGATAAGAGAAAAAGAGAAAAACACCATGATGCTATTACCCAACCCTCACAGCCTTAAGAAACATGATTTACATTTAGATTGAGGTGGGCACAAACAAGTTTTAAAACAGTCCAATTTGCACTGAGGGACTCAATGGATGTCATCATTAATGTGTATTTTGTATTATTATATTTTCCCAACATCACTTGCTCTTAATCCTGTGTTCTTCCTTTTTTCAGGATCACTACCAATGTGCCAGCGCAGTCTGCTTATTCCTCCATTGGATTCAGAGGTAGGAAACCAACACACACATTGCTCGCTTCACAGAGACCCACACAATCCATCTGACATTCCAGATGAGCCAATAGAGGGGATAAAAAGGACTAATTATAGCCTCTGACTGTATATGGTAACTGCTATTCTGAGGCCACTGCATCTTGCACGCTGCAGTGACACGTTTTGACCACTGTGTGGCGACATTTGTCATGCCATAATTCACAAAGGCAATCATCCGCAAGGCTTACATCAATAATCACACAAATCTGCCCATTCACTTGATGTATTAACAGTCCAAATATGTAATTAATCTCTGCCAGTACCTCCCTTCGTTCTATTTAAATGAAACAATGAGCAGTAATTTAAGGTGATGTATTAGGTACAGCAAGATTCATTACAGCCACTGACTTTGAGTATGAGTTTGATAATACTTTTAAGTGGCAGTCACAGCAGCCTGCACACACTGTTTCATTGTTCCATCAGGTTGTTCAAGGCCAAATAATCCTCTTAGGAGCAATGCTGAACTAAAGTCTTAGCAGTGAATGAACTTGGTGTAGCTGAAGCAAAACTGATTGTCTGAAAAAAAGAATAATAGCCGAATGAATGTGTTTTCACAGAGACCAGTCCTGAGTCGCAGCATCAGCGCTCCTCAGAGCTTCACTCCAAGAAGACGGTTCTCATCAAGACCATTGAGACCCGCGATGGCGAGGTTTGCTAAAACACGCACTTAATCATAGATATACAGTAAAACGTTCTTTTATACTGCATATATTTCACTTTTCAGTCATTACACCTACTGCAATATGATCCCTGCACCTATTCACCTTAGATATTAAGATTTTATTTTGGTTGTTATATTCTTATCCAGATGAAGTTTTCTTTGTGCCAGGGCGCTAGTGCCCGTTCTGTAAGTCTCATTCCAGTATCCCAACTTTGTATTACCCTTTCACTTCAAAAATGACAAGTCTTTAAGAGAAACTTGCCTTTCTGTTTCATTTTTCACCACTTTTGTATTTCCTTGACTAAAATAGTCTAAATTTTGCATGTGGCCATTAAAGCATGGACCTTATAAAGACACTAAAGCAATCTCTATGGTTGCACAGCACTTCACTCCAAACAATACCTACTTTTCTATAAATATAAAATACTCTCACGTATAGTATCCAACACTCTGCAGTCCTTCACATGGGTAATGCATGTGTTTTTTGGCCTTCATATGAATTTACAATACCTCTTGTTTCCTCCTCAGGTTGTCAGCGAGTCCACACAGCACCAGCAGGACATCATGTAAACCGGAAAAGGCAACTTTAGAAACAATATAAAAAAGAATAGAAATATGATACAAAAAAATGACATTTTTCTACCACTACTATTAGGATTTATAAGCTAAGCCTATAAAAAAGAAACAATATGTTGAACATTTCAGCTATTTTAAAAGGAAACACCAGTATACATCTTTAGACAACACACTGTATACTTGATAAACTACATAGATGCTAAATGAAGGCACAATGCAATGTCTTTAGCCTGGTTTTTAATAAAGTTCATTCCAGGGATTATGCTTTATTTGTTTTGCTTTCCTTCTTTAAAAAAAAAACATTTTCGTGTACATTGTCTGGAAAAAAAGTCATTGGCAAGAGTTTTAGATTGACAACAAGGCCCAGCATTCTCTTGGAACTCCAATGGGCCTGAAACACCATTGTGAAATGTAAAAGTGAAACAGAATTTTTACAGCAATTATTCCATGTCTCTCTGTGCAAACGTGCACGTATATAACTTGACAAAGGAGCATTTTTAGTTGTGCAACAGATTAAAGGAAAGTGAGAAGATGATCTTAGGCTTGAAATGTGTCAGAAACACAAACATGAAGCTAATGGAAGAGGAACAGAGTAATGTTTAAAGTTTGAGCTCAGTAGCATGTGCAGGGTCTCTGGTCGTATGTGTATGGGTGACATGTTATGTTGCTTCACAGTGCTCAAAAAATCTCCAAATAAAGACATTTGTTATCATTGCATGAGAGTCAGACAGTTCCTTACAGAATTTTTGGAAAATGCAAATCTGTGTATTGTGTAAGACAGTCCTTTTTAAACTCACGTCATTATCATTCCTCAGCATACGCCTTCATGAACTCTTCCTACCCTACGCATTCATCATCTGATGTGGGCTGTGTTAGCTTTCTAAAATGATACTAGCCTGCCCAGTCAAGTGCAACCATCCTTTATTTGCATTTAATTAGCTTTTATAAAGAAAGTAGGAGTTTATATTATCAGTAACAGGACTAGCATTGGCTCAGGGAGAGCGAACAATGGCTTGTTAATGAGCTGGCTCAGGCGACGCTTTGTTTCTAGCAAAGAGCAGATTAGCAGTGCAACAAGAATAATACAGTCTGTGCAGTTTGTGTCTGAAGTCACTGGACTGAAAATGTCAGCATTGATAAAGAGTGGGGGTGGAAAAAAAGAAATACAGTGAAAGCAGACAATAAACCAAGAGGGTGGCAGAGGGAGAAAACAAAAAAGAGGAGGATACAGATGTTATTTAAAAGGATATTCAGAGACAGAGAAAAGGGAACAAGAGAACGATTCAGGGAGAAAATATTATAAATACCCGATAGAAAAGAAGTGATGGAGAGTCAGTGCACTGCTTCTCCAGAGAGAAGCTTACTAATGTTGGTTACAGATTTCTGCCTCTACTTTTGTTTCTTTGCAACTACAGCCAATCATTATGGGGTTACAAAAAAGGGCAGCATGCACCGCTGTTCAGTTGACTTTGTTGGCCTTTCCTTCTGTCAGCTGGAGAATGCTGATGGCTTTCAGAATTGTGAAAAAATTGCTTGTTAAAGGCTTTCTTTAAAAAGCAATATAATCAAAACCTTGTTCTATCTTGTAATAAGGCTTTGTGTTTGCAAACCAAGCTTTTTGTTGTTACATAACTGCTGCACTGTAGTTTGTTATCAGGCCGCAATGCAAACCCTTGGTTTAGACCACAACAGTGCATTTAATAAATATATGAAGAAGATGAACTCAAACAACCAGCAAGCCTCAGATACTTACTGGGGGCGGCAGTAGCTCAGTCCGTAGGGACTCAGCAGAGATCAATCAGGAAAATTACATACATTATGACCCCAACACCAACTTTTTTTATACAAATACTAATAAAGATATTTGGGAAATTTGCACAAAACCCCATAATAAATGATGGGCCTATATACAAATGTATGTAACCAGTAATATAAATAATCTTGAACCTGGATAAACTAAAATGCTAGTTTTTCTGCTATCTTTGGCTCTTTGTTATGTCTATAATATCTACAGTAAGGAAACATCCTTTGACGAATTGCCTGGCTGGCACGATGTGTCACATGAAATAAAAAAAAGTATATCTCATTTGAATAAAGGTAAGTGGGTTTTAAGTATCAATGGCTCCTTCAAACACATCAGAATTTGTTTTTGTTTTTTTCTGAAATGTTACTGTTGTGTAAAATTGGCATGTTTTAGGTGTGTGTGTGTTTGTGTGTGACGAGCCAGGTATTTGTACCAAATGCAATTCTGTAATCACATATATGACTGCATAGAAAGAGACAACAAGACAATTGGATTGTGGAATCACAATGTTTATCTTATTTTAGGTCCATACAAATTCATGCTTCATAATAATAAGAATAATAATGAACAGCTGATTTGCACACACTTAAAAAGGATGGTACGAAAATTAATTGCCAACTTAGTGGCAAGTAAAGTGTCAATTATTGAATTAGTGAAGATAATCAAAGGCTCAGTTTGTTCAACATCACATGTTGAAGGTCGACTAAGAGAAAAGTGCTTCAACCACCCAAACAATCAAACTAATCGGACAAAAAGTAAATCAGAAAAGAATCAGCTGGATAAATAATATGAGCAATCATAATGTGAACATGAAACAAAACATTTGTACATTTCCAAATTATTTACAGGTCAATATTTACAATACCAGTGTTCACCAACCTGGATTCAGCAGTGATGAGCATCAAATAAAGTTATTTAAAAAAAAAAGTTAAAAACATTTACAATGTAATACCATTCATTTATTTGGTCCCCAACAAACAAACATAAAATGACTACATTTTCAAGTTACCATCTTGTTAATTTTTGTTTTTCAAAATAGAAATAAAAAGAACACTACAATAATTCTCTTGAATAAATGACGTCTTGTGTCACAGTTAACACAGTTAGTTTTTTTGCCAACATGTCAAATCTAATTCTTTATTGTGTTGAAGTTATTTATAATGTCTTTTATTTGCCTTATTTAATTCCCCACAGTCCTGACTTGTTTCAATCTGTTCCAACCACATAAAGCACTTTCAAATGTGCAGTATGAATACGTTTTGTCTTTATTAGTTCAGTAAACCTGCAAAAAAAAGACCAAAACAGGACTGAAGTGTAGGCAAATATCACTTGAACCTCCACTATTGAAAAACTTCACTGTATAAACAAAAGTACAATACTTTTTTTTAAAAGGGGTTGATGGTTCCAATGCTTCGTCAAAGCCCTTTACCTGGATGTGTTAACAGAGAAGAGAGAAAGGAAGAAAAGAGAAGAGAAAACAAAGTCTTTAAGGTGGACCTGTTCACTGTGGTAGAATGGGTTTGAGCTGGGTTTTACAAGATTCACGACTAATATTCTTTGTAAACTGCACTGAAAAAACTGATAAAAATGAGGTTATGATATCCTTCTTCTGCTGAAAGTGGATATTGAAACACATCCCAACTCAGACTAATGTACTTCCACAATTTTGACTTTGTCAGATCTATAAGGATTATGTTTTGTGCACCCTGGGACAAACAAACTTAACCTGCAAATATGAGGTTTTTCACATGACAACAAAGACACACTGAAACACTGACACGCTGGAAACGATTATACAAGGATTATCATGCAGTAATGGGTTATGCTGCAAATGATTGGTCCTTAAATGCCAAGTTTAAGTCCATCTCAACACAACTGCGGAATCCTTTTGTTCATTTAAACCTCATAAAATGATAAAAATCACAAAAAAAAGATCCAACATTATTATCCAAGTTACCATAATCTGTGTTTGAGTACAAATTAATTCCATCTCTTCACTTTTATATTGTGTGGTGTTTCATTGAGGCTCCTATGGGTAACATGTAGTCTCAGTGCGAGCTGTAACATTGGTTCAGTTGTTTTTTATGGTTTGGAACTACAGTATCTTCTCTCCGAAGAGGTTTCAGTACATGAAAATAGTCCCTTTCTTTAGAAAAAAACTTTCTGAACATGTCTAACTCCTTTATCTCTCTGAATGTTGGGTACAACAATATCAATGTTCTGAGCATATTTTAGTTGAAAAGCAAAATCACAGGCAAATGCATGTACACACAAATATATGCACACATCAACAATAAGACTAGAAAAAGAAGGTCCAGTAGTAAACATTGGAGGGTGCCATTTGTAAATGTGTTCATCTTTTTGCTATATCTGACCATTTACACAACATTATCTTCATATCAAACCTCACTCTTTGCATTAGGTAACAACACTTCATCCAAACTTAGATTCACATTTTTAACCAGGCCTGTATATTGGCAGAAAAGAGGACATAAATACAGCATATACAATACAATGAATCCCCTTCTCCTTTGCCAAAATTGGGTACAATCCATTACTTGCCAGAGGGCTAGTGTGTCCACTCACATACACAAGCACACAATATTCTTCATGTTTTTTCTGCTATGTATGGTCCCCTTAAAAACATTTAAAAGATCTCATCTGTCAAAAACATCTTGGTGACTGGTATCAGACTGCGCTTTATTGTCTTTCTGTCTAAGCAATATTTGCAAATATAGATTGTTTTTGGGATAAGAAGAAGAAGAGGGATTTCAGAAAAATGGATTACAAACAGTAGCTTGAGGAAATTATTTAAATTCAGGAAAAAAAGGAAAGAAGAAGGGAGGTAGGCAGGATGTGTCTTCTGCTTAGGTCCTTGTTAAGACATTTACCTCATTAGGGAAGAGGAAAGTGAAGACAGAAATGACAAACCTGTAGACATGACATGCAGAGAGCTCATTGTCCAGAAACGTAAAAATTTTATTCGATGTCAAGTGTTTGATTCACTCCAAACCTACAACAGGTCCCATTTGTGTATCTTTGAGCAACACAGGACTTGTGCTCTCATATCTGAATTCCCTCACAGACTCCATGAATACCTGACCTTATACAGTGACTTTTCAGTAGAGAAAATGGTGAACTGAGCTGCCTTTCTGTTTCAGTGTCAGCAGATTTTGATGGTTTTCTTTTTCCTTCTCATCACAACACAACTGTTTAGATTAGGTAGTAATAGTGTTGAAGGTTTATTGATGGCAGTAGTACCTTGACTCCAGTTGCATTTGAAATGATGTGGAATGTTTTGATTTCTTCCCCACAGCAGTTTCTCTGGAAATTGCTTCGATGGCTTAAAGCAACCCAAAAATCCTTTAACACAAAATGTTCAAAAGAGACATTTCAATGAACTCCCAACCAGATAAAGCAATTACACAAGATGTTTGATGTCAAATACAGTCAGTGATGACTCATGGTGTCTGTGATTTGACCACTTTCTCCTCTACAGCAAGCAGTTCTTGCTCTTCTCTTTAGTCTTGACATTCATTAAGAACAGAATGGGACCGAACTGGACAAAAATCAGTGTGGGACTCAGACAAACCACCTTCTGGGTGCATTAAGTTTCTGTTGGTCAACAGGCAGTTGATTGTGTTGGCACGGTATGGTAAGGTTTCTGACTCGTTTCTGTGACAAGCGCTTTTAAGCAGTCTTGGTTGATTTTGTGTTGGTCGTTTGGTTCGCATTTGTGCATTTTGCTGTTTCAGATGCGGACTGGGGGACCACCTGGGGCTGTGAGGGGCACTTGAGAGCCACAGTCGTAGTCCAGTTCACCCATCCGGGAGCGGCTCATCATTCGACTATGGGAGTAAGCTCGTCTGTCCGTTTGTCTGTCCCGGAAGCTCCTTATGTAGCTCTGCAGACAAAAAAAAACAGACAGGGTTCAGTTATGAATATTATGTATGGATCTCAGGCGTAGTGTAATATGACACGGTCACAGTTAGCTTACACTTATGTAAAATCACTGCTTATTGACCTCTTTGACAGTTTGGTTTGAATTTTTTTTCTGACATGAGAGTGGTATTCAGAAACAAGCCAAAAATAACTTTTTTTCTTGTTTTTTTTTTCTTGAAGTATAAAAAAAAAAAACAGGCAACTAAGGAGAAGGCTCCTTTATTTACCGGTGACAGTACGTCTCCATCGAAGCGTCTCTTAGGGTTGGACTTGCGGTGGTAGCCAGGTTCAGTCTGAGGAGGAGGGACTTTAGGAGGCTGAGAGCTCTGGTTTTGGTGATGAGGGTGGGATGCTGCCGGGTGATGGTACTGCTGGTGGTGGTGGTGATGATGGGTATGGACTTTCTTGGTGTGGCTGGTCTTCTGGCCCTGCCGTTTCTTCTTCTTCTTGTTCTCCTTCTCCTTTTTCAGCCTCTCTTCCCGCTGTCGGATCCGCATGAGCTGGACCCTCCGTTGTTGACGGCTCAAAACCACTGGAGAGAAGAGACCAAGAGACCAGAGATGAGATGATATAAGAATAAGACAGAAAGAAAGAAGATTGAGAGTCTACGATGAAAAAGATACAGCTTTTATGGATATAAAAAGATACTGATTAGGTCGCTAGTTAGGGAAACATTGAAAATCACTTAGACTGATGAGTAAAACAAGAAAAACCTTCTGAGAAACGCAATACAAAAGGAAAAACGGAAGGAAAAACATTTATGTCCATTTCCTCAGTCCCTTCGTTTTTTTCACTGAGATGGCAGTACTGAGCTACTTAGTCTCCTGACATATTGTGAGTGGGTGACTGTGTTCTCGTTATTTTCACACCCACCCCAGCATGGATGTCCAAAATCCATCCTGTCTCACTGTCCATTAATTACACAGATGATTATTTTTGCCTGTGGTAGTTTGTAAGCACTTTGATTCAGTTTTAGATCCAGCAGCATTAAGGAATTGTTTCATGTTCATTATGTGAGGTTAAAGTGTCGCCACAAGCACAAGGACCCCGCTGAACTCGACAAACACAAGATGTGCAGCATGTGTCACATTTACAGTGTGGGTGTGGATGTGGAAGTGTTATAAGGTCTATTGTTGTTTCTTTGTGCGGGCGGACAGCTAACGAGGCACCATCTGCCAAGGAAACTGCTTAATGATACCCCCCCTTTTTTTCCTCAGCTCACCCCACCGCAGGCCTCTGCTGTGGCTTCATGCTACCGTTTGTGTGTGTACACTTGTATTTCTATCTTTGTGGGGACCATTGTAAGCTTTAGACATTTGTAGTGAGGACCGTGTGTCCCCACTTATTAAAAGGCATTTGAGCCTTTGATAGCTATACAAAGGGTTGGGATTAACAATAAAGTGGTGATGGCTAATTGACTGGGGTGTTCTCAACTATAGGAGCACAGAGACATACGTGTGTGTGTGTGTGTGTGTGTGTGTGTGTGTGTGTGTGTGTGTGTGTGTGTGTGTGTGTGTGTGTGTGTGTGTGTGCATGTGCATGTGTGTGGGCATCATGTGTTTCAACATTCTCCACCAAATGCAGCCCCCCACCGCCCATTATTAATGAATGCCTGTGTCCTGTACGTCATTCAATCAGTTGACACACAGATGATTTTGCTCACTGCTCCACTCGGGTGCCCTCCTTAATGTTGTGCCCCACTTAATCACCCTTCCCCCAGTCTCCCTGCATTTCTCTTTTTCCCTTTCCCTAGCCTCTGTCCTCTGCCAATACAGAGCATGTGGCCACAAAGCAAGCTTTTAGCATTAAAAGACTATAACGATCTCTGATGGCAAGAAATATGTTTTAAAACTACATTTACGATTTCATGTATAGGTACTGGACTATGAAAAGGTGATTCAATAATGGCCCTTACTGACCTGGCTCTTATCATAAAGCAGCAGGAAGTGAAATAATATTCATAGTTCTCTTGCTAGAGCTTCCCCTCATCCACATTCCTGATCACAGCCTGTATCTCTGGCAGCATTTTTGCAACACATATCTTATAGATACAGAAATGCAATGATGTTTTGTTCTGTCTCACACTTGTTTTTACTTCAGAATGGTATTTTTTTTTTTTTACCTTTTCTCCGGTTGTACTTTTCTTATTATTCCTCCCTTTTCTTCTTTGGTTGCCCCTATACTTGCTATATTGCCAAAAATAAACTTCATACTACTATAATAATATAATATATATAATAATATGCTAATTGATTTGAATGTTATAGGTTTCAAAAGAGACATTGTTGAATGGTTTTTCATATTTGACAAAGCTTTTTGCTTAGTCAAATTGTCTTCTGTGTGAGACTGTGAAACAGTGATAAAGACTGGTGTGGGATTTCATGTTAGACCAGTTTGAAATGTGGCAAAATTATAATGAAGAAGTTCTTTAGCAACTCTTTCTACTTTAACGAAGAAATGTCTTCTGAATCTTTAAGAATTGTTTGCCTTTATCATAGGCAGTTTTTCGCTGCCCGTTCCTCCTTCATGTCTCTATGCCTTTCTAGGTCTCTCTCCCCCACACGCAATTGTACATTTTTCAAAATAGCACTAAAAAACTTCCTCTATCTCTTTGCCCACACCCTCTGACTGGAAGCCATGGCAGCTGGCAGTTTAATCCCATTATTTGAGGCCATGTGTGACTTCTTCTAACTCGGCACGTCAAAGATCAAATGTATGAATTCATGTGTGTCTGTGCAAATAAATAAGACGTGGGTGTTCAATTTTTCTGTAGTTAGGGTGTGAGGGAGAGACTAGAGCCTAGTATATTTCTGTCTGTCTATGTGTACTATTTGTGTGTGTGTTGTTTTGTTGTGTGTGTTGCATTTATACTGTGTGCTTGAGCGTGTGTGCGATCCAGCCATCTGTGTTGTAGCTGCTTTCAGAAAGGCTGTTTTCATCAATATCACATTCTGCTGACAACACTCATGCTGGTGTATTCAGACTCTCCCACACACACAAAAACACTTGCACACACTTCTCCCTGCCCTCATACTGATGGTGACTCCTAAAGCTGCCCTTAAACTGCCTATTAAATAAAATTAGGGTAGATCTGTCACTCTTGATAAGATAGCATCAGCTTGCAGTGGCCTTGGTGAGATTCATACTGAGAGCCTTATCACCAGTCTGTGTGCTGTAGATGCTAAAAATATATCCAAGATTACATTTTAAATAAAGATATAAAACAGATGTGTTACTTTTTTATGTGGGAGTTGAATATTAACTATAAACTTGGGTTAAATTCAGCCTTATTGCACGAACTTCAGCACATGCGACGTATACAGTTTCAAGAGCATGTGTAAAGTTGCAGCAGTCCTCCTTCATTAAAAAGTTGCTGCCATGGTGACTGGTGATATTTGTGGTAAATACTGTGAAATGACTTCAAAGCTGCAATATTAAAAGTTGATACATATCAATGATCCAAACCTCCAAAATTGAGGCTGAAAACAGACCTTATAGATGATCCCTCCCTGCATGAACACATTTCTGATTTTAGCTTGATCAAACGCACTTTTAACCTTTTATAACAGGTCTGCACCATCCTTGACTGCAGCCTGTGGCTGTGGTTCACATTACCATAAAGTTAGAGCGGACACGGTGAGGTGAGCACAGCCTCTCTTGATTCAGCGGTTACAGAGCACATCAATTGCTCAAAGTTGCAGGTAGGAGCAGGAGCTGTGTCAGACTGCAGATTTATTCCAGCAGTAAAATAAAGGCCTGACGTTAAACTTAGGAGAACGCAATCAACTATTTATTTGTGAGATTTAAGATCATAGCAAGACACGCCGCTCAGGCCCAGACTTTCTTTCCTCTCAAAAGGGATCAAAATGTTTTGGGAATTTTCCAAACCTGTCATTGTGGCATTGACCCGACTCTCAATATTACCTCAGCTCAACACTCATCTACCAACCTGGAAAAAATGATCTCATCAGTTTCTTTTTGCAAACTGCTCTAACAACAAGAGCCTGAATTTAAGTCCTCAGTCCTGTTGCCAGTACTTGCCCACCCCACTACTTAATACATAGTGTCTAAAAATCAAAAGAAGTTATCCACAGATGAAAAAACAATACTTTTTCTATGTGCATTTTATTCAACAGAAATACATTTTTGTGTGAAGACTTATGTTTAGGTAAGTCTTGATTTATACTTTGGTGTTGTATTTATTTTTATAGACTATAGTGAAACACTTTAAGGTGTTGTGCTTTGTGGTTGTGTAAAAATCTTTTTTTTCTACATTTAGTCATGACCACTAAAAACATGTCGAGGTAAATATACCTTAAACAGTACTTGAAATCTTTTTCATTCTCTACCTTTTTTATCCCAGTTCATTGGAGTTTATTTTGACCTATGAATCCTATTACATACATTGTTAACATTATTTACATGAGAAATAGGAAAGATTACAGTTATAGTGTTCCCCTTTAACGAGGAGGGGAGGGAGCAACTTGATTTAGCCACTTTCAAAATATTTTCTTACTTAATGCCAGAGATCCTGCAGCAGCTTTGTATCACTCCTTTCTTTGTTACAGAATGTGGCCCAAGTACAGACCCTCAAAGTTCAAGGATAATAGAGTCTTCAAATTTTCAGAAAATCAAAAGTTGTTCATCCTGCTCCATAGAATCAAAATAATATAAACATTAAATAAATCTATTTTTAATATGGTGCTACTGCAAAAATATCTGTGTTTTTTGTTTGCTTTAAACCTGCCATTAGGAGACTGGTCATTTCCATGTAGCAGCATCACTCACCCTCTGTGTGAGAATATCCTTCAGCAGTGACTTTCCATTGGATCAGAACTCCAAGTAAAGCCAGGACAGGCCACACACCCAAGATGACCCAGGTAAACCAGCACACCGGCTTCTTAGGAGCCACCTGCAGAGATTACACTTTTAATTTTTGTACAAATTTCTTTTAGTTTTAAATTCTCTGTTTAAAACTAAAAGTTTCCAACAGTTTCAACAAATTCTGTTGAAATGTTGATGCCTGGGAAAAAGATTTACGTTGAGATAACAACTGAACAAATCAAACTCAGGCGTTTGGTTGAATTATCTGACAAGAAATGAATGAATATATAGTTCCAAACAGAACAATAAGGGGCACTGTTACATTAAGTATGAAATTGATTCTAATCGTGCTCTACAAGATTCTCGACTTGCACTCTCTACCTTCACCATGAAAACATCACATACGACAGTACAATTAACAAAAATGATCCAACATTACAATTCTCTTTAATTTGTCACCGCCCATATCAATCAGATATCCACGGGGAGGTGTCAAACTAAGTACCATGGACGTCCTGAGAGTTTTCCCTCCACATACTGACTGATTACCCCCTTAAATTTGAGGGAAATAATCCAGCAGTGAAATCAGGACAGGAGTTGAGGTGATTGCAGATTGCAGACTATGGTCACTGTTCTTGAGTCATTGTCAGGTTCTTCATGTACCTTTATGTAATGTAATGCCTACATTTGGGCAAAATGACTCACCATTAAGAGACACACTGCAGAAACAGTATCCTTGAGAAAATTCTTTAATCAAAATATTAGCCAAAGGTAGCAATTTTACAGTGTCAAGGACTATTTTATGGTAATAAAGAATTTAAAGGGGCGCCGGTGGCTGAGTGGTAAGTTTTCACACCCCATGTTCAGAGGCTGTAGTCATGAAGCGGGCTGCCTGGGTTCAAATTTGACCTGTGGCTCGGACGCATGTCATTCTGCACTCTCTCTCCCCCATTTCCAACTCAATCCACTGCCCCCCCCAAAACAAGAATAAAAAATAAACACTATCTAATTCATTACATAAAGTCTCTTAGGATATTTTAAATAGGTTTTCAATTGCATTTAATACAAAAAAGACTGTTTTTATCTAGCAGCAACCTCTGCTGTTGAAATATGAAGCCAATCCGGAAGTGAAAAAACTACAGTTCCTCTGATGCTCATTTCTTCACTCGTAAAAGTCTATGGATGTATTTCTTTAAACTTATCTGTTTTCATCATATTTAGGCTAACATTTTTGCGTACTTAGACATAATAACACGCGGCTGATTTGGCTCACGTGTTTTATTTGTTTGCCATGAGGCTAGGATTCACTTTAGCTAAATCCCATTATTGACCTTATTTTTACTGTTTGTTATACGCTTGCTAGATATCATGCTACATAAGCTAGATAGAAGTGTTCAAGCAACCAAGATATTAATTTGGCCCGCCTCTACCCCAGCTCTTTGCCTGTTTCTCAATTAGCCTGAAGTTAGTTGGATTCATCGTTTCCATAACAGCGACCGCCAACAACTTGGTCACAATTATTTCCCTTCTTAACTTCATTCTGTCTGTCCTCAGTCCTCCCACACAATGCTCACTTACAACCTGCAGGCACACTTAAGGTAGGTTTTGTTGCCAGTTCAAAAAGGTTAAGTGTTTAGTGACAGCTATAAATGCATAAAATGATTTTAGAGACTTTTCCTGTAAGGCAGCCAAACTCTCGATTAGTCTGCCCAAAGCAAATAGCCTCATATTGAATTCCGGTTGTGTTGCAGAGCACATATGACTCCTCAAATATTTAGAAAAGTAAAAGCACACAAAACAAACCTACCCTGAGTCTCTCGTAGATGTAGTGTACCAAAGCAAACAGCTCTATAAAGTAATCCACAGTGACGGTGATGATGGCAGAGCCAAATGTGGCTGTGGAGAGGGTGACAAAGCAGCGCTGCCACTGAAGAGTGAGGACGGCAAATAAAGTTCCAGAGCCCAGGAGAATTCCCAGGGGAACCCACACAGTTTTTGGATGGTAGAACTCCTCCATCACCTTTGAACATGAGTGAGAGAAAGAGGGAGAGAGAAAAAGAGAGAGAGGTTCATTTTTCTATGTCAGTAGGTTTTTTTGATTGAATTTAACATTTTGTATCCCAACATCTTCTGCAGGTTTTCCTGGTAATACTAATGGAATGAATTAAAGTATAAAGTAAAAATTAAACTCATTGAAATGTGTCTCCTCACCACCAGTGAAGCTACTCCAACCAGCAAGCCCAGCAGCAGGCCCACCATAAACAGTCCCACGCTGCGGACCAACATGGTCACAAGGCCACACAGGGTCCCTATGCCGAGGCCGATGCCCACTGACGCTTCAACGCTGAGCTGAGTGTCCATCACCCTCTCCTTGTAGCACAGCATGAAAATGACCACAGAGCCAAACATGAGGCCTGTGAGGAACAGCACGGCCTTGAAGCATCGATAGCCTAAAGGAGAGAGGAGACACAGACCACTGTGAGGCCGACACAAGCATACAAATGTTGGTACATGCTGTGCAGCTTGGATTCTTGTAACTAATGATCTAATTTTAATGAAGTGCCTGTGAAGAAAAATTGCATGATCTATTCATCCTCCATCAAAACTTGAATAGTTTGCTAACTTCCTGGATTATGGTCAGCTCTTCAACTCTCAGTTTATGCATGCTTTACCATTTCAACACCTTAAATGTTGTCTTACTAAGGGTTCATGATTAATGCACAAAATACATGAAAAACAAAATATTGAGAATTAATAATATATCAGATGCAATAAATAAATAAAACTATGAAGCAGGACTTATTGGAATAAGCTGCATGTATTTAATGCTGAATTCATAGCTTTTTAAACATCGTTAAAACTTAGTTTTCTACCGTTCTTGGAGAATGAAGTGTGGCTTGCTTTTACAGAAGTTAGAAAAATATTGGCTGTCTAAAGAGAGATGATTATAATGTAAATCGAGGAATCTTAATGAACAGCAAAACAATCAGCAGTCCCTTTAAAAGGAGTAGTTTCTCCACAAAGAGACGAGCATTTCCTCAGTGCAAGTAATGGGAAGAAGGGATAAACTGTCTCTATAAACCTTTATGAGGCTGCTCTAAAGTATGATAATCATTTTATTACAAAAGGTCATCCACATTCATTAGTCAACAGGCCTCTGAATAGAACAGCTGCTCTCCTATTTTTTTTGTCCCCCCTTTTGTGTTGTCCCTCCTGTCCTTGGCTTCCTCTCTCGCCACTTTATTTCCATGTTTATGTTCGGAAACACGAGAAAAGACATCCAAGCGAAAGAAGGGCACATTATCAACATTTCAAATCTAATTCACCCTTGCTTTCTAGTTTAGTTATGTTTGTGTCCTCTCTTATTTTTTGCTCTATATTTCTTTTTTTCTCTCTCCATCTGACTGTACCGTGTCTCAAGGGGAACCAACATCAGATTGTTATCTTTGTGTAATCAGGCGTTGCACAGCCGAGTCACACAATACTCCTCATCCGACCTCAACGTCCATGCACCTCCCTCATGACTGCACACAGCTCTTCCTAGATATCTCCAGCTAGTACATGTGAATACAAGTTTGAGTAAATTGAAGAAAAGTGTCACATTGAGAGGGGGAAATTGATTTTTGTCTACAGCCAGCACAAATTCCCAAGATTGTTTTTCAATCAATAAAAAAACAAAAACATTTCAATTGTATCCCTATAACTGCTCATCGTCCCCTTTCCTTGTCCTCTTCTTCCTCACAAATCGTTTCTTCCCTTTTTCCCTTTCTGCCCCATTGTTCCACTGCTCAACTCCTCTGCTTAGCCCTCCTACTCCCTCTTTTATTCCTTGTTGCTTCCCTTACTTTCCCCCCTAACCCTTCATCCCATCTGTTCACCCTGGCTGATCCAGCTCTTGTCGTGCTCCCTTCTCCTCTCTCTTATTTTGCCTCATCCACCTTGTCACTGTAACATCACTCATCATTTCTGCTACAACTTTGTTGTGTTTTTGTAGATGTAGATAAGTGACAGCTAACCTTTCTCCTCAAAACCATTCAACTAAACCAAATCCAACTTCAAGAGGCATTTATCAACAGGGGGAAACAATTTAACTACAGAAAACCAACAAGAAGCAGTGTTTCCCTGATGGATTTTTGTTCAACTGTGACTGTGGGGGTTCTGTGAAATATCAACAATATGCATTGTGTCTCATTTGAAGAACAGTGTTTTTGTTTGGTTTTCAGTCGCAATGTCTGGCACAGAAACTACAAATACACCTTTTTATGTTCTCTTTTTGTCTCAGTATGGTGACAGACAAATAGACAGCAGATGGTGAAGAACTGAAAACCTTAGAAGTATAATGGTGCCATTTCTTCTTGTTATGTGACACTTGAGGTTTGTTGTTTTTGAAAGAATACCAAACAACCTTTGTGATAAAGTTTTTGTAAATGAGAGACTGTAAGAGCTTGTGTTAGTTTGGCGGTTACAGAACACATGAACTTACTAACATTGTAACTTCTAAAGACAATGATTTTAATGTTAGCAGGCTAATATGAGCAGTATGCATGAAGAAATCAAGATTTGAAGGGGGACACAACACTGTTGTCACAGGCAGCTTGATATGTTCTGGCGGTCATGAGGTGAGGATCACCAAATGCAATGTGTTCTACATTTTTTTATCCACCAGACTATTTGTCTATGCTCTTGCTGCATGCTGTCAGCCCTCTAAAATAAAGTTGATGGGTTACTTGTTTGTAATGCAGGGACTGATGCTGCTGATGCTTTACCAGGACATATACAATGAATGTTAATGTCACCTGTATGCCTCAGTGAATCTCTGTCTGAATTTTTGTATGCAACGTATCTGCTCAGAGCTTCAACATACATCAAAATTCCCCCAAAAACAGCTTGGAGATTGCTTTCCGAAAAAAATTGGAATTCTACACGTTGCCTCGACATCACTATTCCCTGGTTTATAACATGAAGAAAATACTTACCAGATGTTCTTTCTTTGGGTTATTTTGTTGCTTTGTGCCTGGTAAAATACATAACTACAGATCTGCAGGTGTACAGTTGGAGTTCGGATGAATAAGATTGTTTGTGGGATTTATTTTTGTTTGCATTATTATCTGTTTGAGTTTAACAAAGCTGAGATTTCAAGTTTTGATGGCTTAACATAAAGAATTTTCAAGCCTCTTTATTTTGTGTAGCGTCGTGTACAGTCTTTAAAAAGCATTAATACACAAGGTCACAACAAGATGAAAATCTCTGCAGTTTTAACTAGAAAAAAGCTGCAAGTAAATGAATACACAAGTCCGTAAGAAATCCCCAGGCAATAGACTGAAATCAATGGTTCCTTTGTGCAAAAATACATTAAACATTCTTAATGCAGTGTCATTATTTTTACATTTTTGTGTTGTTTTTCTATTAGTTTTCTTGTCCAACAAAAAACACTCTCATGTAAAACTTCTGTTACCAGTACAACAGATCTCTTACTCACTCTAATTATTTATTGATTTCACAGTCCTGAAATGACTTTACATCCAACCTCATTAGGATGAAGCCTTAATACTTTTGATGTAATCAAACACAGCCCTGGTCACAAAGTTAAGCTCAGAGTAAGGACTTAACTTTGTGCCTTGACCTATAAATGAACCCATGGATAGTGTATGACTGTAGAGGAATAAGAATAAAGACAACAGGGGGTTGTCTTCATTAAACTCTCTGCCTTCTTCTTTGCTGCTGCAACATTGAGCTGAGAGAAACGAGGACATGCCTTCTTATAAGCAGCCGAAACTGACACGTTTTTTTTTTTTTTTTTAAGTCAGCAGGCAGCCGGTCTTCTAGTACCGTAAGTCTGACAGCTGTATGGGGCAGTATGTAAGGTTGCTGAAGATTTAAGGATTTGATGTAATTATAAGAAACCATTTAGAGACCCTGAGTTTACCATAGTGTAGTGCAGCTTATTCATTGAAGGAAAGTAAATGCCTTACAGTATGATCTAGCACGACCACGGTAGTTTAGCGTATAGCACCAAGATTTCAATATTGAATCCCGTAGCCAGAAACAAAGCAGTCTCATTGTACTCCTCCTAAATCAATAATATCATACAGCTGCAGAGCAGAGTGAAATAGAAATGACAGAGAAATGATAAACAGTGGAGATTTCAGGGCTCTTTGGCGACATGTTTCAGCACTTTCAATTATTTCCTGGCACTAACACATCTAGGAAATATATCACAGCTACATGTCCCTCCTCTGGTGTTTCCATCAGGTTCGTCATCTATTCTACTGGCAGACGTCCATTTCTTTTTCTTTTGATTTTTTAGAACCGGTGCCTGGATCCATTTTTTTTTAGCTTTTATAAATTGGTTGTTTACATTTACTAATATACACTGAGCAGCATTCAAATGACTGCGGAGAACATAAAAAAAACGTCATGATAGCTTTTGGGAGATCGATTTATAGACATTGACAGTATTCTGCAAAGACACATACAGGTCTTATGCTGGAAAAAGTTACTTTACTGTTAACTGGTGGTGCTCTATATAGCTGGCAATACGAGGAAAAAGTAGCAAGCTGTATTTTTAACACCCAAATCAGCTGTTAAGGAAATCCAACTTATTAGTGATCTCATTTCATGCATGACAACTTTTTAGATACTTCTTAGAGAGTAGCAGATCACACGTAATGAGAAACACTTTGACTACATCATCACTTACCAAAGAAGCAGTAAATGATCCCAAAAAGGCAGCACATGGAGCAGACCACCGAGGGCACAATCTCATATCTTCTCTCTATCTCTTGGTCACACTTCAGCCCCATCTCAGCCAGACCCAGAAGTTTACTTGTGGAAGTCATGTTGACTGAAGTGGAGGAGGGGGGCTGCACGTTGCTGAGAACAGAGGAAGGGCTACGGGGGGAGGGAAGGAGTAGGGATAACTGGATCAGTGGGCCTCACCCATTGAGATGTCTCTACCTGCAACAGAGAGGCATGGAAAGAAAGAAACATGGTTAGAGAGGTCAGCAGTGAGAAAGAATGAGAAAAAGAAAACACAGAGGAGGGAGTGATTATTGATAACTCATTTTAAGTCCTCAGTTGTGAGTGCTGACTAAGCAGTACGCATGCATCTGAGCTTTGAACAGCCAACTTATCAACTCCTGCTGCAGATGAAATGACTGCATGAAGAAAAAGTGCAAATCAGACACTATCATTCACTTGGATTTACAGTTAAGTGGCTGCAACAAATTGTTGCCAACACTTTGGAAGTACTTGACTGGTAGCTGAAGATCTGTTCACATACATATGCGTTGCCATGGTGAGATCAACAGAAGCATTTACATACATTTGCATATTGGAGGAAATTGTGAGGTTTGTATTTGAGTCACAGAACTAAGGTTTTTAACTTTTGCATCTCTGCTCTAATCATTCACTTAAATATATGAACATTAACCAACTCACTACTGAGAGACCGCTGGGTCAAAACTTATGTATGCTACAATGCATTCTCTGCTGGGGCTTTAAGGGCAACATTTTCCAGATTTTGGTAGAGTGCAATGTCAAAAGAAGATATATATGATGGGTAAGATCTTACAATTTATGTAAGGTTTCTGCAATTTGTGGTTTATTTCAATGGAGATAAAAATGTGAAGATGCTATGTGAGCCTATTTTTGCTTTTAGCAATATTGGAACTCTGCAACAGACACACTTGAGACAAAGATCTATACGTACAATATGCAGGTGAAAACCTTACACAAGAAGAACAGCAGATTAAAAACTTTCTTTTGGGACACAAAGGGCAACACCTATGAAACAAGAGCGGCTGCACCAGAAACAGATCATCCCATCAACACGAGCAAAACAAAATCTGTACTAAATTCTGCTCATTTTACATGAAAACAATGTATTTTTGCAACCTTTATTAAAATGAAACAAGGTTGATCACACAACACTGATGTAAAAAGAACGACTATTTTGCAGTGTAATTACCTAATGTTAACTTGTAATCTGTTCTGGGGGATCTGGCTATTATGCTGTTTTCACCACTCACTTTGTTACATATATATTAGGCCTATTCACCTTCCATCTAATGAGATGTTATATAGAGATGTTGTGTTATGTAATATAGCCCACTATTGACAACTCTACTCTTAATTGATCTCCTTGGGTCCTTTGGGTCATGAAAAGACACACAGAGATCAATTAGGAGAGTGCTGTTGGCTCTGCAGCCGCTGCTTGGAAATTCCAATCCGTTGCTTTTCAGTAGAGGACTTGTGATGGATAAAAATGTGCCCGGGGCTTTCACTTTGTGTCCCCTCTTGGTAGCATCTGTGCCACCAGTTAATAAAAGTGATCAAAGTCGACTGTTGATCACGTTGTTTGTGTGAAGATAACTTAAGGGGGATTTTCAATTAATCAGTGTGTCAGTCACCTACAGGTTTGAGGATGAAATGACAGCACCAAAGTGCAGATTTTGAAATAAATCTTGCACAGACGTCCATATCTTTACATTGTTTAATTAAAAGACAAAGGATGCAGGCTCTAAACAGAACACCCAAAAGCACAGCTCAATACTTAGACATCATATCATCTTTTTTAAACATAACACCATAGTAAATCTTTTATGGAGTCATCAGGGTTATGCTCAGTCTCCATGATGCTGATGTGTAAGACTGCACTTAATCACACATTTGTCTTAAGTTTTTCCCAGTCCTTCTCTGACCTTCTGAGATACATGTGATGTGTCATCAGTTTGACTCTGGACATGTTTGGTATCCTTTACTCTTATCTGCAGCTTCACTTTCTGACAAATCACAAGGAAAGCCCTGGTGTTTGGAGAAGACATAAATGCTTGAAAGTGAGGCTTAACACATTAAGTCTGTTGTGCATTTCATTTGCACTTCTAATACCTCCGTAGAAACGTGCATGACCGGTTTTTAAAAAACCCTCCTCAGCTGGAACTGACATTGAAATGTTAATGATTAATCTGTAAATTACATTGGCCTAAGTGAAGTAAAATCTGCTTCTTCAAGTTTGTAATAATGATCAACATAATAAACATCAGTACTACTAATATACAGTTAGTCACTTTATAAATACTCTTCTTTTAAAGTGTATGTGGGGTGTCTGTTAAATCTTGAGTTCTGTTACTATGGATCCATTACTTTTGTCTGTTTTCCCCCTTCAGGGGGACACTTGTCATGTCAGAGTACATGACAAACTCACATACTGTCTCTCTCTTTCTCCGTCTCCCACTCTCCATCTTTAGTGTATACTCTCACACATATACACAAACTACACACATACACTAACCCGGCTGATTGTACAGGAGAGGTATTGATTGGGATACTGATGCATGTCACACAAACACACACGCACTCACACCTACGTACATGCATATGCGCAGCCCTGGCTTATTTTATCAATATAACTCCTCTCCAGACCTCTAAAGCCAGACTCAAAATCCATTTGTTTCGGTACTACATGTTGGGTGCTTTTTGGAAACAACAACATCAAACCAAAATGGCGTGGGATACAAAAAATCTTAATTTGTTGACTTTTCTGAAATAGATTTTGAAAAGAAAATTACCTTGCATTTTAACTTCATGAAAAGGAAAACTTTTTTTGTTGTTTCATTGGTCAGTTTAAGGAGAAGTACAATTATTGTGCAGTGATAAATCATCATCATATTAAAGCTAACCACTGTAGGAGCACCTCTCCAATCGAAATGCAACAGTCTACAGTATGCTGAAAAGGTCTAATGGCAGAATTAATGATCAGCTATGATATGAATGAGGGCCAGTTAGTAATAGCCAGTGTCTCAATAATTAATTGCGTCATGTTCCAGGTATCATTGAGACATCTAAATGTCAGCCGCTGCAGTTAATTACTTTGAAGCCCTCACCACACTACCCTTCATCAGATGAGTTTCTATATGTCAGCAACACCAGCCTGAGTCTGTGCTTCTGGGCCTCCCTGTTAATGTGGAATTAAAAGCATTCACATAGATTAAGATGAACTATATGCTTGTATTTAGAGTTTTAATGATATGTTGTAAACAAGGATCCCTGTGGGAGAAATTGGAAGCTTTTGACTCAGAGACAATGGAGGATGATTAGCATTAAACTACTGTGAGAATAAATCTTCAGTGTTAATCTTAGCTGCATGGCACATACTATATGGCCAAGTCAACAGCTATAACAACAGTTCTGAGGATGGGACACGATGCTTTATTGATTTCTGAAGTTCAACTCTCAGACTAAAGTACAGAGCAGCACTCCTACAGCCGGAAACTTCAACTAAGTACTTATTGACAGGAGGAACTCAGCTGTCTGGTTCATTGAACGAACCACCTACACATCACAGCATCCTGCTGCCCTGCAGACTTGTGATTTTCATTACATGTTGCTGCAGATAAAGTGAAACACTGAATACAGTAGACACTCAAAAGCATTAAGAAAATACATTACTTGAACAATGCCCTGAATTAGTTTTGAAAAATTGGAAATGTAAAAAAAAGAGCTTAATCTGCTCCTGGATAAAATGTGATACACACTTAGAATGCATGAGCAGGGTTTCATTTAGAGCCTGTTTAGTGCGTTTGTTCAAAAGAAAAAAGTGTAAATGGCCCCAAAAAAGTTTCAAGTAAAGACATTTTATGTATCAAATTTCCAACAAAAGAGCGGCAGAGCCTGTAAAAAACCTGGAAAGCAGTTTAATTGGAAAAATTCCAGTGCTGAAATGATCTTTGAAGCTGCCTTTATTTTTGCTTTTGTTTTTGTCAAACAGCAATTCCCATTCATCCGGGCCTTTTCTGTATCCATCAGTCCTAAATAGCATTTTTACCTTTATGCAACTTTTGGCTCTCATGTGCAAATCATCTGATGAAGAAGCTTCAGGCTGGTAACTTAGTCTTTGCAACTGTGGAAAATGTCTGTCATTCTGCAATATCTTCCTTTTTGTCCCTTTTTTTCTTTTCTTTTCATTCCCTTGCATCTTAGATTTCCGAAGTAGACAACACAGAGAGTATTTGTAATATAGGAGTTCATAAATTATAGGTGCTTGCAGACACATCCTAAATTTGCAATTGCTCGACAACCCCAAAGTCAAAAGAAGACATGAGAGATAATTTCGCACAATTACTCAAATTCAAGTGGGACTTAAAACACATCCCATTAAAACAAAGGGAAGTTCAGTCTTTTGATAAACCAATAACTACACAATCACCCTCAGTCTCTTCAAGTTGTCTGTAAGAATAAATGTGTGACTATTCTTCAGATACACACTGTCTGGTAACCTCACATTACCTCTGTCAAGCTACTGCTTCAAACAGAGATGACATGATTAGAAAACAACCCACCAATAACATCACAACAAAGATGGAAAAAAAAAAGCCCAGCACATTATGCAACAATGTCACGTCCTGTCTGTTGCTATAACAACCAGCAGGACCCTGCAAATGGGAAGGGGTGAGCGTCTCCATGGGAATGTGCACACTAAAGAACCAATCCCTGGTGGTTGTTTTGAGGCCCCTGGCAGCAGATGGTCCTGACCTCTGACCCCATTCAGCTAATGCTCCTTTGTTACTCACCAACAAATCAGGACATCCACTGAAATGAGTGAACTAAGTGTATAATAAATAAAGCAGTCCCATCTTTGATGCTTATGCATTTTCCATAAGCCAGTGGTCTTAAAGCCTGACAGACACAGACAATAAAATCACGCTGGAAAATCATGGACCTATAAACAGTTTGAATCCTAACCATTTATCCAACATTGCAGTTATTTTTTAATGTAATAGCTACAGTAACTCACAGTGACACTTTTTAGAAATATTATAGCCATATTGCATGTGTGGTGGAAAAATATCTGCAGCTTCTTCTTAAGGTGAGACTTTGTCGCAGATGTGCTGTGAGCTCTTTTTGGCACTTGTGATTCAAAAGCAGCCAAAATCATCATGGGATTATAAAAGTGTGCTCTGCCTTAAAAAACAGGCAGGGGGGGGGGGGAGAGAGACATTACACTGCAATTTAATATCAGCGTAGGAGAACAGCTCTGTTACTGTCGGTTTCTCTGTGTGATAAGTACACCTAAAGGCTTCTGTTAGGCTCAAAACCTTATTAGCTTTTCTGTGGCACCTCTTCCCACATGTTGTATAGATTAGGATCTAATTTTCACATTGCATTGTACGTGCCTCTTCATACAGAGTGAGTTAAATTAGGAGAATGCTAAGACGTTTTTACCTCTACATTGTTTGAGTTAAGCTACAGGAAGATTACAATTATTTCCTCCATTGTTTTAAGACAATCTGTTTCCACTGCACTGAACACCCTAAAAGATTGTCAGCTTCACTTTACGACTTTCATTTGTACACTGAACCAACATCTAAATGCTTTTTCACAGGCTCACTTCTCCTCCCCGCTGACAAACAGGGAGCACTGAATTACCACGCAGGATCTCTTGACACAAATCACAGCCGTATCCTTGCTTACATGCCTCTGTCAGCCCGACAGGCAAATAATGTTAGGTTACATATCATACCCACTGGCAGCGTAATAACCTTTCTGTGTGTTGATGTGCTTTCTGTTGGAATCTTTGCTTCGGTACCGCTCTCCTCCAGATGAAACGACATTCTGAGGTCACAGATCAAATCGCAGCACTGCTGGCACTGTGATATGGCTTTTATGATTTGTTCTGCTGTATGCCAGCTTGTATCTCCAGTCTCCAAACAGTGTTTGCCACAGTTCAGTTTTAACCTTCACCCGTGATCACAACATCTATGATCTTTGGAGGATAATGCCCTCTCTCTGAATGACTGACACTGTGTATTAATTCACAGCTCTCTGCTCGGCACTCAGATTGAACACTGAAAAAAATAACAATTGAACTGTATTCTGCATTCATTTTTAGATGAATATGAAGAGAAGTGTAGCCTTCACTGTGAAGTGTGTTTGGGTCTGTTTACACATGTGCAAAAGTTTTCCTCCTTCAAACCTGCTGCGAGATAAATTACATTTTCTAATCTTCTAAGACTTTGATAAGATATTGGGAAAACGGAGAGAGAGAAAAAACATGACGGGGTTTGTGCCGAATTTCTCTAGGTGTGTGGGTATGTGTGTCAGCATAAATAATTCAAAGGCCCCACGCTGTATGGTGGCGACAGAGCATCATCAGAACGAGGACACTCTGCTCTCCAGGGTGGGGATTGAAAGGGGTTTGGCAAAGAGCAAGAGAGGAAGACCGACTGAGAGAAAGGCAGAGACTACAAGAAAGTAGGAAAACTCAATACATGCTAGGTTTGTCATAGCACCAGATTTTTAAACTTTGTAAATATTCTAGTTAAAAATTAGTGATATCGATACTACGGCAACAAATATTCAAGTCTTAGGCACCCAATATTGGGTAACTTCTTGTTTTTAATTGCCAATACACGCAGACCAACTCCTGCATAATGTCTAAATTGCACAAATACGTTAGCAGCGTATTGGTACAAAAAGTTACCAATGTCTTTGTGTACTTGTGCTTTTGAGGAGTACTTCTCTACAACCAATCAGGAAAATAACAGAGACTGTGTCGTTTAATATCACATAATATCAAAAAGTGTCAAGGTATCGAATAATTTGACGTCCTTAATACACAAAAAAAGTCAGTAAACACACGCACACCACACATATTTAGGTGCTGAGTCATAAAAAATCCCTAGATATGATGCACAAAGACTCGCCTTCTCTATGGCTCCCAAATATATACGTATTTATTTGCTATACGCATTAAAGAACACGACGTTTCGAGCCTGACCGGGGTCTTCATTAGATGCTGAACAAAAAAAAGGTTCAGGTGTTATTTATCAAAATCATGGAGTCCCACACGTGGGCATGGACATCCTTAATACACTGACTCAGACCTTTTTAAAAAAGGAAGCTATGACTGTGGACCTCTACATTTTTTTGCAGGGAAAAAAAAAGTCGAAGAAGAATGTTTCAGAGAAAAAAGAGAGTCTGACCTGAAAGCAAAATCAAAAGACAGTTGTATTTTTCTTCCTCACAGTTTGAGGTCAGCTTCCTCTCTTTGTAAGGCACTCTGGCATCCTCAGCAATACAAACCTCAGGTACATTCTAGTTCCTGTGCCAAGGAAACAGAATGATGGTGAAATAAAGTTCAGGACGGCTAAGGTATAGTTCACTCACAGTAAACGCATCTTTTGCTGTTCAGAGTGTATACTGTACTAAGCAAAAAGAGTCTCTTTGAGAGTCTTCTTCACATTATTTCTTTGAACATCACAAAATCAATACAGCAGCATTTGGTGGGCTCCTCTTCCTAGTAGTTTTGTGGAAGTGGAAAATCTGACTTTGATTTATACAAAGCTGCAAGACAAGAGAGCAAAGTTCTTGTGAAATCCGTCACGTAGCCGAGTTTGGATTCATTTGTTCATGGGGTTGAAATATTTGTCTGAGATTTTCTGCCTCAACTCCAACACAGTGACTTTAAATTGAATTCTCAACAGCTGTGAGAAACACTGTTGTCCCCGCTCTGGATAATAAACAGGCCGCTCTCTGAGCAGTTTCACTGGAACCACTTACGATGAAGTCGGCAGACAACTCTTGACAGGGTGTTCTGTTGATTGTCCAGAGAAAAAGAAACTGCTTATTTTTGAAAAATGTTGTGTTTTTTTAAATGTAGTTTTTAATGCCATGAGCACCAAAAAAAGAAAATCAGTTTGCACTCATTGATGAGGCTGGTATCAGAAATCCAGGAGATCCTAAAACTTTAAAACCACAAAAGAACACTATTCTGCAAATTGGATACGGATTATGAAAATGTCTATATTCACATCAATATTCAGATTATTGTCTTTGGCAGTACTGTGTCAGGGGCTAGATAGACTATTGTCTCCCCTAACTCCAGTATAAAGTGGTGGTATTGATTTTTAAATGTATCTACAGTAAGTGTGCTTAGCTAATCAGATTGGACATGATATTAGATCATGGCTGTAAATAATGTTTCAATCCTTTTTTTTATCCAGATAATTTGTGTATGGATGAAATACAATACAACCCTTGGAGCTTGGAGTTCAGTGGGTTAAAGAGGGCAGTAGGCTAAAGTGGGATAGAGATTTAGCATGGTGAGTGTAAGGTGAAATGTTTGAAAGGTAAACCCTTCTAATACCAGTAAAGCCGTTACTGAGATATCAAGCCTTCTCCCCGATTCAGGTCAACAAAATACCACTGACAGCATCACTGGATAGAAGACAGAGCAACCTTTACTCCCATCCATTGTTTTCATATTGTAATATTTCACTGCGGCCAGTTCTTTTTAGGGGAAACTAATAGTCACCTCAGCATTTTTATTAACCACACAAATGGCCTGACTTAAAAAGATAGCAGTGTCTGCTAATCAGATCTTTATTTAGAAATCTACTTGAACGTAATTTGCACTGATATTCATTGTCCACAGAAGAAAATTACTAGAGATTGACAATTGTGAGTCATTGCTTTTTCTCGAGCAAGCTATAACGCAAGCTTGAACTTCACTTGGTGTTGTTTCCTGAAATATCTCAACCCTTGCTTGATGAATGGACACTTTGGTATACGTTGTGAGAATTTTGCCTCAAACTCTTCAATTAGGGCAATTATCAGATCAGAAAAATGTTATTGGTTCCAATACTTTTGTTATCTTATACTAATTTGGATGACTTCCTTGTGAAGCCAGTATAATTAAACTCCATCCAGCCACAGTAAACTTTATGTCTAGGGTAAATGTTACATGGCCACAGTGGTTAGGGAGGAGACAACATTATTTTTATATAGTGGCTGTTTAGTTCAAAATAAATCATTGGAAGGTTTATCCCTTTTCAGTGTGTCTGTCCCTGTCAATCATGTTTCTGTGCGTGTTCTGCAGTCAGCCTGGTCATGTGACCTGCTTCAGCCAGGTACACACAGGTGTGTAGGGGGCGTGGCCTGGGGAGAACAAAGGAAGAGGGAGAAATGTTTGTAAGTTGGGTTTTTTTTACTCTGTGAATAGGGCAGAGGAGACTTACTGGAAAGCAGTTTTTTGGGGAGGAACAAATAGAAACATTAGCTCCTTTTCATGGTGTTTCCTCCTCCACATGAGAAGAAGATCTATGATTAGGAGGACCATGAACATTGCGCTTAATTCAGAAGGACTCTGAAGGCTGGACTTTAAGAAACTCCAAAAACCAGGACCAGTGAGTTCCATTCTTTTGGACATCCTTTTTTTTCCCTTTTTGTGATTTTTGCAATGCATTGCTTTACCAATGTTTTATGCTAAGGATTACTTGGATCATAGAGTTTTTGAGACCCTTCCGTTGGAACTTTGTGGAATAACAGGAAAGTTTCCATGATCTGAACGGAAACATTAAAGTTGGACACTATTTTCTTTTCAATTATATTTTTCTTGGTTAATGTTTGTGATTAAATTGGCGGTAAAGTGTGCATTTAATTATTTCCTGTTGTCGTTTTGTATTATTTAATTTATTGGTGACAGGGTTGTTCCAGTTTTCTCTACCAAATCCCTTCTTGTTTAAGTTCCTAACCAGGAATTCCAATTCAGTAGATTCAATATTATAACTAAGCTTTCAACAAAGCTGATTGTTACAAATGATCAGATGTTAGCATGCTAACAAGCTAAACTAAATGGTAAACATGCTAAGATTTACAGCTGTTAAAAATCAGCACGCTATCAGGGTCATTTTGAATGTTGGCCTACTGACCAAAGCATTTAGCTCAAATAACCACTGAGTATACCCTCAGAGAACTGATAACATGGCTCTTTGTGTTAGTAGTTGTAGAGCCATCAACATTTATCTGTAAAATGGTAAATAATGTTTAGATTATAAACCGTATAATATAGCCATCATTTTATCTAAAATAAATATGTTGTTTATTAACATTATTAGGAGCACTCGATGCAGACAGTGACTGATGACTTCCCGCAACAGTCTTTGTATTATGTGACTCGTATGGGTATTACATATGTATCAGATACCCTTGCGGTTTGTTTGGCTCTTTATCATGTCTTTCTGTCTGACCAATCACGAGCTCATGCCCCTACAGTGCAGACTCTTTTCCCAATGATTTAGGGTTTTGACTCTGAACAGAGCAACTGTGATGCTCATGTCAGGGGTTTCTATCTGTCGGCACCATCAGTCCTCTGTTCCGTTTCCAGTTCAGGGTGAATAGACAGAGAACATTCATGTGCACGAGACAGTGAGTAAAAGTGTTGCTGATGTCACAGTTACTAACAGGATGACTGGACTTCTAGCCCATCTGTCACCGGGGGGCTACTGCTGTGTATGTGAGTGTGTGCGTGTGCGTGTGTGTGTGCGTGTGTGTGTGTGTGTGTTGTGAGAGGAGGGTGTTGTTAGAGACTTAACGAGTTGGAATCTACTTAGGATTCAAGATAGATCTGACAACAAAGATATATAGCATAACAGTCTCATCAGGCATCTGTTCTCCTGCAATCTGCTGCAGAATAAAGACACTGAGGCATACATTTAAGTGTAATTAGTTTCTCCAATGAGCATTGCTACGCTACATAAACTGATCTCTGTTGTACCATTGTATTTTAGAAGACAATGCTTGTCTTTTCAAAAAGGGCTTGACATATATACAATGTGAAGTTCTATGTGCAGTGTAATAATATAATAGTGCAGGTGTGTGGCTGACCTTTGTTATACAAAAGAGGATGATTATAATTATAGGAAAGATGTAGGTGTAGCTATATGTATCATCTGCTTTTCTGTCAGTGTTACGTACAAGTACAACAGTTCATGAAGCTTTGGAATGCTCTCTGAAATCAATTAAAAAAATTAGGAAGCAATCACTCTTTTTCTTAAATTTCTGCTTGCCTTTGATCTATAGCATTGCACATTTGGGAGCTTTGGTTGAATGTATGTGTTTGGGCATTTGAAACTTCAGCATAGGCACTTTTTTGTGAAAACTTCATAAACTAAATGATGGATTCTTTCATTGACAAATGCATTGATCTGTGCACGACACAGTCACTGGACTGGTGACAAGAAAGGCACACAAAAGATTATTTTACTGTATGGGAAATGCCTCCACTTATGCATCTTCAATTAACTGACTACTTGGCTAAAAACAAATGAATGTGCTGTATTACAGCTGCTTGTAGGGAGACAGTGAAACTAACATTTGATCCTTATTTGCCCTGATATTATAATTACAACTTTTTTCATCTGGCAAAGTATGAAAACATTCATCACAGTGTTCTCCTTCCTGTAGTTTTGATTTAAAAGCCGGAGAAGTCGAAGTAGAGATTGCCTGTGCTTCTCTTGATTGCTTTCTACTTTCTGGTCCCATCCAATTTCCTTTCTACCCATCCCCTTCCCCTTTAATTTGAATCGTGTTTTGATCACACCCTACACTGTGTATTATCTGGCTGAAAAGTTTTTTGTTTCATAAGCAAAGACGAAATGTAAACATTAAAGACATAACTTTTTTTTGAAGGCAATTAATTTCAGGTCATTTCTCATGTGATAGTAGCAAACAAGCAGTGTTAGCAGAGAACGAAGAGGTAGTAGAAGTTTCAGCACACAAAGCACGTCCAGAGGAGTTGAGAGCTGAATTTGCACTAAAGTTAGCTTAGCTTGTTTACAGAAAATAAACTTGTTTTTGGGAGGATTCGTTCTCAACGATAGAACTCATAGTTATTGGTATACAGCTAGTTTTTTTAAACTAGAACTGGCGTTTGGCTGCTACTTTGCCTTTTTAGACATAGAAGTCAGAGTTGAGAGGGAAAAAAATGGTGTAAGAATGTTTCTGTTTTTACCATTTGTTTACAGTCTTTAGGGCTGTATTTCCTTGTCTGCATCAACATATTTTCCAATCCTCTGCCCTCTACTTCAAACTTACATCTTCTTTATTTGCCTAATTTTGTGTCCTGTAAAATAACCCTGACTCAAGGACACTCCGAATGAAACAGCCTCTCCCTGGGTCATTTGGTTGCCTGGGTCATTAGGTTTCAATGCAGGAGGGTGATTAGTATGGGAGCTTTAACTTCCTCCTCACACTCTCCCTCTCTCCTTTTGAGCTCTGAGTTTATTGAGATGTCTGAGTAACCTATAGGCCCCGGACACCCACACAGTCAGGCATGCATACAAAAACAAAACGCCAAAAGGAAAAGTATTTCCAGAGATTTTGAGAAGCTACTTATGAAGTGCAACAGTAAAGAATTGAGGTAAACAGTTTTTTTGCAGTTCAGTTATCATGTGATGTATCTTCAGGCGTTGCAATGCAAATAAGGGCTGCTCAAGAGCTATTAAAGTGAAGTAATCTCAAGAGTGTATGAGAGTTTGTGTGTGTGTGTGTGTGTGTGTGTGTGTGTGTGTGTGTGTTCCTGTATGTCAGTGGCCTCAGCATTGATCCGCCTGTAAGCTCTGGTCATTGCTTGTGGCTTGAAGGTGAGGTGACAGTGAAGTAAAGAGGCTTTCATCAGATTACAGCTCATTTTCTGTCTTTCATCGTCCCTCAGCATCATTTATCTTACTGCTGCTTTTAACCACTTTGCTCGTTCTCTCTCTCTCTTTCTCTCTGATAAAACACTGCACCTACATAGGGAGCAACAGTGTGAATTTTGTCTTCAACAAAAATGTCTCTTTCAAAATGTCCATGAGCTGAAGGTGGCTTTTCACAACTGTACGAGTACACTTCAAATCTTACATTCAAAATGCATGAAATTGATCACTTTCAGAGCAGAAGTTTGAGAGAGGCGTTTATGTTTAAAATGTTTCCATCCCCTATAAATAATTATTTTCATGCTGCTTTACTTCTTTCTTTTTTTTTAAACACATTTGTTCACGTTTTACTCTGAAGGTGCCCTGCATACACCAGGCAACTACAGCTTCTGACTAACAATGTGCTGTAAGTCTTATGAGTGCAGAAAAAGGTGAAGGAAGAATTCAGATCCCTGCCGTATAGAAAGTCAAGCAGACCATTCAGCACTGTACATACACTGATACAATGAACTCCTACTGAAAACACGTCTTATCAATAAAATGTTCTCAAACTGTGATAACATCCAAAAACTATTACTTTGAAAGGCTGCTACACTTCAACACTGTTGGATGATTATAAATGACGCTTTAAAAAAAAAACAGTATAAAAAAGATACATTTTTTGTTTTGTTTAGTGTATAACTTAATTTGATCTTGTATGAGTTTTGAGAATCACAATCTTAAATGTAGCTCCCAACCATGAAACATACATTTATTAGAGTAGAAATCCATCCTTCTTCCTCTTTAATAATGCCAAGTAGAAGTATAGAGTAAACATTTGAAGTATTTGGGTAAAGTACTAATAAGAACAAGATTAAATAAACCACTGAACATGTTTGCTGTGATGGTATGAAACAGGCCAATAGGCAGTACCACCCACAGAAATGCACAGACACTCCGTATAAAACCTCTCCTCCATCTTTCACGGTTTCTATTACAGCTGCTCACAGCTCTGTATCTCTCTGTAGACCCGTCCTGAAATATTGTTTCCAATTGTAGCTCTGTTGGCTCCATTTTCTCTCTTTGTTGATATTTGTCTGTGTTGGCACACACATCCACAAACACGCAGTATTAGCTTACATTTGAAATGATGAATGTCAAATAGATTTCATTAAATATTTGCCACAGTTCTCATGAGGATGATCAAGTATTCCAGAAAAGTCTTAGTGCTGAGTGTTTGCTTTAGCAAGAACGCACACAGTCAAGTCTCATACATGCTGAACACTCAGCACATACAAAATTGTGAATCTGCACATTTTATTATCTATTGTTTTAATCTCTAGATAGATGTTAACAGATGTAGATGTGTCAGCTCAAACGTCTGAAGGTTTCTCCAAACTACAAACGAACATGACATTCAAGTACACACATGTCCAGAGGGCTTTTAGAGGCTGTAAATCAGATCTGATGGAAACCAGTGGCTCCATACTTGATGCTGTTCTAATCACACTGACAGAGTCCTGGCTGCCATACATTTACTGTTTAGAGTGATCCAATCATTAAATTGACATCCAGCAGCAAGATGGAAAGCTGCAAAACAAACAGGAATATTTCACCAGTATGAACTAGTATGTCTAACTCTGGCTGGTGTGAGAAAATGCCAGCGGGAAGGACAGTGTTGGTGTGCATTAATGGGATTAGGATTGACTTTGCCCTTTCTCCCCATTCTTTTACCCTCACCCTCTCTTTTCTTTCTCCTTCCATATCCTATCTTTCCCTCCCTCGTGGCTACTATTTGTTAATTTCCCTCATGTTCTGTTTATTTCTTCACTCCTAATAAGCCATAACAATGCCCCCTCTTCATTTTCCCTCAGACTTTCTCTAGTTTCACTCCCCTCTTAATATGAATTGCTCTAATAACTACGATTTCCACTCACAGTCCTTTCTATGTCTATTTTTGTCTGCCTTCTTTCACTGCTCATTTATTTTTTGGTTTGAACAGAAGACACCTTGGCCAGTTGCAGGCGAGCTCTGTCAGACAGAGGAACCCCTGTAGACATTTTGTGCTTGGTCTGAAGTCTTTTTGGCTGATGTTCACTGGACTTACATAATCCATTGTCAAAGCAGTGCGCAGAGAGTGCGGAGCAACAAAGGCAATCTTGAATTGTAAGAATGCATGAATGAAAGACTCTCTGGTGTCAATCTTCACCTCCACACTGGGGTCTATCTTAGATCTTTCTTAATATGGATTAAAACACTGAATGGTTAGGATTTATTTTTAGAACTAAATGCCATAGAATAAAAGCTTTCCTGTCCACACTGAAAATGTTTTGTTCACTGTATTGGGCTGATTTTTCCCAATTATCTAATTAAAGTGTTAATACATTTTAGAGAGGTTCAGAAAAAAACTTAATGGCAAAAGATTTTTCACACTTTCCTCAGCGATGGAAAAAGCTAAAATTGTATTGGGAGACAATTTTTTTCAGATTTCTGGCCAGACTTCTCATCAGCTCTAAACCTGTTCCTTTGGCCGCAGTCCTAAGTCTGGGGACTGCTTGGCTCCAGTTATGGTTACATAACTATCAGAAAGCACCATATGGGGATATCATTCAAAATGTTTTTAATTGATTGTCTGAAGGTTTGGGACGGAATCCCAGGAAGTTGTCACATTTCCATCCCCTGACTGTCTTTCTGTCTGTTCACATCCTCCTCATTATGGTATCCAAACATTGACCTAACCAATTATAACATAGCAAAGACATAGAAGTGTGATGTGAAGAGATGTCATTATAAGCGTTGAGGAAATAGTGTGGGAAGAGCATACTGTTGGTGCAATTTGGCACATGAGAGAAATGGGGTTTTGACAGGGAAATTTCAGTTTCACTTTTTCAACATCCGATTTGAATGTAGATATGTATCTCTTGTGGCAGAGCACTGTTAAGTGACCCAACCCTAAACCTTACTCTTTCCAATAAAGTACTAAGGATTTCACGGTACATGGCTTGATGCTTACTGACTTTGATGATAATGTATCACGGTAAAAACTGGATGTTTCTGAAAAGCAACACATGATTATCTATGTTTTCTCTGGTACATTTAGGTATACATTAAACAAAGACCTCTATCTTTTGCTGGATAAGTTTAATCAACGTTCATTGAGCTTGTAATCTCCCATAATCAATACCACCGCTTAAAATGTTATCCCAGGAAATGACTCACTAAAAGATGTTAGAGCTCTACAAAGTATGATACTCTGTGGATTGACACCAGTGCACTCTTTCTACACAGTGGTTTCTTAGGCACTTAGTCTTATTAATGCTTATTTTGCTCTGCATCCTTCATTCTAATACTTAAAGACCTTCAAGTCCCATTGTTATTTCAAAGAAGATCTCTACCTCAGAGGTGCAATTTTACTTATTCTAACAGACAGTGCATGGTCATTTTTCATCTTGTCAGGAGGCCATAATGTTCCTCTTAATCTGGAATTGTAGAGAGAATCTTGAGCTCATGGGTGACAAATAATTGCATAATCACACAATCTGTATTTCATTTCTATATTTCCTCTCCTTTCTTTCACATCAAAGAATCTAACAGTATACGTCTCTTTTTTTCCATTACATGGACATCTTTGCACAAATACACTCACATAGGTTACATTTTAAAATGTACACACAAGTATGTTCTCATGAAGCAGACAACTACACTCTCTTCATGTTTAGTTTTTAGTCCTTGGAAGAAAAAATGTAAACCGCAGAAGTTGGACATGTGGTAGAAGGAAAATGTGCATGTTTCACAAAGGCAGTAAAAAGAAAAATGCCTGCACACTGAGCTCTGCAGGCTTATTGCTGCCTATAATGACTTCTTCTTTGCTCAGGCAAAGTACTAATTATGATGATGTTTCATGTGCTATTACTGTGCCCCGAAGTGGAGAGCAGACGAAGAAACATCATCTAAGAAACATAATTATTTCACGGTTTCTCTAATAGTGTTTGGTTTTATGGATAAACGAGTTAGATTTTTTTAATACAGGCTACATGCTTTGTTGTCACAAAGTAGCTGACAGAAAGATAGATGCTGATAGAATATGGGTGACACGTGACTTTGAGCGACTGAAAATCAATTTGCCTTAGTGTTTACACGCAGTCCAACCCAATTACGCACGCGGGTATCAAATTCAGAGTTTAGTCTTATAGATAATTCACTCCCACACATCATGAAGGATTCGTCTGGAGTCCACTGATATGTGACCGTTGGAGGGTCTGGACGTGTTTATGCCTCGTGTCAGATCTCCAAATGGTCCGTAAAACAACGGTTTGAAAACAATAGAGGGTAAACAATGGGAGAGCTGAGCTACTCCTCCATGTGTCTAGTTTTCAAAGGCAATTACAGTGACGGGCATAAGGCGGCTGGCAACATGGGAACCATTTTAACCATTCATTTTTGGAAATTTGGACGGGTATTTGTTTAAGCCTGTTGGGTGGAGATAACCAGAAAAAAAAACATTACACATGATTCTGTGGTGTTTGCGGCACGCGGTAATAAAAATATGAGCTATGCTAAAATCAAAAAGGTATAGCCTACTTAAATTAGGGTGAACAAAGAAAACTCGCTTACCTCAAAAATGCAACATATTAGCTTGCTTTCCTTTGTTTCCCTCGAGTCCAAAAGAGGGAAACTGATAAATAAGAAAAAAGAAGACAATATCCAATGGTCTTTTAGGTCAACTCGAAAAACCTAACATTATCATCTCGGCGAACCGGGTTCGGTCCAAAACCGGCGAGCAACTCCAGAGGAACCCCGAAGCGGAGATGAAACAAAGCTCAACTCCTCTCTTTCCTCTCCTCCACTCTTGGCTTCAATTTCTCACTCACTGCCTGCCTTTCCGTGTCCAGACAGAGACGCTGTTGTTAGCCAGTAACCTCATGTAATATTGAACGCCGATAATGGACAAGCGAGACGGGAAATGGAAATGCTGCCTTGCGGTTTTTATTCCATGTTTACATCATGCTGTCCTATTATATCCCCACTAAATGACCAGTGTGTGCGCTCCCTTTGTGCTCACTGTCTCTCTCTCTGTAGCTGTGGATAACGGGTTAAACCATTCCCGCAGCACGAGAGGGGGGTGCGGGGGAGCTATTCAAGTGAATGTATGGGAACGAATGGGCTTGGTGACTCGTGGCCAAATGTTGTTATTGTCGGGGATAAAGAGACGGGGGGACGGGAGGGGGGTTGAAAGGGAAGAAGGAGAAGAGGGTAAGGGAGAAAGTGAGGGTGAGAGAAAGAAGAGATACAAATCGAGACGAGAGTATGATATAGAATGCGAAAGTGATAAACAAACAGATGACTTAGCCTACAGTAGGCCTATTTGTTTTTCTCTTCTTTTTATTTTATTTTGAAAACTATTTCTTGGTTCTTGCTTTTGCAGATTATGACGTACGGTAGTCTTCTGAAAACTGTATAAGCCCATCATTCACAAACCATTTTAGGGCTTCTTCTCACATGCAAGTAGGATTTCTGTTTAAGCACTCACTCATTCTAGATTATGTAACAGAGATATAATTACATCTGGTGTAATAGAAGGGAGAACACACAACATAAGTACCGCCGGTCTAGTCTTTTGAGGGCTTATTGTTCTGCTGTCATTTCCCTCAGCGGCTCAGTGTTAGTTCAGGACCTTGGAGAGCTACGCAGCCAACAGCCACCTGCGTCAACAAAGAACTATATCACAGATCTATTTTCATCACCAATGTATAGCGAAATTATTTTAAGATACAGTAATATTGTGGGGATTTTCAAACCTAGAAGCAGAAAATGTAAAAAGGACTTAACCAATTTAACCAAGAACATGTCCAATAACATCACTAACAACTTTAACTATGTGATGTTGACAGTCTCACATCTATTTGTCTGCATATCCTCATTCATTCGTCAGATTTTTGCAACCTTTAAGCAAAGAACAGCCAGTTTATAAAATAATAAAAACTAACTCAGGGGCTGTATACAATATGTATGTCGATTTGATATGGAACAATAGCGCCATCTACTGCAGAGCAAACGAGCTCCTTAGGAGCAACATATTTGACGAACCAGATATAACCCATTGAAGTAAGTATACAGTGTTTGTAAATATAGTTCAATGTGTAATGTTAGCTGATATTCATTTGTTTTAGTAGGCCCAAGAGTAGATTCAATTACATAAACCCTTGATGTTGATGAAACACATTTTTATTAGCATTATATGCAAATGTTGTTTATGGAAGTGTTTATTTATTGAAGTCTTCGACGGCTGTTCTTTAATTCTTACTCGTTGGTGAGCTGTATTTTATCACTTCACGTATTACGTAACAACATATCAGACTGAGCAGATGTGTCTTCAAGGCGTAGGTACTGCGCATGCCTGGATTTGTCTCAGGCTTTTTAAGCTGTTGTTTATATTTTTGTTCGATTCATTTGACCATTATAAGGTATTTTTATTTGTAAATGATTAATGATCGTGAGCCTTTAGGTCTAGTGTTTAAGGTATGATTTTGAGACACTGGTCAAAACATATGTTTAAGCTTCAAATAGGAATACATTGATGTGAAAATAAAGGTTGACAACGCAGAAAGACTAAAACGCAGAATATTTTTCTTTGTCAAAACACGTCAATTTGTCAACATTGAAGATTTACCAGTCTATCTATAGGTAAGAATAGTGTTTCCTTTTTAGACGCGCAGCAGCATCTGTGCCTTTAAGAGCATCTGACAGCATCCTCCTCTGTCACGGACGCGCACACAGCAGCTCAATATTTGAGGATACAGCTTAGCTTTATGCACTCACACAATTCCTTATAGATACATCAAAATATCACATAATTACTTTTACCACCATTATTTCTTCAACGGACATTGATGCATTTGCCTCATCGGTCACCGTAGCGGTCCATTTGATCGTTATTGCTTTTATTTTCATCCTCTGCGCATCCAAAGACTGATCTTCGCTTCAAGATGGCTGAGTTGAATTTGGGGAAGGGTCTGACTGCAGGGAAAGTGGCCAGCAACGTTCAGAAAAAACTAACGAGAGCCCAAGAGAAGGTAAGAGCTGTTCAGTGACACGTTAATATGTGGGGAAATGGACACTCAGGCCTGCGAGCCTCGAAACAGCAGTGCCGCATCCTCCACCGAGGCGCAGTGTCGCATCACGACATGATAATAATCATGGCAGGGTTGCTGTATTTGGGGAAGCAGATGTCCACCTTCAGATTATTCGTGCCCCACGTCAGTGTCATACATCATGCATATTCATTTTGTAGTGACATAAACGTTACTATAGGCCTTCTTACAATTTAGCTCTCGACTGATGTGATGGGCTACTGGCACGTGAGATAAATATGTGGGTATCTCAGTGCGTGTTTCTCAAATTGTATTTGCAGAATCCCCTTTGAACATCATTTTGCTAGCAGAGAACATGATAGTCGTCACCCATGCTGCAATTTGTATCGGTGGGTAGATATGAGGCCTATATAAATGCGTCTATGCACCTGCGCGTTTAGTACTGGATAAATGATGGGGGGCGCTATTTGTCTACCATAACACATGATGTCCTGTAAGGCTTAAGAGACAGAAGCAAGACAGAAGAAATACACTGTCTACCCAGCGTACGTTTAATTTGTATAGTATTGACAACATGTGTAAGAGTGTTTATGGTCTAAATCTATATAAAGCATGTACAGTATACCTTTATGCACGATATGCTGTCCAGGTAGCTTATTTATGTGAATTAAACAATGTTTATTCCCATATTGCTAATAAAGTGTTCTTTTTATATTGCTGTTGCACCCTATTGATTTTTGCATTTGAAGGCAAAGAAATAATGTTTGATTGTAAACATAGAGAAAAATCTGCCATAAAGATTCATAAAGGGGAATGCTCACATTCTCATTGTACTGAAGAGAGCATGTGCTGGCCTCTGTAATTTCTAACCTTATCCTCGGTGTTGTCACTTGTTACTAATAACTTAGTATTTCCTTTCATATACAGGTTCTTCAGAAGCTTGGCAAAGCAGATGAGACCAAAGATGTTGCATTTGAGGAGGGAGTGATTAACTTCAACAAACAATATGTGAGTACAGGCCAGTGATAGGCACTGTGTTGTATGGCAGAGTCATGTCCCAAATTTACCAGAAATCAATGTGCCATCGACTGATGATGGCATAACAGTACACATTTAATCCAGACATGGTTGGTAGAATTTTTAAGTTTTTGGTTTAGGCCACCCTCTGTACAAAAAAAAATCTGAATTTATCATTAGCTGGAAAAGATTTTTATTTGTTTACATTGTGATAGTAGTGTGTAACAACACGCTGTATTTGTCTCTGCACACCAGTTTGTTTTGTTTTGTAAGCATCTTGTTTTCTGTTCACCCCCAGACTGAAGGTAGCAAACTGCAAAGGGACCTTAGGGCGTACCTGGAGGCGGTGAAAGGTGACACACACAACCCTGGACCAATTCAGACTGCTACATACACAAAAGCGCTAACACAGACTGGAATGAACCAAGCTACAATTTAAGATACACAAAAAAGATGTGCATATAGCCATAGATTTTCCACTAATGTAGAGTATGTGTGTTTGTTCTCAGCCATGCACGAGTCCTCCAAGAACGTTCAGGCGTGTTTGGCTGACATGTACGAGCCAGAATGGTACGGTGCAAGAGAAGTGGAATCCATTGTGGAGGTCAGAGTCACTTTTCATGAAGGGGTTTTTTAATAAGACATTGCCTGCAGGTGCGAGAGTGTGAGGACAATCTGAAGGGCAAAACCACTTTGCTATATTGTATTTTAGGTGATTAAGTGTGTTTGGTGTGTGTGTGTTTTGCTATTGTTAGCTTATGCATCACAGCAGCTTCTCTTCCAGGTATAAACACAGCTTTGTTTGATTCTGCTCTTTGGATCTTTTGGTAACCTATTGAAAGCAAATTATAACTTCCTCCAACTTCATTTAGATTACAGTTTGAATTAGTTTTAGATTGATGGTTATGATCTGCTCTACAACTACAGGATATTTGCAAGAAAGTACTGCAATCAGCTAAGAGGGTCTAAGTTCATTCTCTTCAGTTTAGATACAAGGCAACCAGCCAAGAAAAAGCAAGCGAGCTGCTGGAATTATCTCTAAATTGATGGAGAAACAGATGCCAGAGCATACAGTAATATCTGAAATAATGAAAAAGTTAATAGCAAGTTTTTTCTCTGACATCATGTGTTTGGGATTGTTTGTGGTCCTGTTATGTTCATCTACGCTGCAGGACTGTGACGTACTGTGGGAAGACTACCACCAAAAGTTGGTTGATCACGCTCTCATCTCCATGGATACTTACCTAGGCCAGTTCCCTGATATCAAGGTGAGTGAACATTGAAACCTAACATTGAGTGCTGTCAAAAAGATATAACTAGCTTCTTCTGGCATAAGTTACTTTTTTATTTTAGTCATATTAATAAACCAATTAAACCAGACCTTTATGAACTGTTCCTTGAAAGAAGAAAAACAAGCTTATGTTTGAAATTGGGTAGCTTAAGCACTCCTCTTGTCTTTGATTCAGGCACGTATAGCAAAGAGGGACAGGAAGCTGGTTGATTATGACAGCGCCAGACACAACTATTCCACCACACACAAGACCAAGAAAAAGGACGGGGGCATTAAACTCACCAAGGTATTACAAGATAATGTGTTCCACTTATTGTATTAACATATTTTTTGACAGTGACAGTATTTAACATATGAACTCTCGCTCTCTCTTCAGCCCTCCTCTTTGTTGGAGAGGGCCACTCCAGGTTGGGCTCAGGGTATCTTGTCTGCACACAATGTCGCCCAGAGCAGTCTGTCCAGGAGCCAGGTACACGAAAGTCTTACACACGCGCCATAAACAGAACACTTGTTCTATCAGCAGAACACAGACTCACAGCCCTTTGTGTCTATGAATGTGTATGTGATTCAGGCTGAAGAAGAGTTGGAGAGAGCCCAGAAGGTGTTTGAGGAGATTAATATCGACTTGCAAGAGGAGTTACCTTCACTGTGGAACAGGTCTGTAAGCGTATTTGTGTGTGTCTGTTTAGAAACTGGTTTTCCTGTTGATGGACTGCTGTTATAATTACGTTTCACTAACATCTGCGCTACATTTACCCTTACAGGACATTCAATTAGGTCAAGCCTGTAACACAATCAATAATCTCTCTCTTTCTGTGTTCTCTGTAGTCGTGTTGGGTTTTATGTGAGCACCTTCCAGAGTCTGGCTGGTTTTGAGGAGAAGTTTCACAAGGAAATAGGCCGGGTAAGACTTGTGCATTGAGCTAAATTAATGCTGAAATAAGATAAGAGACCAAACAAATTGACACAAGCATCAGATAACAACGGATAGGAAAGGCAGACAAGGTCAGTTTTAGCTACATCAGCAACTGCCACAATTGAATCTAAGAATGTTAACTTGTCACCCTCTCAGATCTTTTTTTTTTCTTCAACTCTGTGGTGTTTTTTTTCCACCTGTAAAAAAAAAATAGGAGATGTGATATGAATTCAGTGCATTGATATTATCCCCTGTGTCACTGCCTAAGCAGGACAGATGTAAAAACCGTATCCCTGAATTTGGACATTATCATGTAAACAACCTGTAGCAGAGAGATAGATTTGGCATTCAAAAAAACAAAACAAAAAAACAGACTGTAATGATTATGTCATGATTTGTGCCACTGTATGATGATGATATAATGCTTTTGCTGTTAGGTATAATAATAATCTTACATTTGGTGTTTCCCCCTCTGTAGTTGGATCAGGATTTATATGATGTCTTGGAGAAACTGGAAAGAACAGGCACAAGCAGGTACGTGAGCTATGGTCGTCACTCCATCATAAAAAGAACCACAATTACTTGTGTAACATAGAAACTGCTCGACTATTCAAATATTTTGTATATCATATTCTTTTAGCTTTTCATTGTGAATGTAAATAATGTCAAGAAGTCGTTGGCATCTTTAAGATTATTAATATAAGAAAAACAAATAGACACCTAAAGATGACATTGATGCTCTTCAGACTGTATCAGGATGTTGTGAACAGTATGTTTGATCACATTTTGTTAATATTCAACTCTGGTAAATAAAGATAACAGCATTTACAGGTTTCACACTTATCCTCTAGTCCCCCTGAAAACAGTTCACATGTTTGTGTTAAGTCCTGGGAATCATTTGAAAGTGCTGAACCTCATTAGTCTGCCACTGTTGTTGGTCGTCACAGCCAGCAACAAAATACTTTCTATATAGTATATCTGTGGTTGACTCAGGCAAAAATAAGTCTTCAGAAATGTTTGCAAATATTTGAAGCTCTTGAGGGCGCCTTATTCTTTGTGCTCGATGAGTGTAAAGTGTTCTTCATCAGATGCTAAAATAGCAGTAAATGAAGTAAGATCATTATTAATAGACATATTTATTTCCACCCACAAACTTAGCTCTAAGCCAAGAGGCCCACAGAATATTTGAAAGCCCACAGACGTATTTAGCCCCCACAAAAGCAGTGTCTTATACTGCCAGCACAACATGCCATGGAGAAGTTCTCCACTTAGATGCATTATTCTTTTTGTATAAGGCACACTGAAATCTGCAGAAATACCTCATGGGTGACATATGCATGTTTTCTGTCTTGTTTAAGTTGCTTCTGAAGTACTTTTGGCGGATATACTGTATGGTTGCAAGATGCACAAAACAGTTTTGTGATCCATAACTATTTATCTTATTATTTTGCATACTAAAATTGAAGGTTGATCTTTATTTGCCTACTATAACTAGAAAACATGGAACAATCAAAAGCAATGTAAGCTACAGGAAATAAACCAACTCAATTGCATACATTAACCTGGAGCCACCCCCCCTTACAGAAAGACAGGCGCATCATCTTCAGGAACAAATAGGAGGTAACCAGCTGCAATTGTGGTAACCATGGTGACACAGAAACGTGTCTGTCTGTCCAACTGACCTGTCTGTCTAGATGTCTGTCAGTCAGTCAGTCTGCAGGCTTGGGAAAATTATGAGAGTACTAGTGCTTGGATGTGCAAGTGAAATCATAGATCAGAGTTATGCACCCAGAGCTGCAGATGTTTCAGAGTTGGGCGAACCTGCATGATTAACACTGCACCAGGCAAAGAAACACACAGATATTATGTTGTTGGAGTGATTAAATGTACATGGATGAAATGTGCACTTGGGGGCCAAAGGGCATAATCCAGTTAGTTTTGGCCCCTGGTATCCCTATTTACCTTACTTTTTTAATTTAATCTTTACAGATTTGTACAGTTACTGCTTAGTTACTAAGTGCTAATCTTATTTTTAGAGATATGCAATGGAGCACGAAACTAAAATAATAGATCAAGCCAAGGTCTTACAATCAGGTTAGCAGGACCCAGCTAAGGGCACTTGTCAGGTCAGTTGATAGTTTGAGGCTGCATTTCCAAATCAATTTACTAGTTAGTTTAAATAATGCGGAGGTTCACTTTTATTTTTCTGAATTTTTTTCTATACACCAACCCCTTGATGCCATTTAGTGCCACCAAATTATAAAATTGCTTGGTCCAACTGTTAGCTACTGGTTTTCTAACCTGTAAATATCTACAGATCTGGGGCTTTCTTTTGGATGCTCTATCACTGCTCGCTTTAAGGATGTAGAGGAAGAGTCGAAGCTTGCTTGCATGGGATGGTTAGAGGAAAAGCAGGAGGATGGAATGAGAGGACGCTCACTTTTCTTGCATGACAGCTCTTGAAAAAACAACTACCACTTGGACTCTTGTAGAGCATGCCCTTTAACTTTTCAAGCTGTGTTAGCTTTTAGCTGCCCTTTCTAACATTTTCTGGAACTTTCTCTCACACTGTTTGCAGTTCTTGTCACTTTCGCTGTAACCTGTCTGTGTTTTTTCCGTTTTTTCCCCCATCTCTGTCTGTCGTCTTCTCTCAGTGGGAAAGAAGCATCTAACCACACTCTCAGGCCAGGAGGACCTCCGCCAATCCCCAAATCTCCATCCAAGGTAAACAAAAACACCAACACTGATGCCTGCAGTGCTAATAACACTAATTCTTGCCTAATTGATAATGTAATCAGTAGGGATGTAAAGATTAATCGTGAAATCATTATCAATCAATTCAAAAGTGTCAAGGTTCACATCGGTACTCTGAAAAATGAATCGCAATAATATGGTGAGCGTCAGCAGCTGTAGAGCAGAGGCGGTTGGCAGCTGCAGAGCAAGATTTTGAAATTGAGGACGCACCGCCGTCTTTTAAATCGGAGGTGTGGAAGCATTTTGGCTTCCCCAAGACAGAAAATGAAAAAGGTGAGAAGATAACAGACAAGACAAAAACTGTGTGCAAATATTGCAAGAAGACGGGGAACTACACAAATAGCACAACCAACATGATGCAGCATTTAATCGACACCACAAAGAGAAGCTCCAATCACCTCCCCTTGTTGCGACAAAAAAAAATGGAAAGGCCAAACCACACTGACAAGTGGGTTTGCAGCCCCTAAAGGAATCTTTTTCAGTCATAATTTGTCTACAGTCTCATTTTGTAAAATAAATCGTGAGAGAATCGTATCGTGAATCGTATCGTGAGTTTAGTAAATTGTTACATCCCTAGTAATCAGTGGTAACGTAACATTGTACATAAGTGGTGGACAAAACCTCCAGGTCTAAGAAGCGCTTTCAATGTTTGTCACTTTTGATAAAAGCGTCTGCTAAAAGAATTGTAGAATTGTACTGACCAGCAGTGGAGACCTCCTCTGGAGGTGAAGAGGCATCTATATGGAAGATATTGAAGGGATAATTTATAATTTTTCATGAGATTTATCACATTAGTAAACCTGTCCAAAATAAGTTTGTGTCCTTAAATGTTACGTATCAGTCTTCTTCCTTAAACCTTGATTGTAATTTTGTAAATTGTGACCCATTTAAAAAAAAAAAAAAAGATAAAGCAGGTTATGTTTTACTGCATGGTTACCTTGTGAAGTTGCTACCAAGATGAACGGTCAACAATAATAGAAAAATAGCAATGTAATTTTTTCCCAAATATTTCACCCATTATCATTCTTTTTAAGACGGTAAAAGATCTGATATAACAGCAAATTTTACATTTTAAAAACACAGCTTATAAATGAATACATATAAATTAATTTTTCTAAAACAAAAATACAATGTGATGTGAGACAAATAAACTAGTGAAATGTTAGTGTTTGTCTTCCTTAACTTGGAACTTGAGATGTGCTGACTTTATATATTTTTTTACATTTTTGCAACTTAGGCTAAGCACTCTGATGAGAATCCTCGTTGCTGAAGCTCATCCTCCCCCTCTGACTGAAAAAATATAATACTCGGCTAAACTTGTTCTATAACATTCAAAAGCATGATAAAGCAATAAAATACAGGACCTTAGAATTATTTGCTTTAGTCTTCTGGTAAAGGTACAGTACATAACATTTTTACTTTCTCCACACTAGCTAAGGCCTGCAGTGCCTCCTCCACCCAAGGTGACCCCATCTATGGATATGAAAACAGAAAACATCGTCAACCTGTTTGAGGCTGCAGCCAATCCTGATATCAGCGTCACCTCCCCTACAGAGGTAAGTGAGCATTTGCTTTCCACAAACTACCACAGCCCCTTAACTGTTCACCTTCCACTCTCCTGGACAGGTCAGGGCCTTTAAGAACTCCCTCCTTAATCCCCTTTCTATTCTATTCTATTCTTCTTTTCTTTATTTTATTCTATTCGTTACTGTTCTATTGTAATCTGTTCTGTTCAATTCAAGCAGCAAACTTCTGTGATGAAAAAAGAAGCCAATGCTGAAGTGTAAAAAACTGCAGTCCTTCGAGTGTCCACTTGAGGCTGGCTCCGAAAGCCCCAGAAGTCACATACTGTACACACCCATTAAAAATTACCCGTTTTAACGGCAGAAATAAACATGTTTACAGCCTGGTACTAAAGAACGGTTTTGGTCTGAATAGTTAATGTCTTTATCGGCACCCTCTGTAATGGGGGGGGAGGATTTTTATTATAACTTAATCGTTTTAATTTCATAATTAGGCTTGACTGATATTATATCATGCTGATGCTCTGTAGCTGTTTATCAGGAGGCTTAAGGCTGCCTCAACTCTGCCTCTTTGCCTGTTTCTATGTTGACTGATAGTTAGGTTGAGGCAGCATTTTCAATATGGCGACCGCAGTTGTCGGGCTTCAAAATTCACCTTCAGTAGCCAATGGGTGACATCACTGAGACTACGGTCATGTTTTAGCCAGTATATTATTTTCTCTTCTATTATCTTCTTTTCTATTCTATTCTATTCTACATTCCTTGATGCTTTTTTCAGTCGTCTTCTCTACCCCCTCTTTTACATCAACTTACCCAATGAGCCTTCCTATTCCTGTTGTTGTCAGTTTGACAGTCCAGCAGTGAGCAGCCTGTTGGACATGGACCTGGACTCTTTCAGTGAAGCTACCAAAGCCTCCACAGTCACACAGGTGGACAAGTCATGGCATGAAGACATAGATTAGAGACCTTCTACTGCAAGAAATGCCAAGCTTTACAAGATATTTTATATTCTATGCTGAATGGTTCTCAGTTGAGTTTATGATATATACCTATATAACTGCATAGAACTATATAATATACAGTATAATTTTCCAGGCTCTTTTTAATGGACATTTCCAGTTACCAGTGCAGTTATTCAACTTGATAAATGTTGAAGCTTCATTAAGTCTGGATAAATAATGAAATCACTTGCAAAGCTTGGCAACGTTTGAGGTGTTTCCTCTGCTTCTTTCCAATTTAACAAATGAAAGGTGGATGATGGCATGATGATCTGTAGAAACCTGCTTTTAGAGATCACTTCTTCCTGCTTCAGCACTATCCACAGATCACTCATGGCATGAACTGTAGATAAAGCCCTGCTCTGCTCTGACTTCTTTCTCTTTAGAAATGTTCAGTAGAATGTAGTTTACTGATACTGGAATGATTTGAGTTGAACCTAGCCTTCTCTACACCGTTAACCACCAGTTGGTTAACAGAGGCATATAACTGCACCTTCTGTTACAGAAAATGTATGAAAATGTGCATTGAACATCAACGTCAGTAGGGTTACCAATGGTGATTTGTGGTCCAAAAAATGTTTGAACTCTAAGCAGGTCAGTATTTAGCTTCTTTTAGCCTCTTTAGACTTTGCTTGAACTCTTTTCTGCTGGAGATCTTCTGCTGTGGGCTTGTACTTTTATAGCATGGGACCTGCACTGGAAATGTTTTATTGAATGCAGCCGACATTAGCCATAGCCGTGTGAGAAGTGTTCTGATTCTGTTCTTCTGTTTTCCATAGCCTGCAAACTGGGACTCATGGGTAAGTGTATCATCCCCATCTTAATACGTTTCTAATATGCAAAAAATGTATGTATACTATCACCATTATGATTACCATTGTCTTTAGCATGTGTTTAGATGAAATACTAATATAGCCATTATACAACCCCCACTCTCATGATGCATGCTGCTACTTACCTCGGCTTTGCATGACACATGCAGGGCATGCTTAGTAGAGATTTCAATAGTGGCGATTTATAAAAAACTTTATTTGTGGTTCTTTATCATTTGTCTGTCCCAGATCTGTTTGTGTGTTGTCTTTGTGTCTGCAGTGCTTTATGTAATAAAACACTAAACACAGAGGGTAGTTTTGTACAGAGCAAATAGAACTTGGGAATTTGCAAGGGTCAATTCAGTTTCAAATTCAAAATGTTTGTGAAAATATTTGAAACTGAATTAACTTCCTTTGTATTTTTCTTTGTATTCCATTATGTTCACATGCTGCGCTAAACATCATGTAGCTTTTTACATGTATGCTATAGTTGCTTCATGTGACAAACAGGGAACAGTTTGTTGTGGAAGTTGAGTGAAGTTGCTCATGTTTTCAGTGGATTGTTTCATAGAAATGATACCGACTGGTACAACAACAATAGCTAGTGGGCAACTTTTGCGCAACTTTGCATCCCGGCCATTAACTAACCTCTTTGTTCATCCCTGTCGCTGTAAGAGAGATGTGTCAAAACAAACATACAGTTGAGCTGTGTTCGAGCTTGAGGCAAAGCAGTGATGGCTTCAATAGAAACGACACCTCTACTCTTACAAAGCTTCCTTCCTCTTTCCCCATCCGTATATAGCCATGGGAAAATAAACCATGCTTGCAAACCACAAACGGAAGATCCAACATCTATTTTCTGATGGGAAAAGGCTGACCGTTTTTTGCGTTCTGCCTTTTGCTTCCACCCTTCCCTATCTTCATCTGTCTTTTATTTTAATCCAACTCTCTGCAGAGGTTTATCCTTCTACAACCTTCTATCATTCTACAATCCTCTTGGGTCTTATGATGATGATGATGATGATGATGATGATGATGATGATGACTTGCTGATAACTGCTGATGAACTCCTGACGTTGGCATCTTTTACACCCTTTTTTTCTCATACTTTTCCAAACCTCTTCATTTTCCATATAATGTAACAAATAGGTTATATAAAATTATGTGTCATGCTTATTCCCAAAACCCTTAACAAATTGAGAAGCCTCTAAAGGCCATTCTTATGATCTAAAAGGTTTTAGCCCTGTTGCTACTCCCATGTTTCACTCCACTGATCATTTTCCTTCAGTGAAATGAGTGAAACACTTAACACAATGATTATGTGCTCACAAAGCACGTTACAATTTGATAAAAGTTAGCAGGTAGCCTAAAATGTTTACCATGGTCACCGTCTTTGTTTAGCGTGTTAGCATGCTAACATACTGTATGCTAACAATTACTTAACACAAACAGCTGTTAAGATATTTTAGTGGCTCACTTAAAAACTTTGCCACATTTTGCACACAATTAAAAAATAAAGTAAAGGGTTTAAGAAAGGCTAAATCGTTAATATCATTTTTATGGTTTTCTGTTCATTTCAAATACATTATCTGCCATTTTATAAGCCCCGCCCACTTATGCAGGCCTTTGTGCCCCTTCAGTATCTCTTAAAAATTCCTTATCCCTTGTCCATCATATCAAATATTTTAATTTGGTCACTGTTTTGTTAATACCCTGCTCATTCACTACCCATTTGCCTAATAAAGCTCTATCCAAGTGGTCCTTATTCCCAACCATTTTGCCCCCAAATATTTTCAAATATTTTAAATACTTTCCTTTTCTGGCCTTTAAATTTCCTCAACCTTTTGATTTATAAACTCCTTCTAAAATACAATAGGTAAAATGTCTTCTTTTACCTCTGACTCCCTGAAACCTGACCCTTGCCCCTTAGCGTGAGGACAGTGGTGACCAGGAAGAGGACACCCAGCCGCACTATGACCCTGTGGCTGCTGCTACAGATGCCTGGGGGGATGACGGTTCGCAGCCCGTTCGCTATGACCCCATAGCAGCTGCAACTGAGGGCTGGGGGGATGATGGGACCCAACCGGTTTGCTATGATGAGGAAGAAGAGGTGGATGATGGGAGTCAACAGGCTCATTATGATCCTGTGGCTGAAGACCAGAATGACTGGGCTGATGATGGCGCAAGCCAGTCAGTTACAGAGGTCCCTGATGAAGAACCTGCAGCTGAGGTTCCAGCTGAGGAAGAAGCAACATCAGCTGCTGCTGCATTGGATGATGAAGAGGGTCAGGTAACCACGGAGAGAAAACATGGAGAGATGCATCTGGATAAAAATTGTGGATGCATCGCTTTTTGAGGCGGAGGTTTCAGCATGGGGTTCTGGAAAGAGAAAGTTAACGTAGAGATAAATTGTGACAGAAAGGTGGAGAACTCTTAAAATGAAAAGATTTAGGATGCATCTGGATGAGGAGCATGGATGCATCAAGTTGGAAACTAAGTGCTTAGGGAAAGAGATGAGTATCACAATGTATCCCAGTCACTGCTAATTACATGTACACTCACATATCTTGCTACAAAAAGCTTAACAAATATAACATCTGTACATTAGTATCGCCTTCTGCCCATTCAACAATCTCATTTTAGCTGTTCAGGCTGTGTGACTTGTCTACTTGTCTGTCTTTGTCCTGTCTGTCTCTTCTACTGTCTTTTATTCTTCCTCCCTCTATATTTAATCTCCTATCAGTCTCCTTCTCTGATCTCTCACTGTGATTATGTCTCTGTGCTCACAGGGTGAGTCTGCAGCAGCTGCAGCAGCAGCAGCAGCAGCAGCAACAGCAGCAGAGGAAGAGGAAGTGACAGAGGAGGTGAGTACAAGAGGATCTCCTCCTTATTATTTTCTTTATGTATTCTTTTATATAACAGGGACACATGCATGTGCATCGCCTCTTGTGTAAAGTACAAAATAGATGCCATACATACAGATTTCTAGCAATGGTTTATTTGCAACCCCTGTCCCTGGCTAGGCTTTTAGGATTCAAACAGAAGCATTAAACTTAAAGAAATTATACTTTAACATGCAATCAATGTTCTAACAGGATTCTCTTTATAGATTAAATAAATAAGTTACCCGGAGAATATTACTTGGCCACTGATAATTAGATACAGTATGACATATTGAAAAGATTTTATAATTGTCACACATGCCTATACTCAATTTCCAAAAAATACTTATTTATTTACAGAATGCATCAGGTGATTCTGGTCTGTAGGTACTCCAAAAATGTACTTCTCAAAATATTGAATTTGACGTTAAACTACATTTGAACAAAAACATACAAACCAACTGTAATTTTTTCTGTAAAGCAATTGGTCTCATTTCGATTCACAGAAATGAAATAAAAACAAATCCTCTTGATCATTCTACCTCTTACTCACTATGATGTCTTCGCAAATAGTTGAATACACCTATTTTCCTATATTGATTGAATTTCAATTCTCCTGCCAGACTATTTTAAACCATGTTCTTTTCAAATTAAGACTTTTAGTTTTCAATCACGTCAGCATGTCGAGAAGTTGTTAGTGTGTACTACATAACAGAAACATCTCTTTTCTTAGACACCTGCTGTAGCAGCAGCACCAGCAGCACCAGCAGCAGCAGCAGCAGCAGTGCCAGCAGCAGCCGTGCCAGCAGAATCAACAGAAGCAGCTTCAGAGGAGGCAGAAATGCCACCTGGCTTTATGTTCAAGGTACGAACACGATAGAGAACATAAAGAGTCTCAATAGTAACCCAAATATAGCTTGTATGAGTGGATTCTAGTGATGTCCGTATGTATGTGATGTAGCTCCAGGTGATGCATGACTACGCTGCCAATGACACAGATGAACTGGAGATGAAGGCTGGGGATGTGGTTCTAGTAATCCCCTTTGACAACGCGGAAGAACAGGTACACACATATACACATACAGTTTCTACAGGATAATGAGATGGAGATAGATTTACTTTTGTGTCTGTGCGTTTAGGATGACGGTTGGCTGATGGGAATGAAAGAGGACGACTGGCACCAGAACAAAGAAAACGCCGCCAAAGGAGTATTCCCTGAAAACTTCACCCAGAGGCTGTGAGAGAGGAGGACACGTCGTCATTCCAGCTTCCTTCTTTACGTCTCTCTTTCTCTCGCCTCGATCCTTCCTTCCCTCTCTCGCCCTGATACTGTTTCTTTAAAAGGACTTTGGCCATAGAAGCAGAGCTGTAACAGTTCTGGCTGAAATCGTGCATTTCTAAGGTCTGCTACACTGTGCTAAAAGTGGATCTTGGCATTTCTGTGGATTTCTGCCAACATTTACGCATTACAGATGCAGCCATTTCACATGTCCCACTTCTTGTTGCAATCTTCACTGGAGGAGCTTTGCTCATAAAGAATATATGCAGGGATAGGTGCCTCTGCAATGGCTACCACTGTTTTATTCTTAGTCATAGCTCATTATAAACTCTCCAAGGCACATCAAAACAAAGGAAATCTACTTATGAGATGTGCTTTTCTTCATCTGATACTGAGAGATGTAGGTCAGTACAAAATAATGAAGACATTTCCAACTGTAGCAATGTAGTGTAAATCCTTGCATTTTTTTTTATAATGGGTGAGTGTATATAATTGCAAAAACAAGACAAACAGCAGTTTGAACACATGTTGAGTATAGTCCTCCCTATGTTAAGAAACTTTCATCCAAAAAAAATAACATGAAGATTATTTTATGCCGTCAAATTGACATAATGCAGACAGTGCAGCCACTAGCCATCAGGTGTATTTCTCTTCTTGGGAGAGAAGGTTTGTTTTTACCCTTATTCCAATTTTGACCACATATAAAGAAAGTTATGTCTAGTCAACTCCTCGGGATTTGCTGCTAACACATGCCTTTTAGACACACCCACCTTTTAATCCTACCTTATTATTCAACAAACCTTATTATATAACATGGGCCCTTGGTTGTTGTATTTGTTTAAATTGGTGGTATAAGTCATATGAACCCAAAATCCAAACAAATAAATATGCAGTTTACTGATCATCTGACCCTAAGCTTGTAAAAGACAGCAGAAGTTAAATATGGAAATATTTTAAAAATCTATACAGAAATACTGGTTTTTAACCTATATGTAACCTGCAGTGGTCTTAACCTGTAGAAAAAACATGAATGTTTTAATTTCTGACATTCATGGTTTTTTATTGTTCGTTGTGTGAATTTTGGTGGAGTGCGCATGAAAAGGAACTGAATTTCCTTTCTTTCTTTTTTTACGAGGAATTCTCTAATATGCATTAGCCAGGAATGGCATTAAGCTAACCAACAAACTACAACAACCAGAGCTGCCACTGGTACTATAATATTTAGACAATATGGTTACATCCCTACTGCTAATCAATCATACAATAACTGAGCCAGCCTCATTTGTCTTTGAAAAGTGTGCTGAAAAACAATTCCTTCCATTTGCAGAGAGACGACTTCACTCTAATGCAGATGATTCAGAATATGCACCAGAGCAACTTCTTTTATTTTTCTATGCTGCCAAGCAATGATTACAAATAGCCTAATGTAACTTTGTCGACATACTTGCCAACTTATGATGTAATGGAGTGTTTTGTACTTCTGTCAGGTTTCCTGCTCTCAACATAGCCGCTTACTGTAGGTAGTTTAAATTATCTCGCATTCACTCAGTCATTGAATGTCTGCATGTGAGATAGTTTTACATCTAGTCATTAATTCAGTCACAACTCAAAAGGTAGTCACGGTTCTCATGATGTTATTAACATGTAATAAGCGTGAGAGAAAATGCTTGTGTGCGTGTTTGTGGGTTGTTTGGAAACAGAAATTCTTTATCTATAGGCTATTGTTATTGGACGATTTCACCACCTACCAGGCGATGAGGTCATATGTTTTACACAAGGTTTTTCCAACTGGACAAAGACCACTCTTTGGGTCTTTCTCCACTGGCTGGTATTATGGTTCCAGGTGTTCTTGTGCATTCGTTGTGTATAAGTGTAATTTTGCCAAGCTGTGATGACAGATACATATTCTATAAAGACATTCATATCTGTATGTGAGTTACTGTGTGCATGCTGACTTTCCATGTGTTGTTGTGTGAACACCCTTAATTTATGATAATGATACTTGGGTCACTTTTGAGGCAGTGAAAACAGGCAATTTTTATTTATCTTTTAATTTTTATTATTATTTTGTTTTTTATCTTAAGCATATTGTTTGTTTTCCACCATTCCCTCTCAAATCAGTCCTGATTATAATTGCTGGTTGTCAATCAGCCTTGCCTCAAAATGTTGCCGGGTATCGTGGTCCAGAGATAAACATGATTGCATGGAGACGGGACACATAGACAATAATTTCAAATCACCAGACTCAGGTGGACAAGTTTTTGTAATGGTTTTCAGTATTTTAACCAGTTGACAACTGCATGTTTTTTTCACGTCAATGTAAAAAGCCCCATGGGAAGGCATCAAATGAAGATAAACATAAACCATATATATCCATATCATATTTTTATTTTCAGATATATGTAACTTGGTGAGTGTTTCACCTGGGTCTGGTTTTCTATCTGTTCTAATGGATCAGTCTCCTGCATTGAGCTATGGGATACAACAAAATGTTTTTCCTGTACCTAACTGACCAATAATATTAAAGATGACTTAGAATCTCACTTGTTTGTCAAATGTATTTGTTCCACTTGTGTGGTAGACTACAATTCTTGTAAAAGAAATGAAGTAGTGTGTTATTCCCTTTGTTTACCAGACTTAGAAAGGGAAAAAGAAAGAGACTTTCTTTTTGACCATGCAAATACTTAATCCTCCAGCAGGTTGTGCTCATGGGCTTATTCTTCACCCTGGAAAGACATAAGAAAAAATGGAGGCATCAGAAGCGTTGCTGTTTGCTGCTGTCCGAGGTTCTGAAACCAACCAGCAGCCCACCCTGTAACCACAGCTCATGATCCAGCCTTATTGTACCAGCTGCTGTGATGAATCACCATATCAAGTGATCAGTCTGTGGCTGTGTGTGTATTTACTGGTCACATGGTTATCAGACCATATTTGGAAAAATTGATTTGTTTCTAACTAAAAAAGAATGGGCTCATCTACTAGAAAAAGTATTTTGTAGAAAACAAAAAGAGACTTTATTACATAGAGTAACTCTGAAGTTCCAAAAGAAAAACAAAAAATCTTGTGAGCACAATATAATTATCTTGTTCTCATAAGTTATAATGTTCTGTCTGTTAATGTTAATATCTTGTGCGAAGAAATATTATTATCTTGTCTGCACAAGATTTTTGTACTTTTAGGGACTTCAGGGGCTCCGTAGTAACCAGTAAAACTTGGTACTTAAGTGATTTATGTTTTATGGTGAATGGTTGTTAAATACATTTACCAATAGACAAGAAGGCACAGACTAGATTTGATTTTGACAGCTTTATATTTTAAATACAAATTGTATGCACACAGTTGCAAATAGTAATAGTTAACAATATTTTCTAAAAATATATATTTAAATAGTCTCTCCACCAATAGCTTAATATAAACATGTGACAAATCTTTTAGCAGGCATATTGAATAATGCCTTGGAGTTCCCAGACAATAACTGACAACTAAAGGGAAACTATCAACTACAATATGTACAACTTGTTTATCCATACTTATTGAGCCACCTTTCTGGTTCTCACACAGTTGAAACTCAACATGTCTGTGTCTCTGCCACTGCAGTTAAAGTCTTCGGTGAAAAATGAAATACAAAAAAAACATGCAAAGGAGAGCTATCGAATAACTTACTACTGAAGATTATGAGATTGTCTATCGATTGACTTATCACTATAGTCACACAGTGGCCATTTTCCTCTGTCAAGCCTCAAATCTGTCAACTGAACAGATATGGATAATTAAAATCTAGATCGACATCAGGGCAACATGCAATCTAAAACCGTTTGTTAATTGACCCATTGCTTCTATTTGAAACAGCTAACAAAGTTTGAGAGTACTGTTGTTTGATAGCTTAGTTAATAAGATACATTAGAAAGGAATACTAATGTTCATGTGAAGCCTATTAGCTAGTGGTCATTTTAGCTAGGAATTGGTTGATTGCTAATGTAAGCTGTAGTGACTTAGCTGTCAGTGAATTATCAAAGATTTGTTTCACTTTAAACACTGGCAAATGAAAAGAGAATGAATAATGACAATTTGACACAAAAGGGCCAGGTGTAAGGGTGAAAGATAGCCCATAAGCTACAGACAGTGAAGACACAAAAGGTGATATTAGCATTTAGCCAAATCCTAGCTAACCTTACCCTTAGCTAGGAGTCTACACTTATCCTAGCTGTTGTCAAACATTAGCTTATGAGTTGTCATATATATTATTTTACCTTTAAACGACCCTAATTCCACTTGAATTTTAAAGTATTGACTAGGCCTACTTTCATATGACTTTAAACCTTGAACACAATCGACAACGTTTAAGATCATGTCCTGAGTGTGATGACAGAGGAAAATGGCTGCTTTCTGTACACGGTGAACGCATAGCTGTTGCAAAATACAGTAGATGAATACAGCCTGAGTGTTGTGTAAGCTATGCCTTAACTAGATGACCTGAATTAAAAACTAAAAACCTGAAACGATGAAAAAACATTTTCCAAAAAAGTGTTTAAATTAAAATGAACCATATGAATCAGTTTGAGACAATCAAGTTGACTAACAGCAGATGACATAAATGATAAAACAGATTGACAGCATATGAATCTTTCCCTTTATCAGTAGGCTATTTCACAAACATTGTAAAGCTGAAGTATATACCGGTAGCCTACACTGCAACACAGTTACCATGCCTGTCCTTACTCCCTGCAATTTAATCGTTAAATAACGTTGTCCCACATTTTCAGTTAAATATTGTTTTTATATGAATATACAACATAAAAAATCCCAGTAAGAAACCTATTCATTAACTGTAGTGATGTTTCAGACAATAAACCGCAACTGTAGAAATAGTTAATGTACATATAAAGCTTTGAATCGCACCTGTTTTGGTCCCTTTTTTCTTAATGCTATTCTGTCCTTTCTTCCTTCTTCTTCTATGAATGTATCCTTTACGTAGTCAACCTAGACTTTTGAAAAGTTAGGCTATCGGTAAATATGTCCTTGTATCTTTAAATTTTGTCTGACTCTATAACTGTGCCACAACATGATCTTCAGATAGTTAAATGTGGGCAAAATATGGTAAATTAAACCTTATGTCTTCTTTTTGTCTGTTTTGTTGAGTCACCTTACCTAATTGTTTTTGTTATTTCTGAGGTAGGCTACTCTGTAAGGAACTGTTTAACATGGTCGTCCAGTTTTAATATGAATATGAGATGCTCATGTAAATATATTCTGTTGGCATTCAAGTTAATTTTCATCATGAGCTTATAAAATTCTTGTCCAAAGGCTTGGATGTCCTGTCACATCTCAGTCTTTCAGTCTTCTAAATCTCCTGGAATTACCAAATTTAACAAAGTGTGAAAAATCCTCTATGTCTCCTCTTTACAAAATGAAAATGCTCTACTGTAAATACAGGCAAGCAGAGCCGATAAAAAACAAGGGCAATCTGGTGTTGGAAAGTAAAGCCAATGCGGAAGAGCAAAGAGCTGCATTTCCTCGGGTGTTCACTTGAGACTGGCTGCAGAAGTCCCATTAACACACATGATAAAGTGCCAATACTGATAGCAGAACAGCCTGCATCAATTAATTTTGTATCGATAGCTCATGTCTTTACTTGTACATAGTGTAGGGCAGGGTGAATTTTTTTAAAACGTATTCATTTGGATTTTATGAAGCAGTTATGCATAATTAGCGGCATGCCTGATCTGACTGACAGATGAGTGCATTATAGCTGTTTGGGAGGAGGCTAAAGGCCTAACTCAGCTCCACCTCTTTGCCTGTTACTAGATTGACCAAAAGTTAGTTTGAGACAGCATTTCCAATATGGCGACCACCCTCAATGGGCTTCAAAACTCTGCTTCAGAAACCAATGGGTGATGTCACTGAGACTTTGTCCATGTTTTACGCACTCTATGGTAAAAACATGTTTCCACTAAAAAAAATAATTGTCCCTGATCCCTCACTCTGTGCTTTGGTTCTCCTGATTACAGGTATGTAAATGACATCATCAGTGTGAGACACGTCTCTGTTGCTCATCTCTGAGTCCTTGCTCAATCCCCCAGGGGTGAAAGTGTCCTGCGTCCAGCAGTATTTGCCCCAGCATTTGAAGAAGCCAGGGGTACCAGTGCAGGCCGTCAATTTGTGGCTCTGAAGGTCCCATCAGACTGTAGAAGAATCTCAGGGGTGCCAGGACCCAGTGGGCTAAGTGGTGATTGTCCATGGCAGCATAGCAAGATGCTAACACGCCATTCACCACTATGGACCCATGCTGGGTAAGTGGAGCATACAATCCGGTGCTCCTATGTTCCTCTACGAAGGTGACAACTGAAAGTGTTGCTTGTGAGCCCTCTTTCGCTTGTGAAGTGAGTACACACTGTCCTGGCAGGATGTCACTGGCAAAAACTGTCCGGAGGCCTGTTTGCCAGCTAGGCCTGGTTTTCCGTACAGAGCCAACCAAAGGGCCTTCAGCTGCCTCTTTCCCATTCGGCTCACTTGTGCAGTCTGTGACAAAGATCAGGTGAGCGGCTGTGAGAGTAATATTAAGTCCTGAGTTGGTGCCAATGATGTAGAAGATCTTTGTGACGTTGGGTTGGCGGTCTAGAAAGGATAAGACCGGGCTGTAGAGCAGGGGGCCCTGACCGTCTGATGCTGAAGAAGCCAGGACGCGGTCGCTAGGGTGGAGGTCACGCATCAGTTTTGTAGTCCCGTCTTCGAGCATGACCTGAGCATCACCAGGGAAACAACCACCAGTTTTGGCTGCCACGGAATGTTCTGGATAAAAAGAAAGGTTGTTTAGCTTCAATATAGGAATTTATTTTAATTTTCATTCCCGCTTAAATTTGGAGCAGCAGAGTAGAACTAGTTGGACTTCTACATTTAGATGCATGATCACAGAGTGGTCTATAAAAGCGCTGAGACTTTGACACTGACTCAAGGACAACTTTATCTTAGCGGATCAGTGGTAGATTGTTAACATATGCATATAATCTGAGTCGTGTCCAACCACCTTATTCTTTGACCTCATTCACACCACAGAAACAAACTTTAGGTAAACACCAGCAATAGTCTTAACAGAGCAAAATAGCACGCTTTATTTGTGATTTCTAATTACTCTATCACTTCTCTTTTGTAGAAAAATTAATTAAATGGAGACCTTTGAAAAACTGTTTGAAAAAAAAAGGTTTTTGGTGGCTCGCAATACTAAGGCATAGACTTGAATTTAAAGGATTGTAGGGTTCAAAGGATTGTATTCAAAAGATTAAAGACCTTTATATAATTTTAAGGGGAATCATTTTATGTCTAGCTTTGTATTCTTCTAATTTTGTGAAACTCTAACTTGTTATGGTACCATAATTCTTGACATAAGTAATGTAACTTTATTATAAAAGGACGTTAGTTTTTTGTCCTATTGGCCTATTGTCTGTCATTTAGAATTCCAAATATGTCTCAGGACATGGATTTGATCTTGTTTCTATTTAAAAGTTGTCCCTTTAAGACGCAGTGAGACAAGGTGGCAAGAAGAGGCAGTCAGCGAGAGCTAATGGATAACCAGCTGATTGTATCACCACAGTCAAAGCACGACCCGGGGTCAGAGAGGCAGGAAAGCACACAGACTCAGACCTGGGTCTGGATTTTGTTTGGATTGTGTTTTAAACAGTCACATGCACACTCTTACTTATTCCACACAAAGAAAGAGCATTGGCACATTCTCAAGAGTTTCCTAAGAATTAATGTTGCTCTTTTGGAAAAGTGGAATGATCTTAACAGAAAATGGAGAGGCAACGATTGAGTCGAGTATTAGATTTGCCAGGACTACTGAAGGCAAAATCAATGTGAAAGAAGAAATGCATCAATGTAAATGTGTGTGTGTTAGCGGGAGGGTCGTCTTAAAGCAATCTTAAGGCAGCCAAATATTTGTCCAAGGTGTGTGTGTCTGTAAGCCTGAGGGCTGCAGAAAAGGAGGGCTTTGACCGGGAGGTGATAAGACTGAGATAAGAGATCTGAGAGAAACCTACTGAAGGAAAAGAAACAGCAAAACAAAGAGAGAGTTAATCATCTCACAGCCTACTAACCTCGATGCAGGGCTAGAATGCAGTTTGGCATCAAACAGCTGGTGGTACCAGAAAATAGATTTAAAGTATTTGAAGAATTGGGATGGGGCCAAGTATTGTTTGCAAATTGACTGGATTTGATTTATGTTTCATAAAGTGCAAGTTGGAGTAAAGTGATTTGATATTAACAGTGAAAATGAAAAAAACTGTAACTTTCAAAAAGTTTCAGAAAGGACAGTAAGCTGTAAGTTCACATATACAGTAGCTTCCTTTTTTATCCAGTGGATATTATGCTAAAGGATGCTTATCACAGAAATGTGCCCACTGCCAACACATGTGTTACCTACATCCATGTCTACAATATGCAGATGATACTGTTCTGTACATTGTTTTTGACTATGTACACTTGCAGTTGATAACCCACAACTTTCTTTTTAACTTTCTTATCAGACAGTAACCAAATCAAAGTCATGCTTTACTCCAGTACAACAGATGTCAAATTGAACAAACTACTACACCTCTCACACAAATTGGTTAAGATATTGAAAAAGTCATCGAGTGAAACTATCTTGGTATATGTCCTGGTCAATCATTTATATTTCCATATGTAATCTTAATTTTACATTTGTATGTATCTTAACATCATTGTTGATGGAAAAGCTCAATATTTTTATAGTCTGAAATAAAGTTTTGAATAATAAATAAAGGTCAAAAATTGTAAATTTTCACTGCCTCAATTTCCCCAAACTGTGCAGCTAAATATTCCCCATTTATCATGGCATTGTACCAAGATCTGGGACTAAAGAGCCCAGGTGCACACCCTGTTTTGATTGTCTCCCATGGGCCACATACAAACACACACACAGACACACACACACACACACACACACACACACACACACACACACACACACACACACTGATGTTGAGTTTAACAAATAGTGGATTGCCAACAAAGGGTCTAGCATCAACCTCATTAGTGGTAATGACAGCTGTCCACAAACACATGTGCAGATAATGCACACAAACACACACACACACACACACACACACACACACACACACACACACACACACACACACACACACACACACACACACACACACACACGCACGCACGCACACAAACAACCACACATATTAGAAAACACACATTAGATCTCACATCAACTTCTTACCTGACTTGACACTACAGTGAATGTGGGCTTTGGACTCATAGTAGACCCAATCAAATCCAGCTTCTACAGCCAGCCGAGCCAACATGGCATACTTATTTCTGTCTCTGTTAAAAAGAACAAAAAGATTTTAGAGGCCATAGTAATTCAAACACTGCATAACATTCCAAACAAACATACAAAATCCCACTTGCATCCATATAATATCAATATGATGTCAATATGCTAAAAATGTTGGAGGAATTTTCCCACACACTTGTTAAGTTTACTGACTAATTGGTTGACTCATCCCATTACAGAAAATGTGATTGGCTAATTGACATTACTATGCCACTGTGGATAGTTTAAATATAATCAAGCTCATTTAACTCATGTTATGTATTTTGTTGCACACCTACCTGTCAGAAGTGGTGATGTCCACAGCCCGTCCTTCATAGTGAAGTGAGTCCTCAGAATGGTGACCATCCTCATCCCAGCCCTCCGTCACCCTCAGCTTCACACCCGGCCACATGTTCATCACAGAGATGGCAAGAGAGTTCAACTTGTCTTTACAACGCTAAAAGAGGGAGAACAGGTGGAAAGCTGAAGTAAAAACCTGCTACAGGCTGTTAGGAATTGACAATGCAAATAGAAAAAAAGTCATCTAAATATGCTGAGAGTAGCTTGAAGTGAGGAGAGAAGAAGGGGAAAGTATGATTGTTGTTTGCAACCACATCAAGAAATGACCAAATCAAGTTTATTTAAAAGACACACAGTTGTGTGAGTTTGTGTGTCAGGTGGGCACAGAAAATATGAGACATCATAGTCAGCATATTAAGGTGGAGAAAAGGAAGGTGAAACAGAAAGAGGAACAGTGCAGCATAGACAGATAATCAGGAAGGCGAATGAATGACCAAGTAGTTAACAACATGCCCAACTGGTAGGCCTATTGTAAAAATGGTGAGGGCGAACACACTCAAAACACTTAGAAGCAAATGTTGAATATTACTCTATTACATTTGTGTCAGGTGAATGGTCAAAGTACAATTATCCATGTAGCTTGCTTGGGATGATTTAGCAGTTTTCCACTTACATAAAGTTTGAGGTCAAGCTGCCACTCAGCATTGGAGATAAATTTGCCCTTAACAGGCTGAATTTGATTTGGGAAACTGAGGCTCACATTAGTGCCCAGTAGTGAATTAACTGACAAACAATTAATGCTATAGATGAATTCATATGTCTTATCATCCAGTGTACACAAGTCAGATCTATGGCACGCTGTGGTAAAGGACCCACTGCCTCATATAAATATGTGAAAGTTGCATTCTTGTGAGATGAATAATCTACTTAAAAATTAAGACTTTTTTTTATTGTTATAGTATATTATAAGTATTTGATGTGTCACATTAAGGGAGAGAGGATTTAAGCACTTCCACATGCCTTCCCTTGGGACAAATCCACGATTAAGACGACTCAGTGTGATTACCAGAATAAAGCTTGGTCTTGGAGTAAATAAGCACTTCAGGGCAACAGCAGTAACTAAGTTTTTCGAGAAGCAAAATCCATAGGTGAAAAGAAGGGCTTAAGAGTCAATGAAATCAATCAGTTTGGTTTAAACATTCAACTGACAGCAAGCATTCAGAGCAGTGGTTAATCTCGTCTGAAGTAAACCAGTTCATTCAGATCCATGGGACAGGACTGCTGCAGTCAGCTCAGTAAAAGCCAGAGAAGATAGCTTACATTAATCATTATTTTAAACTACAGACGATGGACAATAGGCTACAACCAGATTCTTCCCGGTAACGATGGCTCATTTTTGCGCATCTGTGCTCGATGTTTTGCATCCATTCCCTCCCTCTTCATTCATCTGGTCTTCTTACCTGGGTCATGAGCCTGTCTGCGTTGGTGTCCTCCTCATCTTTGAAGATAATATCTGTGTTGTAATTCGGCGTCAGCTCTTTAAAACGCTCTGAGTTGCGCGTAATTTTGCCCTCGGGTCTCCCGCTGGCTCCCAGGGTCTTCTCGGCCACGTTGGGGCTGAACTGCTTGTAAGCGAGCGGGATCAGCTTCTTCGGGAGCCGCCTCCTGCCGTGCCCCCTCCCCGGTCCGCAGCCCTCCGAGGCAGGTGCAAGGAGGAGGACCAAGGCACACAGAGAGGCGGTGAGCAGAAGGAACGAGATCCGCATCGCCCCGGGGGGAGGGAGGACTCTCCCGGGGGAGAGAGAGATGTCTTCAGTACCTCTCCGGTTCAGCTCCAGACTCCATCGTCCGTGACAGCTGCTGTATCACGTCCGTGAAATTCTGATCCAAGAAGCTCAGCACCTCAACTGCACCGGGCACCATGAGGACACCAAAAAGTTATCAGCTGCTCCAAACAAAATAGAGCAAAATAGAGAAACTTCGCTCCCTCCGCCTGACAGAATCAACAGTAAGTTTGCAGGCTGTAAAGTCCGTGTATTTAAACAAACAGGTTCAAAGTCGATTTGGTGGGTGAGAGAGTTAAAGAGAGAGAGTGGTTACTGATATCCCAGTTGCAGTGTTGTGGTTTCTCTCCCTCTCTTTTCTTTTGCGCTGGGAGCTGTCACAGCATCAGCCTCTGTTTGAAAGCTCTTCCTCTCCAGATGCGGCCAGCGTGCAACAAGCTGCAGCTTTCCAGTTGAATTGGAGGGATTTGACTGATCCAAAACGATCTGTTGCCACTTCAGACCGCACCCTGCCAGTCCTGCCTTCCTCCTCACTCCTCTCCCTCTCTCGCGTCCCGTCCCTGCTCTGCCACCCACCCCGCCCCTCCTGGGCACAGGGCGCATTGGATCAGTACTGTCTACACTTAAACATAATGTAGTAAACAGTGTCTTTTATTGTTGCCACCTCTGATGTCCAGCTGTTGTCTGTGTCCCTCTGTGCCCTTGAAAAATTAGCATGCTGACAACTTTGTTTTTTATGTTTTAGATTGTAAACAACAAGCAATCACAATCAATTGAACAAATCTATTTCCCGGAGTAGGTAGCCAATTGTGTTTTCTTTTTCTCGGCTGCATTCCAATATCAAATAAGTTCAAGGGTCATTGGCTGATTTGCTTACTAGTGTTTGGTTGACTGACTGGGTAATGGAGTAATTTACTAGCTCTATGAGAGACTGTTTGCCTGGATTTTTGGCAGGAGGGCTTGCTGACTGATTGATTTACAGTCAAATGGATTATTTGACTTGCTAACTAAACCTGTTAATGCCTTACATCATGCCAATTGATCAAAAAACGAATAATAACTTTTTACAAGTTTCCTAAATTTGTCATATTGAATCTGTAATTTAATATGTCTGGCTCCCCTGCTGCTTGAAGCTGACACACACAAACTCTGTTCAACACCAGCGAACCCAACCCCTCCAAATTAGCTCTTCAAATATTTGCCCGCTGAAAATCAGTGGTCTCACCCCTGTTTCTCAGGGCAGCTTCCTTTGAATGAGCTGGACTGTACAAGGCTGAGGGTTTCCACAATTTATGTTTTATTATTTGTGAGTGTAAACACCATAAAGTATTTTTTGCTGCACTACTGCTTTAGATGTCTCTTAATGGAACAGAGGAAAGCAAAGAGAGGGATTCACACAGTAAACAGCCATCTATAGCTGTGTTTACCTTAAAGCTGAAATAGACTGTCAACTGACACTTGTGTAAATTCATTAGGACTTTCCCAGTATGGAGCACAAGTTGGTTAAAAGAAATCAAAATCACATAGAGCTGCCAGTGTTTTGTGTCATTTCTTTTAGGCTTTAGGGTGGAAATGCTCCAATGTTAAATACTCAACTAATGGGATTTCTCTTTTTTAGTGTGGAGGGCATGGTCATTGATCATGATGTTGGAAGTCCAGCATGTTGATCAATAGTTTGAAATTATCTTATTTGCTTTATTAATGAGAGTTGGATAAGAAGGTCAAGAGCACTAACACCTGTCCATTGAGCAGAAAGCCGCTGCCTGAAGCCAGTTAGCTTAAGCAGGTGGCCTGCAAGCTCTGTCCAAAGCTAACAAAATCCAACACCATACACCTATACATTGGCTAAATGATAGCCTATATTTTATTTGGGTTGTTTAATATATACCAATGAGGATTTTTAAAAACAAGATGAGGTTTTTCAGTGTGTTTGCAGACCAACTATTTCTTGATTAAAACCAATGTATACAGGTTGTCTGCCAAACCTCGAGGTGATGACATAACTTCATGGCTCCTAGCCAAGGAATAGTCCGGCACCTAACCCACCAGAAAAAAAAGTCTATTTAACACTTAAACAAACTTGTTATGAATTAACTAATTAATTAATAAGGAAACTTTAGACACACAATTGGGTGGATATTGATGGCTTCAAACAGAGCTGTTACTCCCATGTTTCCAGGGTTTATTCTTAGCCAAGATAACCAGCTGCTGCTAGCTTCATCTAGAATAGCAAAATCACAAATCATGCCCTAAAGGTCGGTTGTTCAACCTGTGGCTCCTCCAGCGTTTTATACAGAAAATGGTCATGTGCAAGACACTGAACCCCAAATAGCCAATGTGTAACCATCATCTGCACTTTAGTCAGTATCGAGATGTTGATACATTAAATGCACAGACTATGATGATAATATGTTTGCTTCTACCTCATGATTCAACAAGGCACAGAATGAAAATGAAGAAGCAAACTATTGATCAGCTATCTATGCCAGAATTGCATGCAATACTGCAGAGCTGAGTGCAGATTTTTTTTTATCTTCCTTGTTCAGTGTGTTTCAACATGTGTACAAAGGTTTGTGTGTGTCAATGAGCACACATAAATCTATATGCAAATTGGTCTGTACCCATGGTTGCTCAAGCATATGTTTTCCTGTAACTATCAACAGTTTGTGGTTGTGCGTGAGTGTGTGTGTGTCATCTTTCCTTTGAAGATCATAAATACGGGAGTGGCTGCAGGCAGGCCCGCTGCCTATTCAGCATGGCTGTCGACAATGCTTCAGAAGTGGTCACATTTGCCCATCCATCTATCCATCGATCCCTCCCTTCATCCATCCATCTTTCAGATCATCTATGCCTCAAGAAAGGACACCACGGTCTTCCAAGAAGACAACAATTCGATCAGAACAAACTATTGAGGCGCCAAACACCAAATAGGATTTGCAAAAAAAGTCCATCAAGCTCTCAATTTTCACTCTTAAACAATTTCTGTAAGCTAATTTCTTTAATACTTAAATGGTTAACATCGTGTAAGGTATGAGTGCAAACACATGCCGGCACACAAACACACAAGCAAAAATACACATATCCAGCCATGTGTGCACAGCCGGCACGCCAACCAAGCATCAGGCCCTGGCTCATTGATGTTTGTTAAAGTTATTAATTTTCTCTGGGAAATAAGAGGCCACGGTGGCAGGACAGAGGGAGATGGGTGCCAGCCCCAGAAACTCTCTCTGCTTTCATGTAGGCTACTGGCACTTGGGCTCTATGAGTCCACAGCACAGGGCCTTTACATGGGCACCGGGGTTACCCACGCATACCCCGGGCCCTAACCAACAAAGGCTCTGAGTGGGGCAAACAGATGAAAGGAAATGCTAAGAAGGAGATGAACAGGAAAAAAAACATGGGGTGGATATCTGAAAAAGGATGATACAGACAGACAGAGAGATAATGAGAGAGGGTGAGAAAATGGTACAAAGGGTTTGCCGAGAACATTTCAGAAAACGAGGGAGCAAGATGTGAAATGAGGAGAGGATAAAAGAAAGGGATAGATGAGGGTTGAATGAGTCAGAGTGAGTGAGTAGCTACATAGCACATTTGCTGGTAAACAAGCGAGATTTGGTTGTTTTGCATTCAGTGGAAGCTAGCGTGTTTGTGGCTTGTGGTGTTTCGCTGTAATGGGGGTAAAAGGCCGTGTGCTCAAGGTAACAACAGCTGGTTGCAAAAACCACCATCCCTCTTCCTCCTTTTCCTCCTCCTTCTGTTCCTCCACACACTCCACCGTCCAACCCCTGACCACAATAAACACCTAACGCTAGGTCTTTATACCCTACTTTTCTGAGCATTAGATTGATTCAATCTGAAACCTTATGGCCTTAATCTTTCAAGACAATAATATAAAACATCCTAGATGTAGCCTTTACTCAATTCCCTTAAAATATTTGGCAGCAACCACTTCTTTGCCTATGCAAGCTCTTAAGGAGCTAGCTAAGCTGGAGCTAACATGGAAGCCAGTCAAAACCACAAAGACCAAATTGAAAAATGCTCGTGCATCAATGCTAGTCGTGCTAAAGGCCAATTGAGTGCAGTGTGTTTGTTCAGACAGAAGGAAAATAAAAGCAGGATGATATAAAAGTGGCGCACAGGCTAAATGTGTCCTGGAGTTAGCGGCTAGGCTAGCCACCGCATGGCTAAAGCAAACAAAGAGCTGCCCAGGGGACTGAAGTAGGCTGTGCTCTGACACCAAACACTCAGCATGAAGAGAAGGAAGCACACAGAAGAATACACAGGCACACAGGTATGTTACTTAAACCAAAAGTTGTCAAATTCATGCAATTTTGTGTTCAGTAACACAAAGAACTTTAAGTTAAGCTTTTAAGCTTGACTAAAACATTTATAAAAGCGATTACACAATTGCTCAAATACTTGTGTTTTTATAGCCTATACTTACTGCTCCTGTGTCAATCATAGAACAATAAAAAGAACAGAACACATGAATTTTCACAACATGACAAAACTGAAAAAGGTTACATTCCTTTTTGCTAACCATGATTGAGTAGCCTAGTGATACCAAGGTTTAAATAAAGTTGAAAGCAAAAAATCTGATTTCAGCCTTAGAGTGTTGTAGAATTGATCATAAGTGTACATTTATTCTTAACGGTTTCACATGTGTTAATTTCCTTGAGATAATTTAGTAAGTCCCTTTGCAAGACAATTCTTAAAGTAGCACTTGAGGGCAGAGTGAGACTCATGCTTGAGACTTGCATGAAAATTGTTGAAGAAGACTTGAGTCAAATGTGTATGCAAGCGTCCTGATAACAAGTCCCGCAGCTCTGTAATGCCAACAATGCAGTCAGTGCTTCTCATGTACTCTGTACATGTCAAATAAGGGATTTCTTCTCCTCCCTCTGGCCACCCCCTTCTCTCTCTCTCTTTCTCTCTCCTGAGTGTGTGCCACATCTGTGGGCTCTGTGGTGATGTTTCTCTGCTCAGAATGGATTCACCAGCTCAAAAACGTCCTTATTATATTTATATTTTACTACACCACTAGAAAACCATGCCAGCTGGGCTGCAGAACTTTGGGCAGAAAGAGGGAGAGAGAGCAAATGGGAGGAGGGAGAGGAAGGAATGAAAGATGGAGAAAATTGGAGAGAGGCAAACAAGAAGCAAAACAGGACATAAGTTAGAGAAAGGCAGACAGGTAAATTCAGAAAGGGGAAATAAAATACAACATGTTAGAGCAAAAGAGTTGGGTGGAAAAACGCAAGTGAAGCAGAGTGGAGGATATAGAGAGGTTGAGTGGGCACTCTGAAATAGGCTGTGACAATATGATTACACTGGGTGCTCAAAGGTAAACACAGAAATGGGCAAATGAAGAGATGCAGGGATATGAAAAGAGTTGTAGTTACATGCATACACACTTTTGTGCACATTCATACACATGAATACACACCTACAAAGACTTGCCAACCTGAATCAGATAAAAGCAACAGTGACCTCTGATGAGAGTTGCTGGAAGAAGGACAGAGGGATGTGGCTTTGAAAAAACGCAGGGAGGGACAAAGAGGGGGAGAGTTGATGAGTAATGAGGAAGGGGAGAGGTCCTCAGAAGAGAGGAGAGGAGGTAAGGGAGATGACAGGAGGAATTGGTTGATTGGGGAAGGGGATGTAAACATGGTGGAAAGGTGTGAAGAAAGTGGAACCAAACACAGTTAGGAGTGGAAATCATAGAGGAGCATAAAGGCTCATTTAGCTGTATTTGGGGAAGTTACATAGAGTAATAAAAGAAAGAATTTAGTCTTGCTCCCCTTCTCATTTGTTATCATTATTTTGTAGTCCAAGATAAATGCCTAGCCTTTTTTTTTATCTGTTTATTCCATTTTTTATTCATTTAGCGGATGCAGATTGTTTTAGATTCATTGTATTGAGAGCTACCATTCTCTTATAGGTCACAATTCCAATAAATCCAAATTGGTAGCATCATGGTTGGTTTTCCAAAATGCCAAATGGCACTCCTCTGTAGAATCTTCATATTGAACACCCTCATCAGATTTACCTTGGGTAAAGACCACTGGAAATCTGTTTGAAAAAGAGAGGGATCTACATCAGTAGATAAAAGTGAGCTTGAAGATTTGTCCGTTTCACAGCCAAGTCAGTTCCCTCAAGGTCCCAGTGTTTAAAAAAATCATGTGGTCTGAGTTTCAATTCCCACAGTAGTATTGGAGTAATGCAAGACAAAAGTATTCTGGGGTCATCTGCAAGGAAATGTTGTAGAAATGAGAGTGAGTGTAAGCACATAGACCCTTTGGTTCTGTAAGATGGTAGAGTACAGTGCTGTCGTGTTCAAAAGGGTCCAGACTGCATGTTCCCAAAACCTATGCCTCTTATGTTGCCTCAAAGGAGCAACCAATCAGGTAAGATGACAATATAAGTCATGCAGATCCTGAAAAATCCAACCCTTCAAGACAATTAAAGTCTGGCAAACTTGCCCAAGAGTATAAAATCATAAGAGAATGAGTTTGTTGAAGCATAAAACAGTTATCACCAGGTTGTTATCCAGACGTGTCGCCCGCCTTGAAACCAGATTGATGAAGGATGCCTCAATAATAATAATAATAATACATTTTATTTATAGAGCTCTTTACATAGACTCAAAGACACTTTACAAGGTAGAAGGATACAAACAATATACAATACATAAACCAACAAGCACAAATAAACTAAAACAAATAGTTAAAAAGTGTATGTATAGAAAGATTAAAATGGTACACATGTAGACTATAACTAAAGAAATTATAAGTCAAAAGCAGTGCGGAAAAGGTGTGTTTTTAGTTTGCTCTTGAAGGCGGTAGGGTCTGCAGTGTCCTGGATGTGTTGTGGGAGTGAGTTCCAAAGGGTGGGGGCAGCAACTGAGAAGGCTCTGTCTCCCCAAGTTCGGTGCTTGGTCCTAGGGACGGTCAGGAGGTTAGCGTCTGAGGAGCGGAGGGAACAGGAAGGGGTGGAGGGGTGAAGCATTCAGTAATCATAAAGCAATCAGTAACACAATCCATATAAGACTGGTCTTTATTTGATACATTTCTATGTTGTAAACGGCGTTGCTGTGATGCAAGTCAAATGTCATTATCAATCAATCATTAAATCAATCAACCAATAATATTACAGCCAACAACATGTAACATTATAGAGACAACACATCCGGAGTGTTTTCCTTTTTCAGCAACATTAGAATTCTGTTCTGTTTACGTTAAGATATACATTGTCTTATCCAAATCAACTCTGATTTCAGTCAACATTTGACTCCTTTGCTAAATGTCGCAATTGAAAAAAAACCAGAATTAATCCACATTATTTACACAAATGTATTTGTAGAATTCTACTTCTTAATTCTACTTTCCCATGAGTTAGTGGAACAACAACTGCTGAGGAAGGAAATTGAGACATTGGAGCAATTTTATTGCAAACATCAGGGTTAATCGAGATTGTAATCAAAAAGGAAGTGATACTGGCTACTCCCAATAAAACTAAGACTACAATAGCTACAGTGTCTAGTGTGGGAGTTTATGGATTGCTACTGCTATTGTACCTTAGTCTTGTTTCATCAGCACATTCACATGTTGCTTTCCAAGAGCCTTGCTTAACTGATCATAATAGTAATTTAAGATAGATATACAGTATGTTTCTGTTATTGTCAGTATATCAGCAATGTCCCTTTTCAGAAAATGCTCCATCATAAGATCCTTCCTAAATTATTTGTATCCTTTTTTATATTTGATGATGCATTTACTAATTATAATCCAAGAATTGTGGGGCCAAGTAAGTTGTGCATTCTTGTGCATTTATAAAAGAACAAATGCTCAGTATCAATTAAGTTAAAAAAGAAACTGTGGTTCACTTGTTGATCACTTTGCAGGAAAGCTGTTTATCTGCACAAGTCTTTGTGGAAGTGTGGGATCTTTTTCCCACATTTTGAGCAAATTTTCACTCAAAAAAACATTGTCATTCATAAATCAGACACATGCTTGGGAAGCTTCACTGCAACTAGCAATTACAGAATTGCACCATGACAAAGTTGAAAGAAAAGAGACTGAATTGAGGCTAAAGTTGGTGACATTCTTTTAAGTTAAAAAACAGAACCACAATAAGTGACAGAGTTTATTTCATAATGATCTGAATTTAAAAAGAAAGATGACAGAAAGGAACAAAAACAAAGTTTCTGAGGTGATATTAAAAAAGAGTAAAAAAAAATAGAAAGAAAGAACCCAAGAAAGTGAAAAAAGAGGGCGAGAAAGAGGAAAAGGAGAGAGATGGATGGCCATGAGGACTGGTACTGATCAGTAGCTCTCTCTGTGATGCGGCTTTTTGCTTCCAGCCCACCGATTGGTCAGCTGCCTAACTCGGAACATGCGTTCCCACAATCCCTCAGCACCACTTCAATCCCACCACACTGGTTCACCACGCTGTGGTTCAAAACAGTGCCTGCTGGCATGGGCAACATATCAATAAATTCATTACACATTTATACTTAAATATTTATACTGCAGCAGAGTGTTTTGCACAGGGATGGTATTTATAGTGTGAGTGTATGTGTTTGTGTGTGTCTATGTGAACTCATATTTATAGCCTGGTGTCACATTGTAGCTCTGTGCTGTGGTGAGACAGCTGTCTGGGTTGGGTGGGGGGCTTTGGGAAAGATTGTGTGTGTGTGTGTGTGTGTGTGTGTGTGTGTGGGGGGGGGGGGGGGGGGGGGCCAGATGAACAGAGAACAAGTGTAAAGAACGAGAGACAAGCATCTAATAGAAACTTGAAAAAAAGGGGATTTCGTGGGTTAACTGTCAGAACGATGGGAGACCAAAAAGGGCGGAAAGTAAGTGAAGGAGAATACGAATAAGAATCACAGTGAGAATGCAATGAAAAATGAAACAAAATGTGTAAATAGGCGATAACAATCCTTATTAGTGCTTCGTGAAACGGCGCAAAATAGCTCCAAATGAAGAAACACAAAAGGGAAAGTAAACTCAGAAATCAAATATTCTTTTATTGGGTACAACCATTGACTCCCCCGAGAAAAGACAGCCAATTATTTATTATGTGAAAAAAGAATTTAGGGAAATTGCTTGGTGATTTATTGTTCAGCTGTTTATTGAATGAAGACATTCCCATTCAGAGATCCTTTTAGATACTTCACTATTGTTCAAATGGTTACAATGGCTTTTATGAAGTCCATTCAAAGCAGTGACGAGAGACTACGTGCCATCTAGAACATGGCAATGAGGGTGAAAAGGCCACAGAGAAACAAGCAAGAGCTGCAAAACCAGTTAATGAAGACGCAATGAGCTGTTTGGCTTTGAAAGATGGTAGAGGAACTTGTACCTTCTGCATGCTTGCCATGTATGTATAAACCCCCTGTGCTGCTTAAAAGCCCTCCTTCAACTCACTGAAGGTCATTAAAATAAAATGATTTAGTCTCTTCTCAGCAAATGAGAAAATACCCAAGACTTTGTCTATATATCGTTTAATTAGACTGCTAACCCCTAACAGATCCTGATCATCATCTAGTACTTCAGATAACTAAAATAAAATGCAGTGTATCCCACAACAAGGAGTTCATTGAGACAAGAGGGGTAGAAGTGTGATATTTGCCTGAACAAAGCAGAACTGATTATGTAGATGTAACAAATGTATATTGTATGACTTTAGTTACTTTACTCACATGAGCCAATTTCTAAAAGGATGTTGCCACTATGGGTTCGACCAAATACCGCATTTAAGTTTCAGAAGAAGCTGCTGATGTCTTATGAATATATTTACTGACAGGAGATTGTTGGGGTTGACTTGTAAGTTTACTCAGTGAGCCAGTGGTAGAGGAACATACCTGTAACACCTCTAGTTAGAGGAGCTGGGTTTGGATGGATTTCCTTCCTATGTGTATGTGTAGAATACAGGAGGCAGTATATCACTAGGATTTTCTTTGTCCCATGAGTTGAGGCAACTGGTGCAATTGGTATTCTCATATTTTACCTTTTTTCTAACCATGGCAGAGCAAGTTAAAAAAAAAAAGTTTAAATCACAAGTATCGCAAAGCCATTTACTCTAACTTCATGCTCATAATGTCGTACTTTGAACTGTTTTCCTTTTAGTGTTGATAGTGAATTGATTGGGTCAGGCATTTTCGCATTTTTAACATAATTATTTGCATTGCATCACATTAAATATCAGATAATTGAGTATATAGTTTGACGTATTGCCCATTAACGCTCAACGCTTAAATTTATTTTCTTACATGCACTCCATTGCACCTTTTGTACATTTTGTGTTTTTTTTTTTCTTTATATTTGACATTTTTTTAAATTCTATTTTATATATTGGTAATTGCTTCTTATATTATATTTATTTTATTTAAGGTCTTGCTATTTTGGCTTTATTTCCCTTGTTAACTGTTTTTGCACCAATACACCAAGACAAATTCCTTGTATGTGTAAATGTACTTGGCAATAAAACCCGATTCTGATTCTGATTCTGATTCTGATTCTGATTTTAGATTTATGAATTCATAAACATTTAGCTCAGGTCAGCAAACTGACCTGGACAAGAGGGTTACAGATTTTAGATGTGTAGAGAGAACTCAGGGGGATGATGTGAGAGTTAGAGAAGTTGAAAGAGAGACAGAAACAGGGAGACTGCAACGGACAGACCGAGAAATTAGGGGCTCTACTGACCAGAAAGTGCTCTGACTCAGACAAAGTCAACATCTCTTCTGACATCACTGACCATCAGCTCCATCATTTCATCTTAAGATGCTTTGATGGCCCAAACAACCTTCATTTGTCTCAACCCACAAGGGTTTTACTACTGCCAGTGAGACAGGGGGGAGCCCTGTGGCACTGTAAAAAAAAAAAAAAAAAAAAGCCAACACAGGTTTATGCTACATCCAAACATACACACAAAAAAATAATTAAAATGACTCTAAAATTCTAGTTTTAGAATGTAAACATTGCTTACTTAACTAATGATTTTGGTATCCCATATGATGAAATAAAAAAAATCCAACAGAGTTTGTTTTTTTTGCAGTGACTGCCTATTTGGAGAGCCATGTTCTGAATAAGAGGACTGTACTGTGAGATGAGAGAGGTAGACAACTAACCACAGGCGTCCTGCAGGCACCAGTCAAATATACACCAACTTATTTAACACTTGTAAAACTCTTTACAAGGCTAACAATGTGATCCACGATAGGCTTCATATAATGTAACACTATGGGATGCATAATTTAGAAAGGTGTAGGAAGACGTATTGATTCAACATTCAACATTTACATGAAGTTTGACATGTTTTAAGGTAATGGTAAGGGGGGAAGTATTCTAATGATATGTTTTGATCAATAAATGCTGAGACTTTGGCAATTGTGATCTGAAAGTCCATATAGATTGTCCCAATAACATATACTGCATACTGAAATGTGACCGGTCTGTCCCCACAGCTTGAATTTATTAGAATTAAACGATATTCTGTTTTTAATCACAAGACATGTTGGGTAAGAAGGAGGTAAGGGTTTGTGGTTGTCTGAAGGGGGAATTGGGGGACAGTTGAGGGGAAAAGGGGGACTGGGGGGGGGGGGGGGGTCGAGGTTTCAAACCAGCAGCTTCTAATCCTGACACACTGCCTCTGCCAATTATAAGGGCTTTAAACACGGTCGGTGGGAGGAAAAAACATGACCAGGGAGACCAGACTAGCGCCGGGGCGTATTTAGCAACATACAGGCAGACTGTAATTACATGTATGGCCAACAGAGAGATTTAATGACTTTTTCCTCCTTCTACTGATTGACAAGGCAGAAGGGTGGGGGGGGGGGGGGGTGTATGGGGGTGGGGTGGGGGGTGGTGGGGGGGGGGGGGGATAAGGCAATAAGAGAGAAAGCACACAAGTTTCACTGTTTGTGTGAGCAGAAAAATAAAGGTTCAGGATTTTTGTTCCGAATTGTTTAACTTGACATTGATGCATTGTAATTTCTGATCGACCAGCCTGCCCCAAAGAATTAACATTATTTGAACTGAGCTTGGTGTGTTAGCTTGGTGAGCATAGCCTATTAGATTTAAAACGAAACAGTGACTATTCTTTTAAAGACACCAACATAAAAGTTCGTAGTTGACCTGTGATATGGAGTCAAAGAGAATTAACTTTCATCTCAAGTCTTTAGAACCTGAGCAAGCTTGATTAGTGAATTCATTGGGTCAGGCATTTTCGTGTCAGTATACATTGTGGGAATCCCTCAACACTAACATATTTAGAGGTAAAACCTACTTCATAAGTCATAAGGTGCTAACTGACAGCTAATTGACAAATGCTACATTCAACAAATTCATAGTTAAAAAAGTGTTAGCTAATGATAGTATCATGGCAAAGATGTAGGCCCGAAACTAGCTACAGTAATAGTATTGTATGGCAGGCAGGCAGGGGGGAAAGTTTTAAATTCTTGCTGGTTCTACCACCACAACCTTCATCGCTTCATGTTGTTCACCTGTCCTCGGCTTCATGCATCCTTGAAAAAAAAGTTTTTAGTTGAAAGAAATTAGAAACACTTTACATTGTGTAAAGCAAAATAAAGACGCACATGCACAGTCGCTTACAGTTGAAATGATGAGCGATCCCTTATCATCACAATTTTTGCTGCTACACATTTTACTTGAGAGATTTTGCAACAAACACCTGTCTGCCAAAACCCCCAGCACTGGATATCAGTCAGCTGCCGCGCGCTGGAGGAAGCTTGCACTCACGTTAACTTGCAGTAATGAAAGGCAGCTGGGCTCTGTCCAGCATGGATCAAAACACACTACGGATGATTCAGAAGCAATTCAGAAAAACTTGAAACAATTTATAGGGAGACAGAGTGTTGTTTAAGATGATTTCATGTTAGCAGATGTGTTTTCTTCAAGCGGCAAACTCCGGTCTTGAAAAATGAAGCTAATGCGGAAGGTCAAAATCTGGCAGTTCGTCGAGTGTGCGCTTGAGGCTGGCTCCAGGAACACCGGAAGCCACATACACATGACTGGCAAAAAAAAAAGTTTTTACAGCATCAATAAACAGCCTTTACAGCCTGGTACAAAAAACTAAATAGTCCTGATTAGTTATTGTCATCACTGGCACACACTGTATGGGGGGTGAATTTTTTTAATGGGCTCTCTTTTGATTTTTAAAACGACACGTGTTATCCATAGTTAGGCGTATAGCTGACATGATTGACAGGTGGGCCCGATGTAATGGTTCGTCAAGAGGCTTAAAACCCGCCTCAGCTTCGGCTCTAAGCCTGTCGTTAGGTTGACTGAAAGTTAGGTTGACTGATAAGATTTCCAGCATTGCGGCAGCTGCCGATGGGACTCCGGAGCCTCCTGCAGTAACAGATGGCTGACGTCACTCAGGCTTCGTTCATTAATATTACTGTCTATGGTTTTCTTGCTGAAAGTGCAGTGGTTTTGAATGTCGACTGTGGCAGGTAGCTGCTCTCCCTCTTTCCAGTACTGCATACCGCAACTGAATCTCTAAGTGCTACGTAGCACTGGACCATACCGGCTTACTTTCACCCCTGAGATAGATAAAATTGAAAACTGTTAGCTTCTGTGACTTAATATAAGCTACCGTTAGCTAAGAAGTTACACCTTTGCTATTACATTTTGTAATACTTCTGAATTGTTGAATGCTAGCAATTTTTTGTATTCCCCATTTCTCATCCGAAAACACAGCAATATGACATTAAAACAGTATTTGAGCTGCCTATACCCTCAATGTAACATAAGAAAAAAAGGCTGCTATGTAAATAGTCTAGGATCAGAACGGTTGATAGTTTGAAAATAGGTCTTTGTTGTTATTTTGCTGTGTATAATACTTCTTCAAATACATACTTTATGAGCTCTTTTCTATTTAGTGGCATGTGGGTTGTTGGTGGGAATGCAAGTAATGAAACAATCAAATATTTGACCAGCCTCGGTTTAGATGTACTCTTATGAATGATGAATGATCTTTAATTCATGACAACTGACCATTGTCAAAAAGGGGCCAACATGAATGTCTGTTCAACATTTAGTTCATCTGGGAGTTTTTTTATTGTCTGTGAACCATAAATGTCTGAAAAAAAGTCCACTAAGATGCTGAGATGTTGCAGGATTAATTACAATTTACATGGACAGACTGCTGGTTGTGGTGGCCAACAAGGGCAAACCCTACAACAGATTTTGATCAGAAACAGAGGGCTGTGAATTCAGAAATTAATGCAAAACCATTAAAAAGTACAAAATAAATACAGAAATCAAAAAGTGCTGCAAATAAAAATATATATAAAAAGCTCAAATAAGTAGGCTATAAACAAATGTATCAACATGCAGGGCAGTCCCCATTAGTGCCCCCAATGGACCTGGATCAATTCCATTGTAATGATTGGATGTGTCGTGTTTTATGTTGAATATATTTTCTGAGATTTTGTGTTTTTCACGTTTTCGCAGCACATTTTCTGCACTTGTTCAATAATTTTTTATAATCTGTTTTTTTTTTGCATAACGTTTCCATTATATTTGTTTAGGATTATTGTATGTGGTTTTGAATTTGCAATGTATTTCTTAGGTTGAAACTGGGAAAGCTTGGAAGTCTTATAGAGATGCGGCAGCGTGTTTGCTGTTGTAGGCCCATATGATGGCTTTAGATGAAAATTAAAGAGTTCATTAATTTAATAAGGATACATCCACAGTGCAAATAACATTATGGTATCCAATATCCATAGATGTGACATTATACAAAAAAAGATTGTGATCAACATTGTAGATGTAAAACTACAGTAATCAAATCCCTGCGCAGTAAAAAGGATTTAAACTCATTTCATAAGGTTTACTCCAGGTAACCAGCTGGCTGTTGTACTGTAGATACTGATTCATCAGAGTATTAAGTGAGCTGATTATCCTGAAATCAGTTCCCAGTATGAACATTTTATTACGTTCTATCTCTTGAGTATAAAGATTTCCTATTTTTGTCATATCATTTCAGTCACAGAAAAACATGATGTTTTCGTACGCTGGTTGCAGATAGCGTGCGGCTGTTGTTTACTCCTTTGCGAGAATCTTACATCATTACAACCGCAGCAACATAATAATAGCATGCACTGCACACACAAACAGACATGCGCACACACACCTCAGCCCATCCTTTCATCGCACACCACATTCACACTTCCTGTAAAACCCTGGCTCCTTAAACGATGGGTCGGACCCAAGATGGGTCACAGCCCTACTTCCGTTGGGTTGCCACACGATAAAGGGCCCTCATATTGTTTAATGAGGCAGCATCCTGGGCTATATTTCCCCTTTTGGTTTTAAAGGCAGAGGATGTGAAAAAAAATGTGCCATAAACATCCCTGATAGATCTCAATAACCCCACATCTTTCTTTTATCCATCAAAAAGGTCTAATCTTCCCCTTCAATTTCTTCTTCTGAATCTCTGTAATCATTCTCCTAAGATCTGACCACAACCAATTACCATGGACATGACTGCATGATTGTTCATTCACAAGATAGACTGTTATTACTATGTATTTAAATTTGATTTGATCGTATATTGTCCAGTTTTGGAAAAATGTTTGAATTAGGATTTAACTTATCATTCAAAAAGAAATATATTTCAGCTTAAAACATTTTCACTCAAAGACAAAATGCTTCTGAAACTTTGATGGTCGATGACTCAGGTCATGACTAACTCATTTGACAGTGATAAGTACATTTAAAAAAAACTGTTACTAACAAAAGTAAACTATGGAGAGGATAAGGGCCACTGAAAAAAATTGTCCTGAAAACCCCCAAAAATCAATTTAATCCTCTGTACTAAACAAACACAGCACCATATGAAAAAAAGGGGAACTGTGTAAACTTTGTGTTGTGTCTTCAAACATGGAAACAAAAATCAATAATTCGGTCAGCGGGAGAGTTACACTGGAATGAAATGACAAAGCATTTAAAAATGTATAACTGCCACAACAAGTACTTTTAAGTATCATCCGGGATGTTCATTCAATTTAATGAGATTTACTGACTTTATGTGATCATTACCTGACAATCTTAATCGATTTGAAAATGTTGTATTCAGAATAAAGCCGCCACAGCTCTGTACAGTACGTGTATTGTCTACAGTCGAAGTGGCCCTTGATTACTTTCCATGTGCTCTGAATTAATACAAAACAAGGATGCATGATTGGAAAGTAAAAAGAGGCTTTACATGCAGAGCAACTTATTGACTGATGTAGCTTATGTCAGCAACAGCTATCTTAAGTATTTAGTGATGAAACACAGCAAATGTCAGCATGCAACATGAGCACATTTTTTACATTTTATAAACATCTGACACTACATCGCACCTTTTTAAGTCCCCTGTTTGTTAGTGATCTTTAATTAAAAGACTTATCACTGCAGAAATGTAAGCTTAATTAATACACAGTGTTTTGATGACCACAAGATGTAATCAATTTGAATAAATGGTATGTAAAACTAAATGTTGTAAAGATATGTTTTTACAAAACATTGTACGTTTTACAATGCAGTTATTTATTGAAGATCCAAGTTTTTATTCAGATGATTTTTTTTCTACAAATTAACATACATTGAATTTGTTCCCATTATCTCTATATCTATTTTGCTAACAGTCAAATAGATCAGTAAAGTTGAATAGGATGCCAGGGCAGTGTCCCTGCATCATGCACATACTCACTCACACACTTGCATACATCTTGCTCCCAGCAGATGTTTTGTCCACCGCTGCCTTCCCAGAAACCCACAAGTGAGCGTATTTTCCCGCCGCAGGGTCGGGGAGCAAAACCACTGAAGAAGACCGCTGCACCCCAACATAAAACAAAACACCAGAGGGAAAAAAATGTACAGAAAACCTTTCAAAAAGGAAAGGAAGGGAAAAAAGCAAAGGATTTTCTAATCCATCCTTTATTGAGGTGGCTGGTTTTCGGCAGCGCAACCTTTTTTATGTGTGAGAAGCCTGGCCTGTAATTTGGATAGCCACGACGACCAGAGGGACTTGTAATAAAACGAGACTCTATTCTGGGATGCTCTGTAATAATGGACGCCACCATCCACTCCTCTTGTTAGAGATGGAGGGACGGATGGAGGGATAGAGATGGATGGATGGACAGATGGGCATCACATAAGGACAGAGTGAAAGACAGATGGACAGGGAATGGACATGAGCACTTTGAATGACATAGAAACAAAAAAAATAATAAAGGTCAAAGAAAATGAGAAGAACCTCAACTGAAAAATGTATTGAGTCTTGTTAGTCAAATAAAATGATTGAGTGGATTGACAGATAAAAGGACAAATGGATAGGTGAATCAATGGATAAACAACTAATTAAATCACCCAATCTAATCATCTCAAACACCCTTACTAATATAACTGTTGTGATCAATACTTGGCAGGACTTCAGCACTGTAACAAGTCCCTGTGGTTGGATTTCTGCATTCAGACACCTCTCTATAATCTCCACGCCATGTTAACAGTCACCCATTATGCACAAGGCCACAATTAGGAAATCACATTGGCAAATCCATCCTGTCATTAGAAGTGTCTATTGCTATTGCATTGTAATTACATTTTAGTAGGTTGTTATTACACCATTTAGAAGCTGTCTGTCTTACCTCAATCTCCTCCTTAATTGGTTATGCTGGTCTGTCCCGCCCCCCAGGGTCCGCCCACCTCTTTGACGGAACATTCCAGTGGTCGAAGCATTTGAAGCTGCAGAGTAGTACAACTCAGTCTAATACGCCACAGAATGAAAGAAACGAAGAAGGAGAAAGAAGTGGGCAGTGGCAGAGAGAGAATTTGGTGAAAGAAAGACAGAACTTGGGATAAAGAAAAAAGGAATGGAGAAGAAATGAGAGAGGGAAAAACTGGTGAAAAACACAGATTTCTTGTTGCATGACAGAAACCCTCCCAGCCAACCAAGGCTTGTCCTTTAATACCCAGAAGCCTTCATGTGGCTTCTCAACGATTGCACATGGGGCAACGCTGACCACATCGCTGCCACGCTGCTTATTATACTGCATTGCTCACACTCTGCATGTGTATTTGTGTGTGTGAGAGAGACTAAGTGCCCATGTACTGTAAATGCGTACAGATGCAAGTGTGCAAGCATGAGAGTGCTGGTTGGAAGGCAGCATCAGTCATGCAGAGAAGCGTTCAATGAGACTTGCATGTCTTAATTTGTCAGCAGCCATGGTGATGGATGGGAGGTAGAAAACCAGAGGCAATATTTAGAATGTGTTGAAGAAAAGGGTCAAAAGAGACAGAAGTGAAGAAAATGTACAGTATCACAAGTATTTCAACAGACGTAAAGCTCGTAAAAAAGTGAGATGTGATTGGCCTCATTATTTCTAAGTTGGCAGAAGGCAACCTTGAGCATTGGGCTGACTAATTATGGACAAATGGCCGCGGAAGAGGACTGTCCACCAAAGAGTCTGATTGTTCTTAGGGTGACTGTTTGTTTAAAGCATTTTTTTCTTTGCCACTGTTGCCAGGTGCTTGTCCAAATGTTGATTCTCTTAAAAATTAACAAAGACTACCTGGACCTACTCTGAAAGTAAAGTGTCATTAAATAACTTTTAAGACAGACTTTATACTTTATTAACCCTGAGGGCAAATTCAGTTTTGACACTCTGTTTGAACATGTGTCAGATTACACACAACAGGGACCTATGAACACTAATGGAGATCAGTGGTGGGGTTCAGTGCCTTGCTCAAGGGCTCCTTTCCAGCTACCAAACCCAATTCCATACTGTACTTTGTTCCGACCGGGACTTGAACTAGCTAACCTCCGGTTTCCAGCCAAAATCCCTACAGACTGTGCTGCTACTAGCTCTTGGGGCTATATTGATATTTTGTATTATTGATTGTTTTATTAATTTTGGAAACTTAAATGACTGCTTTAAGGTTATAATGTGAAACACTCTGAAAAATGGATTTGAAATATAATCTGATAATAAAGCTGCGTAATTTTGAAGGTTGTAATCGGGGCAGTTTTTAACAATTCTGAAACTGAGGGTCACTTACAAAAAGTACCAGTTTGAACCATTTAAATAGAGGTTAAAAAAGATATAGATTCACTTTTTTCTTGTTGATTTCAAGTACAAAATGTTGACAACAAGAGTACCAGCAGTGTATTTATTATCAATAAGAAATTGGTGATGGACACTTTCATAAAAAGGTAAAAGAATAAACTAATTTTTAGCTTTCATACACATACACAGGCTGACCCACTCAAACACAGGCCGCGGTCAACACACCGCACGAGTTGTTTCATCACCATCAAATCAAAAATAGAAAGATGAATGAGAGGAAATTGAAGGACGGGGAATATGACATGAATCAAAACATGTGTTCCCTTGTACTGACCGCAAGGATTTCCTCTTTATGACCTTCGTGACCAGCCTTGTGTACAGCATGCCCATGAAGACACGCACACAAAGTTCAACCTCAGCTTCAAGACGTGTGGTCAAAGATAATATATTTCAAGGTATCTAAAGCATTTATTAAATTATTTTTAAATCATTCAAGACATTTAGATTCGATACATAAAAAGAAACAAAATCCACTAAACTGAATAACTTTGCAGATAGATTTGTAAAAGAGAAAGAATGAATGAAGTTGTCTCGTTTTGATGACGAGCCCTGACAACTGGTCCCTGAGACATGCCAGAACAGCAAGTTTCAAATCAACACTAATGAGACTTAGCCTGAACCAAATAAGGATGAATGTTTTAGGCCTATTTTTTTCTTTTTATACTTCGATAATTTAAATATTTTAATAACTGTCTTGTTAAACATGCTTAAAGTAAACTACCACACATTCTTAATATAGTTTACTCCCTTGTTTAAAGTTTTACTCACTAAAACTATATTCTTTCTGTTATTCACCCCTCTTGAAGCGCACATTTGAATATTCGTACTCCTGTGATGAGTGTGTAGCCGACATAGTACAATTTATTTTGTATGTACGGACACATTTATCATGAAAATATTCATTTTAATTATTCACTAGTTTGACACCATATCCAATAGTATAATGACACTCATTGCTGATTTGTAAAAACATATTATACTATTCTAAAATTATTTATAGTATGACTATTCATAAAAAGAAAGATGGCTGTCCTTGTGTTTGCACACTGGCTCACATTCACACTACGATCAATAGAACAAAGTCATGTCAGTATGAAATACCTAAACATTTATGTTATAACAGCTCAAAGTGTTGGCTTTGAAACACAAGTTTTATTTGCAAATTCACAATTATTCGTGACAGCACAGTGGTGCAGTGGTTAGTGATGCATAAAGGTTCCTCTTTTAAATCTCCCTTTGGGGGCGTTCTTGTGTTCTGTGAAGATTGCATGTTCTGGGTTCTTCGGTTTCCCCCTTAGTCCAAAAAAAGGTTGGTTAGGTGTTGTGGTGACTCTACATTGCCTGTGGGCCTAAGTGTGAATGAGTGTGAATGGTTGTTTGTGGTTGATTGGCGATCAGGATGTATCCTACTCTCGCCCAGTGACCCCCCTTATGGATAGATGAATGGATAATCATATATCACTAAACTCAACCTCAGGACTGTGCTGTGAATTACAATGATTCTGCATCTCAAACTGTTGTGACACTTTACTAAGCTTTTGCTTCCCTCTACTGTTCATTCATAAATACAACTTTCACAATCAGGATGATTGTTTACTCTAACCTATGAATGCACAAAGAAAATAAAGACTTAAACCCCAAATAATAGTTGAAAAAAGCCCGCAGGATGAAAGTGATAATAATTAGACAATAACAAATGTATTGCTATTTTTAAGATTTTAATATATCGAAATGATCCATATGAAATTATTTATTATACTTGTTTGTCTCCAGGACTTATGACAGGGATGGCATGACTCAGTAGGAAATACATACAGGCTCATCTGAAGTGACTCAGCATCTTTTTAAGTCAGAACTCCCCATTACAGACAAGACAGGAACAAACAAACACTGTACAAAAGTTATAGTAGTTTGGTGTTAAAACTGTTTGTCTGAGGCACCAAAAAGTTGTGAAATAGACAATTACACTCATCAAAATAGGGCTTGAGGTGTGTGTGTGCACAAATGTATATGTCTGCGTGCCCTGTGTACCGACAGGAAGTGGTGGTGGCTGGTCTGAGGTCAGTGGCAGGAAAGAATGGTAACTATGCTGTTGCTGTGACTACGGCTGGTCACAGCACAGGCTTTGGGTTTCCTGACACGCTTTAGCTGGAAACCACATCCAAACATCACTTCATCCATCCCTGCTGCATGTGTGACATTGATCATTTCACAGTAAATTAATCAATATGTTAATGCTTCTTAACTTTGTACCATTTCTCCCTGTATGCTTTCCTTTGCCTCTCTCTCTCATTTTCTCTTTTTCAACTCACAACACCCCTCTCCATGCCCAGTGGCATCTATATAAAATGCTTCCTTACTAAATGCTGCTCCACCCTTCTCTTTAAACATTAAACGCTGCACAACAGCGTGACCACAGGAACTAAAAGGCCGTGTTTCTGTGCTGTTTACTAGCCTGAGGCGAACCTCATCCCTCTCATTCACATCTGGGCCCACAACCATCTACAACCAATGAGAGATGGACCCCAATGATGTCAACAATTTGAGGAAATTAATCAGTGAGGGAACCTTATTTCCAATCACCACAAAAATAGTTATGAAACAGTCAGATATATTTTTCACATGTGTGTTTTTCTGTAATGTCTGCTGTACTGTTTAGTATGTTTTGAGCTGGTAAAACTTAATTGTCTTCAATGTTAAGGCTTTGCCTATTGAAGAAATGTTCTAGCTCCACTGTCTAATATACATAAGGTACACACTGTCTCCTCTTTCAACTGCTTGGTAATCACTAAGTAATTTATTTTACACACGAGATTTTAGAAACTGCCTCAGTTTCATTTGAGCATTACACAAATATTAAAGTTTAATTATTTTTTTCCAGAGAGGCACAAAAGTAACAGCAACACAATCAAAGACATGAGCTCTGGGACCAAAATGGAAAATAACTTATCCCTTACCACCAGTAGATGTCAGCCTTGTCAAAGGAGGGAGCCTTTTGAATATGCAAATGATGCCAAAGGAGGGTAATGGTTCATCAATTCAGCAGAGATGCATGGAAACTTTCTTAAGTGGACCAGTTTGAACCGTCATCTTTTTCAGTGTCACATTTACACATGAAAGCTGCAATTTTGGCCAGCTTTATTAACAACAATAACACTTAGTCTCTAGGCTCCACTATGGTGAATTGCAATGTTGGAGCAATTTCAGTATAAGTTTAAAGTATTCATTATTGCCTTTTGTGTTATTGTTGCCTTTATTAGCCTAATATATTTTATATTATTTGACTATTTCCAGGAATGATTGATAGTTTTATTCTATAATTTTAACCATTGTAGAAAAAGAGAATGTCATTTGATGTGTTACTTGATTTACTTCTTAGTTATGATCTAGTGACAATCGATCATCTGATTTTTTTATTGGTTAAAGAAAGTCATCAGTTATCTCTGGTCTAAGTCTGGACCGCGCATGCGCACAGCAGAGGAAACAGCCCCCTCTCCGCCTCCGCCAGCTCAGCTGACAACAGCAGCACCTCGGAAGTCAAATAATGATGGCAAACTCTGGAAGTAACGAAGCAGTAGCTGTGATCGGTAACACCGATATTACTTCAACGGAATCCGAAAACAACTTAATAAACACGGTCGTACCTTTGGTTATTCTCCATGACCTGTATTTGTGCTGTTCAGCTGCCTGCTTTAACTTGTTAAAACTTTCCCCTAAAAGGCCTGACGTAATGTAAACGCTAGCTGTGAGTTAGACAGAGTTAGTTTGTCTGGAGAGTTTGCTGTAGTTTTATGGACGTAAACTGGTTTCAGGGCGAAATGTCACTTCTACCTCTGCAAGCAAACCTTAATGTCCAAAAGTTGGGCTAAGTTGCTTTTGCTAACAGCTCGAAGCCAAGTATGCAAACTTTATTTCTGACGTTAGCTTGCTAGCTAGCAAGTCTTAACACAACGCCTAAAGTTGCCTAGATTAAATCCTTTGTGTCCTTTGTGTCCTGCATGTCTCATTAGTTTAACTTTTCGAAGTTTCCATAACAAAATAATTTTTGCATATCCTAGAAAGGGGCTTTTTTTCTAACTTTATGTAGGGAGTAGTATTTTGTCCTGTCTTGTGACCTGCACACGCCTGCCATAATAACCCTGTGTAGAGAAGCAGTAATCAATAGCAAAACAGCTGCCTGGCCCTCTGTGTTCAGCAGGTTCCACGCTTCTGCCTCTGATAAATAGAATACATTTAACTTGTTTATTTTTTACAAGGGGTGTATGTCCCTCTCAGACCCTGAGTCCTGCATGCACCTGTCTGTTCACCTGATATAATGATGATGCTGTCTCACATGTATCACATGCCTTAATAACTTAATGAAGTTAATACTCTTTGTTAATAACCGTTTTGTCTCCCTTGTTCATTGTTTCTTTCTTGTCTGTGTAGATGGTGGAAAGAGGATCTGCCCTGTTAATAAAACTGGAGATTAATGTTTCAGAGGCGGAGAAGAGAACAGGGAAGAACACGGTTAACATGCAGGAGACCTATACGGTCTATCTCATAGAAACACGGTAGGTCATACGCTGGAGCATGCACTTTTTTTTGCTGTCATTATTGATCTTTTAATTGTTTGTGAAAAACCTACTGCTACTTTGTGTAGTATGTAACATCTTTCAATACCATTGAAGTTGGACCACTAACACTGAAAGGGAAATATACACTTTCTCTTTCACCACTTCATTTCCTAGTGTACTTTTACTGTTAAAGCTAAATGTTGAATGGATGTTCAGATAGGTGACAGTTGAAAGGAAAAACAGTTTAGTATTAATCATTTCATTCCTGATTGACGGGGTCTCCAGGATGGCAATGCCCCGTATCCACAGGAGAATGAAATTTATGTGAATCATGTGTGTAGTAACCAGATCTCAGCCTCAACCATAAAATTAGCCGATACTGATAATCACTGATATTATTGGCTGGCTGATTAATCGGTCAGTGGTTTGTGTTTCAAATTGCTTAAACAAGCACTGTAGTTCAAATGTTTCCCCACTCACATACGTGATACCTAAAAATACTCTTTATTTACTTTCATGACTCTGTAGTCCAGCTGAGTCTGTCCCAGAGGGCAGTACGCCTGCAGCACCGGACACCTTGTGGAGACGCTATAGTGAGTTTGAGCTGCTCAGAACTTATCTCCTGGTCACCTACTCATACATCATCATCCCCCCTCTACCAGAGAAAAGGGTGAGTGACACAAAGGTGGAAGAAGATATAGGATTCAAATAAACGTTTATCAGTAAATGTGATTCCTTTTCTGGGTATTACTCATCCAAGTTAAGACGAATGGACTTGTTGGTGATATACATGTACTTTGTTTGAATATGTTCAGTAACATTTTAACTCTGTGGATTGTGCTTCTGATAGGCAGAGTTTGTGTGGCACAAGCTGACAGCAGACAACCTGGACCCCGATTTTGTTGAGCGACGGAGAGTTGGTCTGGAAAACTTCTTGCTGCGAGTTGCATCACATCCTGTCCTTTCCAATGACAAAATTTTCTTCCTCTTTCTGACGGAGGTTAGCCGTTAAGCTTGTTGCACAAAATGTCTCACCGAAGTCATTCCCCCGTACTTATGCAGGCAGACACACTCTCACACACTCAAAGTATCGAACGGGGATTTCATCCTGAAACAGAACAAGAGACTGCAATGTTTGAAGACACAGACACTAAATAAATAGATAAGAAAGGCCATATTAAATAAAGACATGTGCCTTTAAATTGAAATTTCACATTTTGAACTAGTCTTCTTTCTGTAGCCTGTAGGAATAAGCTCGATTCATTGCTGCCTCTTAAGGTGTTATGTTGTTGTCCTGATGTTAACACGGTATGGTTGATAATCCTGTCTGTTATGTGTCTGTCATCTGTCAATCATCTCTCCTCAGGAGAAGGGATGGAGGGAGGCTGTTTTGGAGACAGGTTTCCAAGACAAGGTAAACATTTAGACGTGTTTTTCTCCGACACACTGCCGTTGATTAGCACCTTGAAACATTATAGCATGTACCTTCTGCAGAAGTGCTTGAATATGAATTCTGTTGTCAACATACACTGACTGTGTTTCAGTGTTTTGGCTTGCTTTATGATATGCAAATTGCATCATAACAGAGTACCTTATCGTAGATTCTCCGGTGTCGTCATATGCTCAATAAAACCCTCTCAATGTGAGCGTTCTGTTTTCTGCCAGGTTGATTCCAGACTAAAGTCTCTGAGTGCGAGTTTCAGAGTCAAGAACCCTGACAAGTACGTATCAAACACACCGAAAAGATTAAAAACATAAGTTCACTTATCGGTTTGCCAATGACAAAATGTTTGGTTTCATTAAAATCAATGATCCCGGTGGCAAAACAGGTAAGAAGAGGCGCAATAATGAGAGTTTAAAATTAGAACAACACAGACTGAAACAAAGAAAGACAACGATTTGACCTAATGCTGCTTGATATATGATCTCATTTCTTTTGTACTTCAGGCGATTCACAGCATTGAAACAGTACAGTGATGAATTGAACACTGTTATCTCTCAGTTACTGAGGGTGCGGGCGGTGAGTTTCAGCAAGCACACAAACACAAAACTGCTTTAGTTTGACCAGTGGATCAGGTTTTTTTAGAATTTCGTGTTGTCTAACCTGAGCCTCTATTTCATGTAGCCTCCTTATTATTTATTGTGTTTATTTAGTAGGGAAGCATCCGAGGAAAACACAAATGTTTTTATAGTATGTGATTTGATTGCCTTCTTTCTAGAGAGTAGCAGACAGGCTGTACGGAGTTTTCAAGGTCCATGGTAACTATGGCCGAGTGTTCAGGTGAGAAATAACAACTCTTTCTTTTCTACATTCATTTGACTTGTTTGTTTAACATCCGTCTTAGTTTGACGGATTGGCGGCTCAAGATTTGAACACAATAAAGCAAAAACAAAACAGCATTTGAAGTAAAGAAATGTGATGCACAGACTGAATCTAGCAACCTTTAGTGTTATTTTAGAAACATTTACTCTGTCATTCTGAACATCATTTATTATTTTCTTTGTGTGTCCTTAAAAAACGTCCATTATTTTTCATTTACATTTAGATTTACACTTCTTCTTTAAGTGACTCATAAACTGATGCGTCCAGCAAGTGGGGGAACACGGTCGTTCTCTCATTATGGAGATGCTTTCATTCAGAATTCTCTTTTTTTGTATCATTTTTGACCTGTGATAGGGAAAGTGTATGTTTTACATTCTTTGATAATACTTCAAATATTCACTTTTTTTTTTTAGCTTTGAGAGGAATTTTAGAAACCATTACATGTAGAAGTGTGTTTGTTAACATGTGACACAATATGAACTTAAGTGCTGCTCTATTTGTGTCTCTCCAGTGAGTGGAGTGCGATAGAAAAAGAGATGGGAGACGGTCTACAGAGTGCTGGCCACCACATGGACACGTACGTAATTAATACTCAGACACGACACTGCACTGTTAAATGTGTTTTCTGCATAAATGAATTACCATTCAACTACACATTTCTATTGGTTCATTAATGATTCTGACTTTGTGTGCATTGGCACAGGTATGCTGCATCAATAGATGACATTTTGGAGGAAGAAGAGCATTATGCAGACCAACTGAAAGAATACCTCTACTACACCGACGCTGTCAGGTGAGGTTTGAATGATGAGATCAAAGAGAGAGATACGTTACTTTGGAACTGTGCTTCTTTGAGATATTTAAAAAAAGGACACTTGGGTGTGTTGGTACTAAATGCAACAATAGTCTTTATAATGAAGACATGAGTGATCAAAGCAAACGGTGCTCACAGTGCAAACAAGTGAAATACAAACAGTAAACGTTTCAGTCCTCGACTCTCATGCTGTTTTTATTTCACCTTTTTGTTGAGTTGGTGTGCGGGTTTCTCCTCTGCCATTAAAGACAGAGACACGTACTGTACTTTATATTGAGCTGAATAAGAAACATTTCAATCAATATTCAACATGCGTCAGTTTATCTTACGCTGTTATTAGGATTAAAGGTCATCACAATGGTTTGCTCGTTGATATTCATTTCCATTACGTCCACATAAATGTTTGAGGTCTGCACACGTCATCACTTTAGGTTTAAAGAAGTCTTAACCAAAAGTGTTGGAGTTTATATTAAGGTGTTCTACAAAGATGTATTCAACCTGCTGGAATGTTCTGCACTGATTGTAATGTATTCCACTTTGACCTTTAGTGCGGGGCTTAAATGACATCCGGCTAAAGGGGGGGGGGATGCATTCCTTGATTAGTCTAGAACAGCAATGATTTGATGAATAACCAAATTGGTGGAAGAAAATGAACTTCTAACTAACTGATAATCATTGAGGCATTCTGAAGCACATGTACCAAACATTTGACTGCTCCCAGCTCCCATGGGGGAGAATTTGCTGCTTCGCACAATAAAGCGCCTGTGAGGAGTACGTAACTGGTGAAGAAACTGAAAAATATGAATGCTGATGTAACTTTATAAACTACATATGCAAACAAGACCGTCAGCGATAGGATGGAATATTTCTATATTGTCATTAATAATGTCTGAAACTGCTGCTACTGCAGGGTAGGAGTCAACGGGATTGACTGCACACTGCTGAAACAGTTTTTTCATGGCAAAGACTCTTGATGAGTGATACCTTCAACCGTTAAAAGAAAGCAGGATGAGATTTTTGTGTGAAAAAGACTAACTACACATGTACAGGACAACATTACTGTTTCCACAGGGGTCTTCAAAAAGAAAGTTATTTTTGTTTCTCACAGGAGCTTTAACCGAAATATTTCAAAGTGCTGCCCTGTGATGTTTCAGTGGACTTTTAGATAAAATAATCTCCCTCTTAATGATAATACAAATATGTGTTACCACAGCCCTAAATGTAAGTGTTGGCAGAGATAATACCCATCCCCTTTCCAAGTCCTGTGGTCTTTTTTAAAGCACAATTGCTGTTTGCATTTTTGATTGAGTCTCACTTTTTAACCATGTAGTTACCTCTTGATGTTCTTCTGCAAAATGTCGCCATCATTCTTGGACTTAATCCAAAACAAAGCAGCATGCAGCAGCACTAATGCAAATCATTTGGACATGTAAATCTTCAGCTTTCAGTATAGCATGCGATGCAAACCTGCAACAAGCACTGATGAAAGGGCTCTTTCTGCCTGGATGGAGATCAGGAATGTCTTACTTTATCACGTTTGGTAGCAGATGGGTCATTTCTGTTTAATTGTTCGGGATGCAAGTTCTGATTGGTTGATTTAAAACATTTTTCATTGTTTGTGTGTAATGAAGGTCAGTGTGCAGGAAGCACGAGTTGGTCCAGTATGAGTTGGAGATGGAAGCTCAAGATCTAGCACATAAGAAACAACAGAAAGAGGAGCTGGCTACAGGGGTAACACTACAGCACTCTCACTCACAATGGGCCTCATTCACTAACAGTGCGTACGCACAAATATGTGCTTAAACCGTGCGTTTGAAGCACAAATCTGTGATTCATCAATATATTCTTACTTGAATTTGTTCTACTCTGCGAACACAATTTAGAACCTCCTGAGACCATGCGTACGCACAAATGATTGACCAGCTTTTTCAGATAATGTACACTCTTAACTAAATGAATGACATATTAAACATACATTCAGTAAAAAATAATATATATATAAATGTATTTTTATTTTTGAAAAGACAAGAATTAAAAACATGAATTAACTAATGCATTGACTAAATGCATGAAGTAATCATAAAATGCCTTTTCATCCTTTAATCTAAAATCTTGAATCTAATCTTTGATCACTCCCACTAATATTGCCATGAAATATCTGTTACCAAAACCAGCTGATTCATTGGAGCTTATTTAAGAGCATGAAGGGAAAATACATGGTTGTGATTTACGTCTCAGAAAGTGTAAAGATCCAGCCTTGCTGAAAGATATTGCAGCCGGTGCCTTCAGAAGAGAGCGCATCAGACCGTCACAACGTGTGAAGAGTGTGACGAGTGACTGATCAGCTGATTCCGGATGCCAATGCACGTACAGAATTGCTATGGACACAGCGCTCTTTTTTACCTTTTGGGGCCGTCCCTTGCAACTTCTACGTGTCTCCACGTCGCCGCTCTCGTCCTGATACACCAATCGGATGGTGGGAGATGGGGGCGTGGTAGTATGCTGATTGCAGGTTGCGGGCACGCGCCTGACGATTTAGAATGATTCTGATTCACTAACATACGCATGGTGGTGAGAACAAAATTGGCTGGTACGCACGTGTCATGAATCCGACGGTGATTTTGCGCATGCACTTATTTTATGCGCAGGGTAAGAGCATTTCTACGCACATATTAGTGAATGAGGCCCATTGGCTTTACAAGTTCTTGTTTTCTACTACACAACTGAGGCATATACAAAATGTGTGTACACTATACTTTGAAACTACATCAAGCAGAATACATTTTATTGGCAGATTTAGACATTTTGAAGTCCTGATCCTAATTTTCTCGTGTGTTTTGTGTGCAGACGGTGCGAGTCTTTTCCCTGAAGGGGATGACCAGTAAGCTGTTTGGCCAGGAGAGCCCAGAGCAGAGGGAGAGCAGGCTGGCAGCTTTGGAGCAGAGTATCCAGGAGGGAGAACAAACGCTGAAGGAGAAGAACACAGAGTGCCAGTGAGCTCAACACCAGTCCCTCAATTCTGCATTTTCTTTCCCTGAAAATGTAGTCTTTGAAGTGTCTCTGACTGACTTAGATGTCTGTCATGTCACTATCTTCATCATCTGGAGAATCAGTGAATGGTCGTTTTTTTTGTGCACACTTTTTTCACTTAATTTGGATAATGACTGATAAAGGCTTGATTCAACCATTTAATCAAAAATCCATTCACAAATTACCACAACTTCAGGAAAAAGAGGGTTGCAGCTGATTATCAATAAGAATATTTGTTCAAAGTAGTGGATGGTGTTAGGATGGGCACCCCAGAGTCAAAATAAGTAAGCATGCAGTGATTTTTTAAACAATCTATAGCAGTAATGGAAAAGAAGGAAAAAAGCACATCAATAAATACAGAGCAACCCAACCACCACATTGTTTGTTTACATAATCGTATGTCTTTCTATACTCCCCCCTGTGCCTCCTCTTCCACTAAATGACTCACAGCGGCATATGTCTTTGTTTGTGATTGTGATTTCAGAGTGTTTGTGCGAGCTGCCTGGGAAGACATTGAACGCTTCAAGGAGCAGAAGGACAATGATTTGCGGGAAGCTCTAATCAGCTATGCCATTATGCAGATCAGCATGTGTAAGAAGGTATTGGCCTCTGTTTGCTTTTCTATACAGTTATGCTCAAGAATGCCAGGCTTTTGTGATGTTTGTTCATTAAATTACGTTCCATTCTTCTGCAGTGTAGCTCCCCATCTGTTTTACAGAAAATGGTCTTGTTTGTGCTCTGTCCTTCACTATCTCAGGGAATCCAGGTGTGGTCCAATGCCAAGGAGTGTTTCAACAAAATGTGAGCCACTTCACAGCCAATCACTCTCCTGCACCAAAGCAATAGTCAGACAGATTGTTCAGAGTGGGACCTGCAGTCTTATGGAGAAGGAAATGGGAGCCCAAATTCTGACTTCAGATTCAGATTTGAAGCCACTTGGACGGACTCTCCATCACATTTTCTCTCTCACAACAAACACACACACACACACACACACACACACACACTATTATTTCTCAGATGTTTCAAAGCCTTTAAGATCCCTGTGTGGTATCCAGTTGCGATTCTGCTCATGCAACTTTCATAATGCAGATGATCCAAATGAACACATGTCCATCCTTTGCTGCAAAACTGGCAACATGTCCGAGAGGAAAATCCAGCATTAAGAATGCGTGATAACTACCCAGTAGGAATAGCTGTGTAGTTTATTTCAGCTGGTATACTTACTCGGTCTTATCTCTTACCCTAAAAAATGTAAATGATGAAGTAAGATGCTGGGGAGTTTCAGCCAGTGGTTCATATAAAACTGCAACAATTAGACGTCTGATTTAAAAAAAATTGAAAGAAGAGCCGGATTAAGAACTATTTGTGTACACCAGTGATCATCATCCAGCTTGTTTGCTCTAATTTTACACTTTAAAACACAATGTATTGTCAACTACACTCAAAACACTTATCTTTGACTTTGATGATGAGCCAGTCACCTACTGTATATTTAGGTTTGCAGAATTTCTAATTGAGTCTTTGCAAGAGACTCTGTAATCTGTGTCCTCCTAAATGTAGCAGAACTGAACAGTGAAACATAAGGGAATCATTCTGAGGTTTGTTGCTGTACACTTCTACCACTACGTTCTCTCAGGCACAAATCAGATCAGGGATTGGCAGCTGTAGCTAAATGTACATGAAAAGTTGACAACAATCCTTAATTCACTACCTTCCCCTCTTTGGGAGTGTTATTTGATAAAAATGTCAGCTAAAGAATTAGACCAAAATAATCAGAAAGAAAAATGCAGGGCAACATGGGCCATACTTAAGGAAGTCACTTAATAGTTACAGTAGGTTTCCTTTTCTTGAAGAAGATGTTTTACACTTCATGCTGAAGTCGGTCTTTATGCTGTTATTAATCAATAGCTGACCAAAGAGCCTTCAACCTGGTGCTTGTATGCTATATATTTCAGGAGGAGACAAAAGGAGAAGGGAAGTTAAAGATGTGGATCTTTTTGTTCTGTGCTAAAAGCATAGAGTGAGCATATAAAGAGTTAAAAGTCATAAAGGATTTGCACTGTTTCCGTTACAGTAAAGCCTTTTTAGTCTTAACCTCCTTAATGGAGGCCAGAATCATGGTGCCCCCACACGCCTTCTGATGTACAAAGTGCAATCATAAGTGCCGATCATAAGAATAGAATCAAACATGAACATCAAGATCTGAGCCTTTTCTTTGACTGCCAGACCCTCTAGCCTTAACAAGAACATTGGTTTTGCACAACAGGGTAGAGACAAAATGCTGTTTCAGCCTCTTTCCCTATCATGTCACAAAACTATTCAGCCTTAGTTCCAAGAATGCCTCGGGTTACTTTGTATTAAAAATAAAGACCAAATTGTGGACATCTTTAACTATGCATGTTTCATCCTTAAGATCTGGCTCAATAGATCTGCTTTACACTTTACATCTGCTACTATTGCTTTGTGTTCTGATCTTCATGTTAGAAGGAACAAGTGGGTGTAAAAATCAATATGACGTACGTATATAACCAATTTAATGAAATGATCCCAAATTAAAGCTTTGCTGTACCTTTTTATTATAAATAGGCAATGAAATGAGATTGTTTTTTTTATGTAATCATTGTGCTAAGACACTAATAAAAATGTTTCTTTTTTTAAGTATTTGCATTGTGTTTCTATAACCAGTAACATACAGAGGAGTCACAGACTAACATGTGTTGCTGCACACTTTGTTTACAGATCACTGAGCCAGACTGCATGATGACTCATTTTTATATATGAGTAGTTTCCTGGCATTGTGTTGCTCTTTGTAGTAAGAGGATGAAAAGAAACTGGCTTTAAATAAGCACTTATTAAATGTCAGGCTGTTGTAAATCAGCTGTGTCAAAGTAATACACTGCCTGCCCACACTAACCCGTATGCATGGGTTGTTTATTTCCATGACACCTGTGGTGACGGTGGATGGAAATCAGATGGGCTTATCTGTGTGTTTGCAGTCATGAGATGGTGTCTCGATGCCTGTCAAGCTTTTTAATCCCGTTAATCTTTAAAAAACAGGAAACGGTGAAACCATTTTGTAAAGGTTCCCAAACAGATCATGTCGCTTCTACAGTTGCGAATGCATCAAGTGTTAATATGTATGATTTTATTTTTAAACTTAATGTAAAATCCTGGTGGTTAACAAAAAAAAATTCATCTATGGTGACAAACAGCCTTGTTATTTGTGTAAAGTGCACACAGCTGCAGTTAGCAGACGCCTGAAACCTCTGATATGAACAATTAGCAGATTAGCTTTTAATGATGACATTTATTTAAAAACAGCGCCACCTGCCGGTCAGTAGGAACAATTTCCAATTTGGCACCGAAGCGGCTTTACTAAAGTGGTCTGGAGAAGAAGAGGAGCCTGCACGGAAAATCACATTTTTTCTTTTTTAAGGACTGCATGAGGCCAAGTGTGGTTTTCCCAAATGGAAACCTAACATTAATTTAACATTAAAATCAAGCCTAAGCCTTAGATTTCCCTAATTCAGCAAGAGTATTTTCCTCACAAACTGGATAGTTGATTGAATCCAAGTAAATCACAGGCTTATTAGGCCGTAAGAAAGCAGTTAAGCCTAGCCACATTTTAGGGAAGAGGTATAATTTAGTATGGAAAAGACACAAGGCTTAAGAAGGACACGGAATATAATTTTCAGAAAGTGTGCCTTTCATGCCCTCTTTGCATAACATATAGTATTGAACAAGATCATAAAGATGGGACAACATTCTGATAATGGTGGTCACATCCCCACTAAACGTGGACACACTTTTTTTTCCTTTTAAAGAAACCGTTGCTCTTCGTTTCTTAAATGATGACGACTTTAGTGGATACATAGGGAGTTTAAGGGTTGACTAGGTTGAGCTGTTTCTGGAGCTGAAAAAAAAACGAGTCTCTGTCATAATTATTGGTATTAGTCAACAAACCTGAATGATAAAACCGTGCTTATTAGTGAGGAAAGTAATACCTCCACCGCCCTGCTGTCTGCCTGCCTGCCTGCCTGCCAGTATTTGGTAAAGGGGCCCCGCCCACCTTAATAAAGACTGGACCTCTCTCTTCCAATCCAGACAAAAGGAAGGGCATCGGATCCACGGCGGCGCGCACTCAGTCGAGCATCTGAACACCTTGGAGACGCAACCGGGGTTTGATACGACGCACAAGAACGCACCGGCACACCGACGCACACGCCCTCCCAGATCCACCTGAAACCTCCAGGTCCGTTAATTGTCCTGTTTGAAAGCCGAGGAAAGGCACTGTGATCCCCGGTTCAGTAGCAGCCAGAACACCGTGTTCCCATGATGTCATACCTGTGGATTCTGCTATTAGGAAGCCTGCTGGCCGCGAGCGCCAAGGCACAAGGTATGATTTATTCTCCAATTAATTCAGCCCAGTCCGCAGTTTTTTTTTACAGACGGTTTTCCTCATTCCATGAACAGCAAATCTATCTATCTATCTATCTATCTATCTATCTATCTATCTATCTATCTATCTATCTATCTATCTATCTATCTATCTATCTATCTATCTATCTATCTATCTATCTATCTATCTATCTATCTATCTATCTATCTATCTATCTATCTATCTATCTATCTGAAAATGATATGTCTGTCTGGTCTGTCTGTCTGTCTGCTTGTCTGTATCCTTCATTTTTTTCTCCATTGATATCCCTCTAGCTCTCACCTATCTTCCTCTCCCTCTAATTTTTCTCTCCTCTTCCTCTGCCAGTCTCCCCCACATTACTCACCCATACATGACTGTGTCTGTCTGAGTGTAAATGCCAGTCTGTCTGCCTCCCTGTCGGCATGTCAATCTTCCTCACCTTTAGCTACAGTCTGTCTTTTATCTATCCTGTATCTATTCTGACCAAACAAATTAAAACCACTCGTCATTCATGCTGGGATTGAGCACGCATCTGCAGCCCAGACATTATGATATAAATGTGTGTCATGTAATGTGGCCATACCTTTTTGGATATGACTTTTGGACAACAAAGGGTGTGGTGAACCCTTTGTTCTCATATAAGTAAATTTGCCTAATTTTTTCTCTCTTACTTTCCTTTTCCCTCGCCTTTTTATCTGTCTATTTAACCCCTTTCGCTTTCTACATCTCCAATCTTATTTCTTTTCTTCTTCATATCTTCATGCTTCATTATCTGCTACTCTTCCTTTTCCGTCTTCTTCTACAGCTGGCCCATAGGCCCCTGCCCTTCCCTGCGGCTCATGCAATGATTTCACATTGTGAGAACGGGCAATAAAACTCTTATATAGTTATAAAGAAGGGGAGGATTGAGGAAAAAATGCTCACATGCACGAGGAAAGTAGAGGAGATGTTGGACAAAGATAAGAGAGAAGTGTAGCCCAGGGAATGACAGAGATATACAAAGATAGTCCAAGTAACAATTATCTGTATGCAAACAAACTTTCAGTTGAACGTTGGTGCATTGATAAGGGGTAATCTCACTCTACCGGTTCACTTTTCATCACAAGATTATGGAGGGGAAACACCTCTTTACACGAGCGTGCACACACACACACACACACACACACAGAGGCACACATATGTCCCCTTTTTTTTCTTTTTGTTCCCACTCACGCATTTCCTCCCTAATTGCTGAACTGTAACACACTATACTCCAAGCCCAATGGATGCAGGAAATCTCCAAGGGCGTGTTTGCTTGCTTGCAAGTATACACACTAGTTGTACTTAGTAAGGCTGAAAAAGATGGTGTGCTGGGTCAGCTGCATGTGTTCAGATCATGTATGATGTGTTTAAGTTATAGAAGTGAAGGACAGGGAGTGTCAGTAACTAGATCCAGCTCCAGCTGTAGACAACACCCAACAACTCAACTAGTTTCAGCGCTTTACTCTCCCCCTGGGCCTTCAGCATCTGTGTGTCGTTGTATGTGAGTGCGGGGGTGTGGGTACTAACTTTAATGTACAGAACATGTGGGAGTTCTTCATTAATGTAAAGTGTGTGTGTGTGTGTGTGTGTGATTCAGTGTTACTAGCAGATGAAAGCAAAAAGAGCTGTGTGATGTGTGCCAGGTGTGTGTATAGACTTGTCTTTGTTTACACCTTCAACTCCTATCACATAAATCACACTTGAAGTTGATAAGTGAAACTCACACACCCAAACACACACACACACACACACACACACACACACGCAGTCTCTCCACTCTGCTCCCATGGGGGCAGTTTTAAGGTGTCCATGATTTGGGTAAACACAGCACTTTCTGTCCTACAAGCCAACAATAGAGCCATACCTGACAGAACAATGTGTTATGGAGGTGCTGTCGTATCACCTGACAAGCACACATAGACACACATACAAACAGAGTCTGGTTTAGTGTTACAGGGAAAGACTTGGTTATCGGTTACACACGCATGCATGTACACGCATTATGACTCATTCAACCAAAAAAACTGCCAATTTCTCACACAGTCTCACGACAGGCACTGAACAGGGAAGAACATTTCTTCTGATTTCACACTGATGCATCGGACTCCAACTAATGTAATGTTTTTCAAGAGTGAAGTAAATTTACCGCTCTGTACTTTTGTGATTCCCACAACAAAATGACAATTCGAAAGAAAGGAAAAAAAAACTTCAATTTTAAAAGAGACGTTTTAGATGCCAAGATAAACAGATCCATTTTAAGTCACCCTTTGGTTATAAAAACAGCAGCACATCCAAGTGTGAAACATGATTTATGTAAAAGTTTTCTCTTCATGCTCAATTGACTGTTGTCATTGAAGCTTTCCAATGTGATGCAACAAGCTGAAAGTGCGTACACGTAACACAAAATGCTATTTTGTTCAAAAGAGTACAAACTTTTAATTGATATATTTGCTGTCAATTTTTTGTAAAGATTCATAATAAAGAATACAGTCTTTACCTGCTCTGAAAAAAAGCTGATCATTTGGTTCTTTTTAAATCAATTGACATGACTCGACATGTACTTTATGTAATTTCAAAAGTAATCCTTTCTTCAACATAAGGAGCAGGGAAATTCGTATTCATAATTATTATCATGATTACTTATCAGGAGTGTTTTCAAAGTTTAGGGAAAAAAAAGGAATATTCAATACCAAAATGTATCCTGTACATTACCAGCCACTCTTAACTTTCAGTTACAAATTCACCTTAAGTTACTATACAACCATGATGCATTTAGCTTAGTCAGTAAAATTGTAGGAACATGTTCATCCATTATGCTCACAGACTTCTGCTCACACATACAGTTAGAAGAATGATTCACTTCAGAGTAAGGCATTTAGTTAATGGCATTTTTGGGAAAATGCTTATTGGCCTCGTTTAAGGAGTTTCACATGAAGATTGATATCACTAATGCCTTTACATATGAAAATACATGCAGCTGCTGGTTTGTTTAGCTTAGCTCAGCACAATGACTGAAAACAGTGGGGAAACGAGTTACTGTTGCGCTGTCCAACCAACAAAATCCATCTATCAACACCTCTAAAGCTCCTAAGTTGTTTCTCATTACTTTAACTTCTATTTACAACAAAGTGTAAAAACAACAATTAGTGATTTTATATAGTGTTTTATGCTGGACTATATCTTGGCCCTGACCATTTATTCACTGGGATGCCAAGACTATACAGTAAGTTACTATACCTGGCCAAGAAATAGGTTGGCACACACCCTGTAAAGCCTTAAATGAAACATAACATTTCAAATAGTGAGGTGCTAGAGCAGAGTTTACTACCTTTGGAAAGAGCCAGGTAAGCTTCTAGGTTCCCTCTGTCTTCAGTTTGTACGCTAAGCTAAGCTAAACTAAGCTAAGCTAGTGATTTCCCCTGTTTTAAGTCTGTTTGCTAAATGAAGTTTGTAGTTTACTCCCGTTTTTACCCTGCATGCTAAGCTAATAGAGACGTTTCTCTGATTTTTAGTTTGTATGAAAAGCTAGTGGTTTCTCCATATTTTCACCCTCCTATGCTAAGCTAAAACAAGTGTCTCACTCCTTTTTTAGTTTGTTTGCTAATCTAAGCTCACTTCACTCTGTTGTCAGTTTATTATGCAAAAGCTTAGCTAGTGGTATTAATATTCTCATTGTACATAAATAAAAATAAGATATACTGTATATATGTATATCTATTCATTAAATGAATTCATGTATTAGTAGTACTGTGTTGGCTTTGTGTTACAGTTCATGTCTTAAGTATACTATCAGTTTAGTCTATTCATTTTATACCATTAAAAACAAAGACATTTTAGTTTTCAGAGATAATTAAAGATAATTTCATTGAGATTGCTGTTCGCTGTTTTATTCAAGTAGACTTCGATAAAACAAAACAAAATCCTACGTTTGGCCCCACACCCTTTTTAGTAAACATGAAGGGAGAAGAATATTACAAACACATTTTATTTAATTCAGTCCAGTTCTACACCAACTCTACAACAATAACAAAAATGGCTGATTAAACACTTCTTGGAAAGTTTGAACATAAACTGGCCATTAGAGGCTCTATAAAGTAAGAAAATGTTGCAGAGCTGTTGTACTGGATAGCTTTAGATAGGTGTAACTAATAAAGTGGTCTGGGAGGGTATATATCTATTGAACTATCAAACCAATACACTTTTTTTTTAAAGAACACAACTTAACTCCCAAGTATGATGTTTTCTTCCAAATGTGTCAACTGTTTTAACTTAAGGGTTTTCCTTTGGGGACCTTTTTTACAGTTTAACTCTGCACATGCTGTACAGTCCCATACAATCGCGTGCGGCCGTGTCAGAGACACACAGATGACTCATCAGCCTCCAGGGAGGGCAGTGGCAAAGAAACAAAGGGAGTAAAGAGTTTTGGGGATAGAAGGAAGGGAGAGGAAAGGGGGAGGCAATCTCAAAGACAAGAAAGAGAGAGAGGTTTGGATGTGCAAGAAATTGTTTCACTACCGCCCTAACACAAAACAGGACACAGCTTACTTAATATGTGAGAGCGAGTGTGCACACAAACTTTATGTGCGTGTGAACATGTGGTTGTTTGTAAGTTTGCACTGAAGAGGGGAGGAGAAGGTGCTTTTACAAGGCTGTACACATACATGTGTGTGTGTTAAGTGTGTGTGTTGGTGGGTGTGTACGCTGGGGGTTGGGGGGTTTATGGGAGTGTAGTGGAGGTAGTTAGAACAGGAAGTGGCAAACTGATAGATGGGAACAGAATGTTCTATAGAGTGGCAAGAGAAAGAGAGGGAGAGTATGGTGGGCAGTGTACCTTTCTCTCACTTTGTCACACACACACCCGCACACACAGGAGTTACATGAGAGCCACATACCTCGACACGTGTATGTAAGCACAATGCCATGTGGAAACGTGCCCCCACATATACTGGAAAGGAGAACATAACATAAATGCATGTACACATACTTAATCATACACTCAAATATCAATAAAAGTTCCATCTTCAAACATGAACATGTTTTTATTTTTTGTGTCTTTTAAAAATCATTTTGCATTTTTTTTTACCTTAGTCCTTTATATGTCTATCAGCTTTATGATTTAATGACCTCCCTAATGCAGTTTGATTTGGAAAAGTGCTCTGTAAATAAAGATTAAAAAACGTTAAGATGCACCGATTGTAGTTTTTATATTTAAGCAATCATAACCTTTGCATCTTGTCTCTATGAATGTTGGTACACTCTGATAAAGACTGTTTTCAAGGAAGTTTGGTGAAACACAAACACCCGCTCACACACAGCACACCTGCTCATACATGTATTCACACATGCTGCTGAATATCAAGCCCTGAGTGCTGTTTAATACAGTGACATATAGTGGAAAAAACTGTCATTCTGAAACAAAGAGGGCTTGTTTTTCTTTTTTTCCATGTCATGTGAATCAGTGCATGTGGCGAGTTTAGCCATTTCCTGTGAGCATTCACTTGTGTGTGTGTGTGTGTTTTTATTTTCTTTATAAATGGCATAGATTGATGTTTGTGTGTGCGTTATGAAAGCACGGTTGTCACTAGTGCTTGCTCAACCTCCAGAGAATTTAATGTGTGATGGAAATATTTGAGATGTGTTCGTGCCGCTCTCCCTCCCGGCTTCACTGACTCTGATACGATCTCCCTTGGCAAATGCAGAGATCCTTCTTGGAAACTTGATGGCGATGTGTAAAACAGTTGATTATTTTCTTTTATCTTACTGAGGAAGAGAGTGAGGAAACTGATAAGCAAAGTCTTTATTACTTTTTGACATGTCTTCATTTTTCAACCCATGTCACAATCAATGAATCAATCACATTTATCTATCACCAAATCACAACAACAGTATAATCATGACACTTTTCATAGACTGTGCTCTTTGTTATGTTCATTACAGAGACCCTACATTAATCCAAAAAAAGGCAAGCAGCTGGCAACAGTGACAAAAAAAATATTTGTATAAGGCAGAAAACTCGAGCAGAACTGGACTTATCAGTAGATAGCCCTCTGCCTAGACTGACTATCCAAGTAAGGCAGAAGAGATTCTAGTTTTACGGTGTTTTATTACGTCTTTGCCGTCCTGAAAATGTATTTTCTACTTTTTCACTCCATTTTAGATTCTATTTTGCTCACAGGAAGTACATCAGATCTCATACAGAAATGTCCAAGATGGTTGCTTCTGTTATTATGAAAGGACATTCTGCCCAGATGGACCAGCATCAGGGTGCTGCTGAAATCAGCAGAGCAAAGAATGATCAAGTCAGGGCACAGTTTGCTGTTTCAGCTTCTCACAAGCAAGGGGGGAATGTCACAGTGCTGATTCAAACACACGCCAACATTATGCTCATCACACACACACACAAAATGACCAGGAGACACTTTGTATTTTCTCATTAGCACACAGCTGCTATGCCATCGCTAAGGTCGAGACTGCGTATGATGTTTGGGCAGGTCAGACTTTATCAATGTGTCTGTCATCCAGTTGTGGCTCGAGCGTTAACATCAGGCACCAATCAGAGCAGGGTGGGGCTCTGTATACGTGTGTGTGTGTGTGTGTGTGTGTGTGTGTGTGTGTGTGTGTGTGTGTGTGTGTGTGTGTGTGTGTGTGTGTGTGTGTGTGTGTGTGTGTGTGTGTGTGTGTGTGTGTGTGTGTGTGTGTGTGTGTGTGTGTGTGTGTGTGTGTGTGTGTGTGTGTGTGCGCGTGTGTCTTTGGAAATAGTCATCTTAGATAATGTGTTGAACCCACAACATCTTAACGACCATTGTGACGGATGATCTTAATGCTTTTAAGTGATAACAGATGGATTAAGGCATGCAGTATTTAATGACCAATAATTACAGTAATTACCACCATTCTTATATTCTGTAGGGACTAATTAATTAGTAGTTTCTTCTTATTTGGAAAGCAAAAAAACTGTTAGGATATTGAATTCTAAGGATGCTATGTTGTCAAGTTGCATGCCTTCAAAGTCAGAAGTCCTCCCTTTGAAACACTGACGTTGATTTGGGCTGCCATGTCTGCCTCCTTTCTTCTCCTACAAAGGAAATCCAAGTTTTCACAGACTTCTGTCAGTTGTTTGATGTTTATTGAAGCAACACGGCACAGCCCTTTATTTTCTTCCCACTTTTTAAAATTGATATGTCACTGTAGAGTGTGCTCTTCTTTCATTATTCCCTTGCGCCCTCTCTTCACACATCTCTGTTTAGATGATGTAGCCCTAACAGAGGAAGTCCCAGCCCCTGAAGCCCCTGAGGTCCCAACCCCCGAAGCAGACACAGCACCAGAAGACGCCAATGCCGAGGCAACTGAACACACACCTGAGGTAAAAGAAAATTTGAATATTTTCTGTCGGTTTGTATTTGCCAATAGCAAGTTGCAAGTGCTCCTTTGATTCAAGTTCAATGAACAACACACAGACTATTGCTATCTAATAGCTGTAGGTTATTCCACTAACTCTATCGATGGGATTTGATTGTTACCATAATTGTTTGTCTGGGCTGAGTGGACAGAAGAAATCTGAACCTAATCAACAAGCTAAGCACCTAGCAACAAGTGAGCAACTGAAGCTACTGACTTCCTGTGTCTATCGTTAGAGCAACCCTGATTCAAAACATTCTTTATAATGTCTTTCATTCAGATTTTGGGTTTCTTAACTTGAACTCGAAGGTGTCGTCAGAAAACGCTGACTAGTGTTTCACTCTTTGCAATCATTGGCAATCATGACATATATTATTGTCGTGTATGATACTGTTTTGGATGAGAATGAACTAGCCTTTTTTTTTTTTTAGTTTTTTTTAATTATGATATTGGAGTAGTGCATTGATTTGCATACTAAGAGATAGCCAATACTATATTATTCCAATTCTGGTATCAGTCAGGTGTCTGCCAGAATTATATGTGGGTGAATAAGATTAGCCCTAATATTCGCTCCAAACTCAATCAAACTATACGTTTCTATTATTCAGAAGCAAAACTAGAAGAATTGGACCCTCAGAAACTTGCCACCTGCATTTTTCAAGGTTACTGTGCCTTGTTTGACCTTTAACTTATCAAGGTCACTCAAGTCTGGAGAAAATTGGCAGTCAATGGATAAACTGAGACATCTTGAATAGCTGAAAAACGTCACGTGTTCCTCATGAAACCTGCCTCTTGATTGAGTATGGGAAGTTGTATTTTGCAGAATTGTATTGGCTTTTATCATGTGGTAGCTCTGTATCTCTGCTGAAAAAAAAAAGAGAAAGGTCTGCACACTGTTCTGCTCCCAATGAGCAACTTTAATTTCATTCTGCAGTTAATACGATTTTTTTTTGTCTGGCACCTGTATGCATTTTGTGTGGATGAGCGCACTCTCGTTTTGTTCTCATTATTTGCTCTGCATCTCTGGCCTTTTCTAACTGCCTCCTTATGCTAAGCTCCAGTGTGCAAATCTTGTTTAACACTAAGAAAAGACCAAAGCATTTTTTGTGCCAAACACCTTAGGGCTGTCCTCATGTGAACATAATTTCACAACATATTTTTCTTTGTGCTGAATACAGGCAGTACATCCAACCGAAATTGAGCCTGAGCCCACTGATGAACCGGAACCCGTTGCTGAAGCCGAGCCCACTGATGAACCTCATGCAGTGACAGAGGGAGACACTGACCCTGAAGCTGGGGGTGCAGAACCAACTCCTGCAGATGAGGACACTGAAGCAGTGACTACTGCAGCAGCAGACACAGAGGAGGAAGCAGCTATAACTACACAAGGTGGTTAATTAATTGGACGTTGTAAATAATATTACAATTGAAATAAATAATTTCCAGAAGTAATACTTTACATTTCTTAATTTTTGTGTTCATCCCACAAAATCAACCAATGGAGCAAAAACACTTATATTGTATTATCAGAAAAGTGTCTCATTTTTAGTTTTCCCATGTCCAGTGCTTTTCTAAACTTCTAGCTACATTCCCCTTCCAGCAGGGCAAATATGATTTATCCTGAAAAGCAAAAGGGATGTCTTAATGACAAACCTTGACAGTCAGTCTCATCTATCGATTCAGCATGAGGCCAATGTCAAAAGACGTTTGGTCAATAAGGCCCACTAAGTTCAGCATTTGCTCCTTGAATTGTCCCTTTCCTGGTGTCATTCTTTCATTCGCTTTGTCAATGTGCAAATGAGTCAACGTGGACGACAAAAACACAACAGTGATCAATAATACCTGCCCCCCTTTTATCGGTGCACTCTCCTGTTTAGAGCCTGCAGCTGATCCAGAGCCTGCAGCTGATCCAGAGGCTGAACAACCAACCGAGAAAGGGGACGATGAGCTGACTACCACAAGCGAAGACACCACTCCCATTCCTGAGAAGGTCAGTGGCATGCCTCCAAACCTACTCATGCAAACAACCCCTCCCATGCCAATGAAATACGATTGCAAACATTTGTTTTTAACACAGACATGATTCAGGAGCTGCCCGGCTAATGAGAGCTTTATTTATTGTTTGCAAAAGGTGGGACCTGCAGCAGATCCAGATGAGGCAGATAGTAAGGAAGAACCAACTGAAGCAGCTGACAAAGAAGACCAAACAGAGCCGACCGTCCTCATCCCTTCAAGTGAGCATATAGAAATGCATTTCTCTCACACTATTGTACTTGCATACAAGGGGGAAAAAAAGGTACAAATGATGGGTAATAATTCATAACATAACTACTCACTGAGGCATTTCTGAAAGAGTGCGTACCTTGTCAGTGTGTGTGTTTTTATAGTGCATGAACATATAGCTGAGTTGGAGAGAAAGTGAAACACATGTTCTCTGTACTGTAGATGAGCTCACCACTTTGACATGCGTGTCCTTTACATGTGGAAACTGTACAAACTTGTTTGTAAAACTTCACGCTCTGCTGCTTTGTTCTGGCACATTCTGTCCAATTATCATGTCATGGTGGGTTTTGGTAGCAAAAGACTCCTTACATTACAATAAACCTCCTGAAAATGTGATACCTCATCATACATCAAATATACAGAGTAATGGAGGTAAATGAGAGAGATAAACATATTCCTTGCTTTGGGAATACTTTCTAAATAGCTGGGGAAACTAAAGATGGAGATTTACTTTTGACACAGCTGAACTTTGATCCATTTTTATTGCTGACTCCTTCTGATTGGTTGTTTGATCTTATATGTGTTTGTTCTCTGTGTGAAACTTGTATGCTGCTGTCTTGGCCATCTCAACGGCAGTATTTTCCTGGTAGAATTAAGGTTAGATAGCTGAAGAGAGAGACAGATGAGTGCAGCACTGCTGTAAATAAAAGTTTCTCTGTATTGTCCATTCTTAGCGTTTGGATATTTGTCATTAATCCATGATCTTGCTCTTTGTCTCTAACAGTTAAACCTGACGACGCTGAACCTAAACTGAATGCAGGTAAAATGCTTTATTTTTCCTCCTTTCAAATCATTTGCGTCCTCTCGGTAATTTGAGCAAAAGACTCAACCACATTACTTAAACCTCGACCTTCACCACAACCAGGAGGTCTTTCTCCAGCAAACAAAAGAGGCTCCACAAATCGTTGCTTATAACTATGACACAGAAGTTATTTTCTTTATACTAAAGCTCCTCAGGACTCCATGGTTAAAACCATTATGTTTTTTCGGTTACTATAGTAACTCTGAATCAACAAAGAAGCTGACTTGTTTAAGTAATGCTTTGAAGAGGTTGGTAATGTTGAATCCTACAAAGCAGCATTTCATAAACATAATTGAGTGCTCTTGAAAATGACTAAACTGTCTCAGTTGTTTAAAGAGCATTTCTGAGACCTTGCTCTGAATATAGCTGCTGAGTGTTTTGCTTAAACTCTGAACCTTTTGTAATATTTCAAAATATATTAGAACTCCATTGTGATATTTTTTTGACCCCAGGAGTGCCCATGAAATGATTTATGTATTATCAGCCTTTTAAGATAATGCACGTCCTGCTTTTAAAGAAATGATGTATCATTTCCTGCAACTCCCTAATTTCTGAACAAATAATGGAAAGCAGATGTGCTTCTCTTGTCCCTCAGGACCATTCTAAGGTGGGATTCTGGCGCTAGTAGTATTACCTCATAAGTTAGGACCCACATTTTCTAAATATGCATGTATCACAATAATAAGCAAATTTTCTCAAACCTACCTTTATTCTTTAATCTCGTCCTTTATGCTGATTTATTGATGTTTGAATTTAATTAGGGGTATCGCAAGACATCCTCTTTACTGCTAATCAGGGTTGTCATTGAGTGTTAAGGAGAAGGAGGATATGAAAGGTTGCTGTTATGTGTAAACTAACTGGGGTTGTTCTTTAACGCTGGTAACAAGTGCAAGAGAGGGAAGAAATGGAAAGGGAGAAAAATGGGGACAAAGTGGAGGAACAGTGAGGTGCAGGATCAAATGAAAGCGATAAAGGGAGAAGAAAATGAAAAAAAAATGGAAAGGAGAAGGGGTTAAGGTTAACGGAAGAACTAAAGACACGTAAATGAAGAAAGAGGCTCATGAAAAATATGACGCAAAAGAATGAGAGTATCTGGAGTGAATTTTGGCTCAGAATTTAGTTTCATTACTTAACACTCATACATAATCGTATGTCTAATGGTGCCTTACAGTGTGGACAAAACACTAACTCATTATGATTTAGTGTCAGGACTTTATATTTAAAAGGTCCCTGGGAAATTGCACCTCTTAGGTTCAATCAGATGTAAAATAATTCAGCGATGCTACCTCGCCCTGCCCAGCCTCAAGCTGTTGTGTGCTCTGACTCACACATGTTGTATAATGTCACTTGGGTTTTTCCCTAATGAATGTAGATTCAGGGTAAGGTATTGTTCAGGACAGAGGATATCCTTCAATCTAAGTCAGCACTGGTTCTCAGGATCACTGTCACACTCTCAGAGCAGGTAGTGTTGCAGGGTCCTTATCAGGGACGCCTCTGCAGGGCTTTCACTCGGGGACATGAGGGACTGAAGTGGGGAGTGCTTCCACGATGGCAGAGATTATCATCATATTAAAAAGTTTGGGATGGTGTAGTGTAATGTGTTTAACTTGTTTGAGCTGAACATCTGGAAGATATCCCTCTTAGGCGGGGCGGTGAAAAGTAAATTCTCCTGCAGGGATGGATATCGTATTTCTGTCACCAATGATATCTTGTTGTTTTCTCAGATACAGGATTCAACTTGGAAGATGCTCTGGCAGAGGGTCCTGCAGTGGAAAACCCAGCTAAGCCAGGAAAGAGCCGCAGTTTGGACCCTGGGCGTAAGTATTTAACTTTTACAATCCCTACTCAGTTTATTGTTGTAACCAGTTACCTTAAATTTCTAAGGTATAATGTGAGGCACTGGTAAGACGATAATGCCTTCCCTAACGGAGGTTGAATATATGGTGTTGGTTATCTTAGCCACAACTGTACATGTAAACAGGAAGTGGGTACAATACTTAATATAATCTTAAAAGAGTGAATTCAAGGAATCGGCCAAATACAAATAAAATGAAAAAGGAATAAAGGTGTATTTTCCATCCTGTGTGAAGCAAAAGCGCTTATATGGATATGTGTTAATGAGTGTTAGTGGCGCCCAGCGTCCTATGTGCAAAACCCCCCTCAAGGTCAGCTGTTTTTGTCACTGCGCTCTCAATTGAAAATCGTTCGACTTTTGGGACAGCGTTGCCCATGTCAGTGTCACTTCTCCCTCACAGGCCAATCAAAATCAAGAGGGGAAAGTACTTCCAAAGGGGCGGGACTTCTGGTACTGGAGGAGAAACTAATCCTTTACCTTGCAGTGTTTATCATGCACCAAGACTAGTTTTCTTGAGGGTACACGTTCCAGGTCTAGAGCTGCTGCTAATGCCAGGACAAGATTCCTTTCCATTACGTTTATATTGTTGTTGTGCGTAAAATGTGCCCTTCATCAAAAGCAAATGTTAAGCATGCAGAGGAGTTTCTAGCAAGGGAGGCGAAAGTGCCACTAGACTGACATCTTTTCTAACCAAGCAGCAGTACGCTGGGTAAAAGCGCTCTGAAATTCAGCTCATGTGCACTGCCAGTGCAAAAAATGTTGGTCAGGGACACAGACCCTTATTTGTACATGTTCTACTTTTATCATTGCCCTCTCTTCTGTAACTGGCCTCAAATCTTACAATTTAGTATGAAATCTTTGTTAACAACAATGACATGGAACATTGAAGCAGCTGTCTTTTTATCGTCTGGTATCAAAACCGCAACATTTCACTTTTACCAAACCGTTTGTTGCACAGGACCCCTTTGCTACTGCAAGAATGCACATCTTACTCAATGAGCTGTAATCCCATGACAAGACGGCAAATTCACCCATCATTTTTGAGAAAGTGTATTCACCAGCCACAAAACAGTTTGACAGCGATGCTTAACTACAGATTTTCCTGGAGCAGCTTTGTTCAGCACAAACCCTTTTATTCCCCGTGTGATTCATGAAGGTCGCTATAATCATTATAATCTGGTGAAAGCCGCTCCTCTTTAGTGCTTTGTGATCAGCACCTTTGTCAAGTTGAAGCAGGTAGAAATGATGTCACAGGCGTATACAGACAAGCAGAATGAGATAATAGTGGCTGTTTGCGTATCGATCGAGAGACATAGAGGATAAGTGTCTCCATCCTTAATTTAGTAAAAACATTTAGTAAAAACTGTAAAAGCGGGACAATTCATTCACTGTTATGTGTGTGAATGCAGAGATTGGTTACAGAAACTCTAAACCTGTAAAGCCTCAGAGGTATAAAGTAGCACAAAGAAAGTAATCTTCCTCTTCTCGGTCCTTTTTGTCAAAGTGTTTGACATGCATCATTAACTCATTCAAACTTGAACCAGTAACTCCTCCTTTAATCACATCTCTCTTTCTTTCTCTCTTTAGCACAAGCTGCTGGCGCCACAGGAGATGGTAAGGCCTTTATGTGTGTGTTTGTGCTCACTTAGTGTATAATAATAAGAAACATATTCACATAAGACCATCTGTAGTCCAAATCACACAAATCCCAGTCACATGCAGTCGTAGCTTTGCTGATGCATCAGCAGTTGTAGGTTTCATAAAGCTCTGAAACACACCGGATATTACTGGCGTGCCCCTGACAATAAAAACAGGATACATTAGTAAGCAGGAAATGCTCTTCCCTATTGTTTATGTTCAAATGATGTTTGAAAATAACCTCTTTAGAAGCATTTTATGATGAATTCTCACGCACGTGTAGTCACGCTGCATCTGTTTGAAGCTCTTAAAGCTCCTCCACAGAATCTTACTTCCCGCTCCTGGTTCTTAAGCTGGAAATCAGATACAGCAGAGAGACAGGTGCATGTCCTTGCCTGTTTAGATAAGCGTTTCCACGTGTCGCATTAAGTATGTAGCTCCCATAGTTTCAATAGTCAAATCACATGTCAGTCCCACAGCCATTCCACAGATGTTTCCTCTTTAACTTCAAGGCACGACTGTTAAACCAGTTTGTGTGTTCAGTTTCATGTTACTAACTGTATTTGTGTGTCCTGTGTTCTTTACAGCAGACAAACCTGAAGCTCAAGGTGAGTTCCTCTTCCCTTTTTTTTGGTCTGTTTTGGACACATAAAGCCACCCTCCTATGCACTGCTCCCAGCTCACTCCCCTATTTTGTTGTTTCATGCAAAGCAACAGGTGTGTTGCAGCTGCTGCATGACATTTTCCTTCTTCTTTTTCTTTCACACTTTGAGATTCTATAAGTACCCTTGTATAGTTTTCAAAATAAAAAGTTCAAAAGAAGGAAAAGCACATAATTTTACCTATCAGTGTGAACATTTAACCACTTCAATGATTAAAACAATCCACCAGTTCTACAATTAGTAATTGAAATAATATTTAAAACTCATATTTAATCATTTGGAAGGCTAGTTTAAAAACTAGCTTTAACATATTCCTCTCACTTTCTGCATTTTGAGGTTTTATCCCTGCACCTTTTTTGTTTTCAAAGTCATAGTTCAGTATGTTTATTTGATTTTATAGACTCTATAAGGAGGACAGGAAGTCCCCTATAGATCTTGATATTTTGACAGACTATTGTTGCAGATTTTCCCGCTGACCTCTGACCTCAGCCGTGTAGCAAACAGTCAGGTGATAGGGGTTGTGGCTGCTGACCACAAACGGCTCCCATGGTTTTTGTTTCCATACTTCCATCGTGATACTTTTCCGTCAGTTTATTTGAGACCAGACAAACTGGTGCGTCCGTGTTGGCTGCTTTGCATTTATGTAAGATGCATGTTCATACCTGTCTGCTCCTACCTTCACTTCCTTTAACTGACTCACGACAAACTCAGGTTTCATTCCAATTAATTTCAATGACTCACAGGATAACAGGTCATTTATCCGGAATCACGCGAGTACTCTGACTCACACCGCTCCCTTGTTTTTAACTGTTTCATCTTTGTTTATCCCTGGATTTATTGTACTCTGTCGATTTCTCTTATGTAGTTTCATTGCTGACTCATCTATTCAACATCCCCTCTCCCCGCCGTCTCCCTCTCTTTCTCTATAATCACTTCAGCATATCCTGCCTTTATTACTCTGTGATGACTGACGCCACGGACGGGACAATAAAGGGCTTTTTTTTACAAGACGTGTAACTAAGAACAATGAATGTAAACAAAACTTTACGACAGTCTTGCATTTTAAAATCCAGTCTGTCTATTTTTGACTTTCATTTTACATAGCTATAGTTTACATTTAGCTAGCAACGTTTGCTTTGTGATCTGCTCATAAAGAGTAAATTCAGAGGGCTTTGATAGCAGAATATAGCCAACAAACAATACTATAATTCTGCCCACAATTACCTCTTGATGCACCTACCTCATTGTTGAATGCTGCTGAAGTGTGAAGGGTTACATATTGTGTATGTCTCCCATGCACGTGTGATTTGGTGTGTGAAGTCTTTATCTGATTATAGGTTTACTGTAGTCCCTAAACTGTGAATATGGTCAACTGTAAACTAGCACACAAACACTACGTTACTAACAAAGTAATTAATGTGCTACTTGCACAAGTCATATCATTTTGTATAGCGTGTGTATGTCCTAATGTACTTTATTATTTCATCTGTATTCATCACTGTAATCGTGGCATTGTAGGCCGACGTGTGCTTCTGTTTTCTCTGCCTTTAGTAGTCCAGGAGAGGTATTTACTGTCTGATATGACACTGCATGAAAACTATTCAGATCCATGTTGTCATGGTAACAGGCTTACAGGTGCAGACGACAGGAAGGAGATCAGAAAATGCCTTAACAAGATGATGCATATCTGGCTCTCTATTTCTCCTCCTCTCTTCCCCCCCCCCCCCGTCATTCACATACACACACGAACACACTTATTATGTCATGTCATTGAGCCTTGCTGCTGAGCTGCCATTCATTATTTCAACTGCAAAATGGCACCCATTGGTGTTACTGAACATTACGATCTCATTAAGTAGGTGTAACACTGACAAATATCCCACACAGCAAAGTCCCATTTGTATGATAAATCAATAATATGTCCAGATAACAAATGCTAATTGAAATTATACAGAATGGACTAGGGTTTAGCTCTGATACACAGGTGTTAATGATCCTTTTTGTGTGTTTGTTCTCCACAGAGGGCAGCTCCAGCTCTTTAGCAGGCATCCTGTGTGCTGTCGTAGTCGCTGTAGTGGGAGCAGCTGCTGGTTACATCACCTATCAGAAGAAGAAACTGTGCTTTAGCAACAGACAGGGTAATTATCCTGCTGACTTGAACTCATCATAATATCTCATTTACATAAACTATTATACACAAGGCTCGATATTTTTTATTATTATTATTTATTATTCGAGGGAGTAGCTTGGGGTGGCGAGGTCCCCCGATGAAATCTGATAGACTCCCAAAGTTGCCATCCCATAAGATATTGTATGACTGGCTGTCTGCCCAGAGGTGGCCTTCATGTTCAAAACATCTTTTTATTTTTTGTTATTTTTTGGATCATTCGCAGGAATATAACATCAGTAGAAAACCTTGATAAAAGTACATGTAGTTGAAGTTCCTGTGAGGAACTGTAATAAATGTAGATTTAGTGACCCCTGTGTCCTGTACACGTGTAAGTATTCCACACGTACTGTCTTTCAACAGTCTAAAATAATAATACATGCTGTGTATCTTTGCAATCTATGAAAAGGAAAATGTTTTGACTGGAGTCTGACACCTACCTAGAGGCAGTGTTTACAGGCATGAAAATGTACTGCGTAGAAATAGTCAGTCTGCGTGCTGATTGTGTTGTAGGTCATATAGAGGCATCAGTATTCATTTCAGTCTGTTCCACAACCAGTTAAAAACTGCTCACAGGAGCTTTCAAGAACAAATGATGAGCTGAGACAGAATTTTTGCTATTTGGACATGTGGGAGCACATATGCCTTCTCCCATCCCTGTTTAAAATCTGGAGACGCCCCTTGATATATGACTGAAATACAGCTTATGTAGAAGACGTTTTTCTTGACCTTTTGACCCTTGGTTTTTTTTGTTCGTTTGTTTTTTATGCTGCAAGCCAAGTTTTTTTCCCCTGTTGCTATGGTTGCCCACATTACAAGAGCATCAATAACTTTTATCACAACATCAAGCCTGTAAAGTTGTTTGGTCCCAAATCAGAAGTTCAGATCCTTTAATAGTCAATGCCATAATGCAGGAGAGCATAATGACAATGCATAATGTTGATTTAGATCATGCAGAGTCTAAAACATAAAGAAACTACCACCATTGTTTGTACCACTTGTAAAAATAATAATAATAACTTTATTTATATAGCACCTTTCAAAACTCTGGTTTACAAAGTGCTTTGACATCCAATCAAAAGTGACATTAGCTCTAGTTATTTATTTTTTGCTTGGTATTGGAGGTCAGCAGTCTTTCTTAGAGACTTAACAAACTCAGCTTTATCCTTTAGAACATGTTGCCAGTCACAGTCATCTCAAACACACACCCTGCATACCAATACTACCGATTCAGCGCATTTCAAATTTACAGTCAACATCAACAAAAGGCCACTCAGCTTAAGCAGTGTCGGGTAAACTTTAGTTTCAGCTCACACTTTATACTATGAATATCAATAGTAATGTCTAGGATTTGTTAATGATAAATGAATCAGTTTTACTCTTAGAAATGGATTTATCTTATTCCCCTGCACAATTCCTAACACAGCCTTGTCAGTATTCATGAATATGAATGAGTTAAAGGCAATTAAAATAGGCTTGACAGCCTCACACTGCTCCATTGAAAATAAATGGGAGGGCTTGACTGCTTTGAAACAAGTCCTTTTAAAGGTTAGGCACCACATTTTCATGGTGGTGGTGATAATGAGCAATTAGAGTTGAGAAGTATTCGCTTTATCAGAAAATCCCCCAGGGTGCTATCACTGTCGAACGTAATGGTGTCACACTTTTAATTTATGCTCAGTTAATTTAATGCATGTGTAATCCAAACTGACATGTCTGCCCGTTTTTCTCTTTTTTGCTTTTCGCATCTGTGTAACTTTGTCGGTCTCCGTGATCAGAAGCAGATCCAGAAGCTGCACGTAAAGCTGATGCAGCGGATAAAGAGTCCGATCCCCAGGGTAGGACACATTAACACACATAAACACACTAAATGCATTTCTTTTCACACAATCAAACACATTCAGTCCTTTGCTCTGTAATGACCTTTGCATTGCATTTATTCTCCTTCCTGCAGTCCTTAGCAACCTGCTGAACTCCTCCTAGACCAGTGCAATCACAAAACCGCCTGGAACAACTACCGGCAAGGAGAGTGGCAACTCACTGTTCAGCTCTATTATGTGTGGAGCTAAATTACTGTGAGGCCCCACAATAGGGCAGTGTGTGTGTGTTTCTGTCTGTTTGTAATGTGTATGCATGTGTGTTTGAACGAGTGTGCGCGTGTCTGTGTGTGTGAACGAGCATATGTGTGTTCGTTCTTGTGTGTTTGGGTATATGGTTGGGTGGGGGGGAAGGAAGCAGAAATATGTGAACATTAGGGATGTTATGATTGTTAAAACATAGGAATTTATTAAAAGAATTGGTCAACTCTCTACTTTAAACCAAATCCATTTTTTTTTCAAAGAGAGGACGCTATAAGATTCAATCTCAAAGATAGTATGACCATAAAATGGCTAAATTATAGAACTTCTTTTTTTCATATGGCTACTACAGAGCTCTAGTAATTAAGTGTGAATATAAACCAGTGACCGAAACTTTGTACTCCATAATTAGTGACTTTTTTTCTGCTTATACCGTCATCATTTGAGCCACCCATATGATTAAACAAAACAGAAATCCTGGAAACGAGTCACTGAAATGAAACATATGTCAAACATATTGTCTTACTCATTGTAACTGTCTGCAGCACAAACGCAGGGTTAATGGATAACAGGGGGCTTAAATAACTACCACTGCATCTCCTGGATCCTTGGAAAAAAATAGAAAAGGATTATAATCTGAGGACTGGGGCAATGCAGTTACATGGTCCAATGTGTTTTTAGTGGGCCACAGATGTCACTGTATGTGTGTTTGTTTTTGTGTGTGTCCTTTTTTAATTGGTGAAGGGGCTAAGTTTGTTATCCTGTTTGACGATCAACACTTCTCAGTCAGTTCAGTTGAGAGGGGGGGGGGCATTTGCAATAATTTACAACAACAATAAAAAACAATAAGGAAAAATGAGATATGTCAGAGAAAATGGATTAAAATATTCAGAAACATACATTTATTTGATATATACTCTCCCTGTTATGAAATAAGGAGATAGAAAGACAATTCACTGCGTTGAAGTGAAGTCCAGTCTTTGTTAAGAGTCTACCTGACATTGACAAGCTCAAAAGAAATCATGTAATAATGTATAAGACAATGTTCTGATGTAGTCTGTGTGTCAGTCTAGTTGTGATGCAGTCATTTCTCCTCTCTAGTGCCTTTCACTGACACAGCCTGGCTTGAACAATCTACAGACACAAAGAGAGCTGGGACCCTGGAAGTGAAAAGAGGCAACATAGGAGATGAATGTAATTTAAATATATTAGAAAGAAAAACGGAGGAATGTATGATCTAAATCCATTCATAAATGATCATGTTGGTAGTGAGAAGCCTCACCATGAATTGCTCATGTATGTGAAACTGTTACATTAATGTGACAGCTGCTGTATATGTGTTCACAGTGAGCCAGTGGGCTGTTTTATTTTTAGTACTTTTATATTAACCAATTACGCATTCCAAACTCCATTTATATCAGCGCTAAATAAGTCTCCTCGGTATGTGTCTCTTTCTTTGAGCAAGCCAGTTGCTGTCACAGTGGTTTTGTATCATTCATATTTCCATTCTCCTGTGATTTTTTATAGGAATTTTACATTTAGCAGTGGTGCCTCAGAGCTGACACAGATAGTCTTGAGTCAACTTGTTTGCTGTGGTATTTTGTGAATATTATTGTGAAATGCCTCAGAAGCAGCGCTACTGCATTAAGAAAAAAAAAAAAAAGCCAGAGACATTTTCCTTTTTTTTCTGCAGCTGTAGCACAAAAATATAAACTTCTGAATGTCTTTCTGTTGCCTTGCAGTTTTGTACTTGCTCTGCTCCCTTTAAACTTTCAAATAGGGTCAAAGAGTTCTGCATAGTGCTGCAGTTCATGTAAAGTGTGTTACTTGTAAAGCAACATATAGCTGCAATACAGGACAGAGACTGTTGCAAACAGCCTTGCCTCAAGCTGAGAAATATTAAATGTCTGTGATGTCACATATCAACTTAACCTACTGTATCAACTGTGGGCTGGTCGCAGGATCAAAGCTCCGCCTTCTTACCCTGTAATCTGTGATAGACTGAGTTTCTCTCAACACATTGGGACCAAGTGGAAAGTGTGCCAGATTATCTCACTGCACCTGCAACAATAGCATGGAGTTATAATGCACAAGATACCCGTTAAATAATAGTACAAGCTTTCAGATAAAGCCACTGATGCCTTCAAAACCCACAATCCTTTAGAACAGAAGCACTCTGCTGTCCTGCAGTGCACATTCAGAAACCTTCCTGGGACTGATTTCATGTCAATGAGACTGAAACAACAATATATTTAAAAGAAAGCATAATTAGGACAACTTTTGTTTTGTGCATTGTGGTTACAAACAGTCGGATTCCTTGTGAACACAAATAATTGGAGCATAGCATCCAAACAAGAATGTAAACCGAGGAAATTGAAGACTTATTGGGCCCTGAAGTGTACTTTCCATTCATTCTAAGGCATCAGTAAAAGCCCTAACCAGTCCTGCCTTATACAGTAACATTATCAGAAACAAGCATTGAAACAAGCAGGTGATAACACAATCTCTACGGGAGAAGCACTTTCCTATCCTGTATACATCTTGATTCATTAAACATATTTAGACAATTCATGTTTGATTTAGATAAGTGATTCTTCCTTTTTATTTAAATGTTCAGTGTTTTTTTGTGTGTCTTCTTCTTTTTTTTGTCATCTGGCACTTGTGTTGTTCTTCTGGAATTGTGTAAATAATGTTTGAGGAGTCAATTAAACAGTTTTCGTGGGAGTTGGTGTTTTTGTCTCTTGGTGCCATATATCTTTGTCTGGTGTGTGTGTGTGTGTGTGTGTGTGTGTGTGTGTGTGTGTGTGTGCTAATATTCTATTAAATGATCTTATGTAACTCGTGCAAAACTTTGACTTTAGAGATGTTTTTACATATAAGATAAAAACACATCTATCATTTGTCATTTTTTCCATTGACAGAAATACACCTGCATGTGAAGTCTATGCAGCTGTCTGCCTCTCTAATAAAAACACAGAAAGGCTCTTTCAGACATGACTTGAAATTCCTGATATATCAGGTATTCATAGAAGAGAACACACACACACACACACACGCACACACACACACACACACATACAGTCTCAGCGTGGTCAATGATTTATGATGACAAGATCCATGAAGCTACACCTGAGGCTTCAGAATGTGAGAACCTGTGCACACATTTTATCTGTATGCATTCATTTCACAGCCACAAGTCATCACACCCACACTACAAACAACTTAATTAAACCACAGCTCGGAGATCGGTTATGATGACTTTGTTATGGATGCCATCATGGAGTTCCAATTATAACACACTCAATTTTCTGAGATGAAAGATTGCTATCAGATCATATAATCAGATAAGGGAGTATTTTAAAACTGCTTTACAAGTAAGAGGTAAAGTTATAAAGGATGGTTCCATAAGGCCTAGTTATTGATTAGCTGTAATATTGTAGCACATGTAACAGTTCTAAGTGTCATCTGTGTCAAACTTCACTACTGTGATGTTAAATCAGCCCAAACCTGGGGATCAGGGACCTGAACAGGGTCACTAGCTGACGATACATGAAATAAGATCACAAAATATTGATGTAATACAAAATGAGGTGTTATTTTACAAGTTATTTGTTTTGTATTTGATGGTTTACACTGAAGTGACTTTAATGACTTTACATGAGAAGGAAACATTAACTCTTTAGTTAAACTGCTCCCAATTTTACAGACTCATGATCACCATTCCCATTCAAACTGGTGGAGGGAAGTTTTGTGGATTCACTTTGCTTTAAAATGTGCTGGAGAGGAAGTGTCTGTTAAAAACAGCAACAGAACGACTCGAGCAAAGTACTCTAAAATTCTCTTTCTTACTTTTCACTTCTGGAAAGTCAAAACACCTTTTCATAAAGCAGCCTGTAATTATGGCTGGCTATTAGGCTACACGATTGCAATAAGTTTAAAATACATGTTTCAGGGATTCAGCTTCATTGTAAGGGAAAGAAGGCAGAGAATATCCATAATGAAAAAGGAGACAAACAGTGTCAGGTTTATACAATGACAGACTATCTACTGTTTTCTTACACTAACCAGATTGTAAATCTATATAGCCTATAGCATGATGGGTGTAGTGTTTTCAAGGGTCCTTGAAAGTCTCCTTAAGACATTCAGTCCACATACACTCAAAGGTCTTTAATCTTTTGTCCTGTTGGGTTTCCTTTTATCTCTGATGAAAAAGGTAGATATCTCATCAGAACAATCTGCAAGATACTTATCTTGTGCACAAGATAACAGGTTTTGACATTTGGAACTTCAGGGGCTCCCTAGCATTAGACATTAACTTGTAAACACAACTATCTATGTTATTTGACTGATTGCCTTCACATTTGTATCCATGCTACAATAATTAAAGGTGATGAATTTCTTTTTCATTATTTTCTATTTATGAATAGCCTACTGATATTCATATAGGCCAAGGTGAGATTTTTTTCAAACATTTTTCTGTCCTAGACAACGTTCAAACTATTTAAAATCCCTCATGTCTGTGTATACATGTATGCGAATAAACAAAACAAAATGTAAAAAACATTTAGGTCTATTAACATTTAATGATTTTCGAGGCCCTTATATACCACAAAACCATCTATCCGAAATAATTATCTTTTTTTATGTGCGCCTTTGCTACAAACATTAAGGCACATTTGCTTGCGCGCCGATGAACTGTTTCAGGAAGGAGGGTACATATGCGCAGAAGAGTAGGAAGTGTGTGACGTTGTAGTTTCATGAATCAGTGCAGTGCATTGTGCTGTGATGAGGTGAGTCTATGTGAGTATTACATTTGTCTACCTTAAACTGCAAAATGCAAATATGTTGACTCTTGTAGGCTACCCTAAACGCAGCCGAGTAAACAAAAAAATGAGGAAGTCAACAAAACAAAGTCCACTGATATTTTGCTTTGCTTGCTAACTCTTTATAGACTGTTAACACTGTGCAGTGTGCACCTTTGCCACTTACTAACGCATGTGCATTTTCGATTTTATGTTTTAATATTTTTAAAGTCTACCGTACTTACACCATGTGACCATAGACATTAGGCTAACACCATGTGACGCACCACCTTCACAGAGAAGTCAGTAGAACATAGGAAAGAGTTCTCCAGAAAATCAATAACTCCTGCTATAGAAGGCAAATGTCCAAGTTGTAAAACCTGCAGTGCTGATTAGCTCAGGCGCCTTGTTTATTGAGGCACAATTCTTTTTATTGTGCCAGATGCTGTTAGACAGCTGAGTGGAGAGCAAAGAGTAGAGGGACCGATATCTTTGTAGTTTTTCACTGTGAGGAGGAAGAGTGGCCCTGAGGAAAATATTCTAAATAGCTATGTGGTATAATTCAAAATAATTTAAAAGGTAAAAACTGTATTTCGTGTTTGATTTGTAACAGTAAATTACTGCTTTAAAGGGGACATATTATACCCCTTTTCCAATTATACCCCTTTTCCACCTTTTCAAACAGTTCCCTGTGGTCTAAATGAAACATCTGTGCAGTGCTTTGGTCAAAATATAACATGAATCAAGCACCAGAGGAGGTTTGTGACCCTGTATAAACCAGCTTTCTCAGAACGCTCCGTTTTGGTGTGTGTGTCTCTTTAAATGCAATGAGCCCCCCCTGAGTTTCACAGTAGACATCACTCCTCCGTAGTGAGAATAAAAATGGCAGACCTGTGCAAAAGTTTTGCTCTATGCTGGGGGTGGAGGTCCATGGGTGGAGATACCAGGGGAGGGTATCTTTTTACCAGAATCCAGCTTGTGATGTCACAAACTGAATTTTTTTTGAAACGTAGCACTTTTGTCTGTGTTGTAAGACTTATGCAGACCACAAACAAAGGACTGGATGGATTTATTTCAAATTTTGTGGGTCGATAGACACTCAGGTTACCCAAATATATGTTCAAAAACACTGTAAAAGTGGATTTTCATAATATGTCCCCTTTAAATATTGTGTAGCTGCTCCGTCAGATAATAAATACTGTCGGTGGTGTATTCTTCTTCTAAATCAAATGATATTTCCACTATATCTTTCACTCATAGGGCTCCCCTGTTGGCACATCTCATCCTCCCCCTCCTCCTGGCTGCAGGGAGTGATGTCACATGGGAGGATATGGAGAAGAAGCCCAACATTGTTCTGATGATGGTGGATGACCTGGGCATCGGCGATATAGGATGCTACGGTAATGACACCATCAGGTAAATATTTATAAATATGAAGCCAAAAAAGGGGGGTCACTGGTTGCTCACTGTGGTCAGAGTAGATGAGAAAGTGTGTTGGGTGCTCTTGGAAAACATGGGGATAGACAAAAGCAGAGGAAACCAGGCATTCCAAGCAAGAAAAATGTAAAAATGAAGAAGGAAATACTTAAAAATATATTCCTATATCTAGGCTTGTTTATTCATTATGTCTTGCTCTCTTGTCTCTCTGATGTGCTGCTTCTTTATGTACTGTATACTGATTTGATTACCCTGTTTATCTCTCTTGTTTCTATTTTACACCTGTCTTGTCTCTGTAGGACCCCAAATGTAGACCGACTGGCCTCTGAAGGAGTAAAGCTGACTCAGCACATTGCAGCTGCTCCCCTCTGCACACCAAGTCGAGCCGCTTTCATGACCGGGCGCTATGCAGTGCGCTCAGGTAAGTGATACTCTAAACTATTTACAGTGTAAAGAGGAGCATCCTGGTCGTATATGAACAGGGATGATTGATGTGTGTGCATATTTGCTTATTGTTGGATGTGTGTTGTGTTCGCCAGGACTGGGAAGCACAGGCCGTGTACAGGTTCTGCTGTTCCTCGGTGGTTCAGGTGGGCTGCCACCAGCTGAGACCACCTTCGCTAAGAGGCTGCAGCAACAAGGATACACCACCGGTCTAGTAGGTGAGAAATGTCATGGGATCATTTATTCACAGGTCCTCATGTTGGGCTCAAAGCTGAGTTCCCTGCACCGAATAACACATGAATGTTTACACACAGCTAGATGTGAGATTACAGAATATGGAGTGTGATTTCTTCAAGTGCTTGAACTCAAAGACACAATTTGAGATGCATTAAAGTACATTATTATTTTCACACTTTACAAGCATGGACAGCCAACCATATAAACCAAGGTTTATATGGTTTGCATTTAGTGTAAGGATTTTGTTGTTTTTAAAGCCTGTCTTGTTTTCACATTCCAGTCGCTCCTTTTTTTTTTTTTCTCACTTGCTCTGCAGGTAAGTGGCATTTAGGTGTGAACTGTGAACACAGAGGAGACCACTGCCACCATCCAAACCAGCACGGCTTCAGCTACTATTACGGGCTGCCCTTCACCCTCTTCAATGACTGTGTGCCTGGGGAGGGTAGTGACGTCCTGGCAGACCTCCAGCACACGCTCCAAAATCTGACCATGATGCTCTGGGCTGGACTTTTTACTCTGGTAAGGGTGGTATTGTTAACCATTACATGAAAGCATATCTGAAATGACATAAAATGGCAGCAAATATGAGAACAAACTATCACAGGAATGTGAAATCAAAGCCATACAAGACAGAGAGTACATTGAGTTTGACAGTCAAAAAATAAATTGAAAAACAAAGAGTGGCTGTACTGTTCACCCCAAAGCAAAATAAGTAATGCGTAATCAGCTTGACATGAGCCACAGGCTTGAAAAAAAAAGGACTGGAAACAGAAGCTGCGATTGTGAAACTCAGTTATGTCAGCCTGAAACCTGTTTTAGGGGATAGCACTTGGTGATAGAGGGATGAATGGAAACCGGCTGTGCAACTTGCAGAGCAAACTAAGGACCATAAAACCTACATTAATATTAAAGAGGAAGACTGAATTGAAGGCTGGCAGGACGTGTGTTAACTCGAGTGGAAATGCTCACACTCTAAGATGTGGTGTAGGATAAATGTGGATGGATGTGTTTCATTCGTTTCTGCATTGTACCGAAGCAGAAGAACATTTTGCCGTAGGGGGATGCAACATTTTGGAGAAATATGGAATTCAGGAAGCCAATCACTGATATTTATTATAAATGCAATCCAAGCATAAGTCTTAGAAAATGTAAAAAATCTTTTTTTTGCTTGGCATACATTGATATACGTTTTGCATTTTGATTTCTGCTTGTAAACATTTCTAACAAGACGCTGGTTTCTTTCAAAAACCCTGGACAAAGTGGGTCTTATTTGTAAGGCTCTAAGGTGGATTTTTTGGAGGTATCTGCCCCTAAGATAATGTCTTATCTTGGCAATGATTGATTTCTGTTTGTTTTTAATATAGTCTCTTCCTGATGTTTTTTTCTATTCTTCCCTCTAATGTGTCCACAATTTATTCCTACCATCATGTATTTAGTTCTAAAATCATTTTAAAAAATTGAGGATGGAAGTGGAAATGAAGCTGTTTTAGCCTCAATGTCTGTTGTGTATGATTCAGTACCAACTGAGTGCTCAGCCCGAAGAGAGGAGTGAATAAAACCATGTTCAGCTCTTATTGTGTATAGACAACAGTTTTTTGAACAAATACACAATTCAATACTTGTTTCACAAAATGAATAGATTTGGTTATGGTTTGTGATGCCATCTACTGGCAGACTCACGGAAGTTCATCCGAATATGTACATCAGAGAAATGACTCTGAAATAAACCCTAAAGTTAAAAAAATTAAAATGTTCCGAGTATGTTTGAGACTCTTAAAAACAGGTACATTTAGCAGTAATATTTTATGTTAGTATTGTGTTTGATTGTGTATTAAAAGCTGATAAGCTTGTTTTGCCCTTTCTGGCTTTGTACTGTATGCTGGTGGTTTAATTTGCTTTCTATTTAAAGCCCCTTTGGTGTGCGTTTGTTGTTTCAGGTGTGTGTTCATGTGTTTGGCCTCTTTGAGATGAACCTGGGTCTCCTGGTAGCCCTGTTTTTGCTCAGTGTCCTAGCAACCGCAGTATGGTACATACCCTTTAAACTCCTGCCAACCTGGAACTGTATCCTCATGAGGAACCAAGAAGTGATCGAGCAGCCGATGACAGTGGAGACGGTGCCGCAGAGGCTGCTGGGAGAAGCGCAGACGTTTATAAAGAGGTAGGAAGGCAGCAGCAAAATAATGTGGAGTTTGTTCCTTTAAAAAAAAAGTCTGGAAAAAGAAAGTTGTACAATCACAATAAACAATTCTGGGTAACTTATATCAGTTGAATGTTTTACATATGTCAGTGGTTAAATGACTGGCTGCACAAAGACACAAGTGTGAATTTGTGCTTCTCCTGTGGCACTTTTTTTTTAATCACATGAATGCAGCTGATGTTTCCCCAACATAGTTTTGACTTTTTTTTAAGGTCCTTAGGCGAACAAATCATCTTTTAGATTACTCAAAAGCAACTTCAAAAGTAACAGTGGATTTTTTACCGAATCTTCATTACTGTTATTAGTAAATTTCATTAAAAAAAACAATTTTTGTTCATTCTCATACCTTGTTTGTTGCTCTCAGCCCAAAGCTCATTCTGTTTTTAACTGCTGGAGGTGTACGTTTTTGCAGACTAATAAACACGTGGTGCACTCCTACCTACAGTATGTAATGCTGCAGAACCGAGTATGTAGGATAGACTTCATATAAACTTTGAACCCCAATGTTATCCCTGTAAAGAAACATGCCAGGCTTTCTGTCTTACAGATGTGTCTCCTTGTGTTTTCTTAAACATGAGTGGAGGTCTACATCGGAATAAACTCTATCAGTTGTCAGGAGGAATATATGTGTCACCTAACCCTGTATCATCATACTTGACCAAAAAAAAACATTCATGAGTTTTTTTCTTGTTATTTTTCCTCTCCTCATCTTTGTTCTCCTCCATTCCTTAGGAACGTCAACCGTCCTTTTCTCCTCTTCTTCTCATTGGCTCATACTCACGTGCCGCTTTTTAAAACCCCTGCCTTTGCTGGCAAAAGCAGCCATGGCCGCTATGGTGACAACCTAGAAGAAATGGACTGGATGATTGGTGGGTACATTTGCATCTCACTTTAAACAGTAAGTTTTAGCCTCAAGTTTGTGGCTGGTTAACTCGTAAGAGAGGCCGTCAAACATCCAGCTCAATGATTTAAGAAGGCAAACATCCCACGATCCCTTCGACCCCTACATTTAATTATGTTTGTCCTTGTGGTATTTAATGTTTAGGAAAAAAGCCAAACTATTAACAAAATGTAACCAAATTGTAATAAAAGCCAGAAATGTTCTTTATCTATTTGTAAATCATACTGTCTTCACATGTTTTAAACTAAACCGCTGCCTCTTGTTCTACATTAATATGTCTTCTAGGTGAAATAACAGAGACAGTGGACTCCCTGGGCCTAGCCAACAACACCCTGATGTACTTCACATCTGATCACGGTGGACACCTCGAGGATTCTGATTCTAAAGTTGGCCAGAAAGGAGGCTGGAACAGCATCTATAAAGGTACACATGGGTTCACATTTCTTTTCAATGACTATTTGTTTACAGCAAGGAGTTATTCTCAAATCATCATTTAAACACTTAACAAAGCATTATTAAGAGCTTAAGAAGTTATTTATATTTACCAGAAATCTTCCAGGAAGTAATCTCCTTGAGGTTTAAATATTCTCAGCAGCATTTAATGAAATAATTCTCCAAACAAGTCTGTGGCTTAGTAAAATGACCACTTGTAATAAGACCCGTATATATTTACTGCATCTACAGCAATAATAGAGGTATTTTTGTTGTGTAACTTCTCACCTATAGGTGGGAAAGCTATGGGTGGCTGGGAGGGGGGGATCAGGGTGCCTGGTATTTTCCGCTGGCCTGGCAGACTGCCAGCTGGAAGAGTAGTGGACGAACCCACCAGCCTCATGGACCTGTATCCAACTCTGAAATATTTGGCCAAGGACACCGAACCTGACAGGTAAACACCGGCTCATACTGTATGTTGCTTTGTGTTTGTATTCTATGTACTGTCCACAGAGAATAAGTATTATTCTTAGAAAGGTTAGAGAAAAGTTTCTGTATTTGTTGAATGCAATAATTAACTCAATTAGAGTTACATAATATGGGAGCCAATTAATACAATTACGCTTTACTGGAGCATAATTATCCAACTGTTTTGTTGATGAACACTTAGGGTCCAAAACTACATCATTATCTGTTAGAAATAAAATAAAAGAGATTGTTTTGGAGGAGGCTGCTGTGCATAAACTAATTAATATAATCTAGCAAGCATTGTAGGTGATGTAAATCAGTGGTTCTCAACTCGTGTGGCCACAGGACCCACTTCCTACTCCTCCGGGAAAAAACGTGACCCAAATTTCTGATATTTGTCGACCTATCAGATTTATTTACTGAAAAATGTTGCAGTTTGGATCTCAGTCGTTACAAAACATTTCACTGAAGCAAGAAACTGAACAAAACAAAGACGTTTAAAAAACGCCTCACAGACCTTTTTCCGGTCAAACATTCGCGACCCACTGAAAATGGCTCCACGACCCACTGCTGGGTCCCAACTCACCAGTTGAGAACCATTGATGTAAATAACACAGTTACCTATTAATCATTCTTATATAAATTACTTGTGTTGTTTTGTCCTTAATGTAATAATAGTTTTTGCATGTCATTTATAATATGTTAGGATGTATCTCTTTGGTTATTGAAGGTTGTGGTTTCCTTGATTTTAAGGCATATTTGTTTCCAAGCTTTACACTCTTTCCTCTCTTTGTCTTACTTGTACTTTTTATCCCAGACAATTAGACGGCCATAACCTCATGCCTCTGTTGGAGGGAAAAGTAGAGCAATCCAAACATGAATTCATGTTCCATTACTGTGGAATCTACCTGAATGCTGTACGCTGGCACCCACCTGGAAGTAAGTTCACACATCACGACACAATGAGGGATTCAAATATATAGCTGACGACTATTTTTGACTCTTATGAGGTCTGATAGTTTTACCTTGTGGAAGCACACTTGTGTTGATTTGAAACAGACATTAAATTGTTCCAGCATTTACAAAAACATCACCACATGATAAAAGGTCAAATGAATGTAAAGTTTACTTAAGGGAGCAACTGACAAAATAGAAAAAACCTTTGCACATCCATTTTATATGAAAGGTGCGTAGGGGAGCAATGTGTCCATCAAAAACTTAAATGTAAACTCTCGCACATTTGTTGCAGCGTTATAGCCACTTCCTGTTCAAGATGTACTGACCATTTTAACAAACTGTTGGCCTGATGAACAGGGGCGTGTCCAGACTTTTTTAATTGGGGTGGCCCTCCCGGAGCACTGACTTATGCAGGGGTTGCATGACGTTTGGGGGCACATGGACGCAAATACGTTTAAAAAATGTACCCTTTTTATCCCCACTTGTATGTAAGAAACACAATTTGGCAACATATAAACCTTCTTAGCTTGATTCTTTAGGAGTCCAAAAACAAAGACGTTTGTGCAAAGTCACAATTTTAATTCTTAGAAAATTGCATGCAAACTTTTGTACGCTGTCAAACTTGCAAAAATAAGTTTATTGGCGATTAAGTCCATTTAGAGTTAGACAGTTTGCAGCGGGGTTTTCTTTTAAAAAAAAAGGAAAAAACAAAGTATTTATTTACAACTGAAAGTACTACCACCATTAGCCTGTTGAAAACAGCCAGTTTGTACTTATGTCCCGCCTCTGATTAGGCAAATAGCCAATCATAGATTTGAATTTATGGGGTGGCCAATCAGATTTCAAGGGGGGCCCATGCCACCCCTGGCAACTCATCTTGACCCGGCCCTGCTATATAAGGTCCAGTACTAAAATGCTGCTAATAGATGTTTGTAAGTCAGAAGTTAGACAGTGTGGGAGTTTACCTTTAAGTTTTTGAGGGAACAACTGACAAACATTTATGAGCTTGTTGTCGTTTTAAAAACACAAGTATGCTTGATTGAGATGAATTCTGGCTTGTAGTCTGTGTACATTTCTAAACATGTGATTGTAGGGAAAAAAAAATCTAATATGGGACGCTTTTGTTCAGATATAAGTTTTCCAATTGTTTTATTTCTATTAAGGTTTTTATTGAATTCAGAATCACATGCTTCTTCGCTTAGAATTTGTGAAGATACCAATACATTTTTTTATGCACAAACCACCTTTAGTTTGTCCTTTTTTTCCAGAATAAGGCAGACATTAACATGAGTATAAAGAACTATGTGTTTAATTTTTCCATTTAGCTAAAGATCAAATAAAGTAAAAGTTATTCTATTGTTAACCTAAATAAAACAGATTCTTTATTTTGGGACTTCACAACCTTTAAGGACTTCCTTTTCTTATTATTTGGGGCAGTTTAAACTTTTCTTGTTAGATGAGCTTCCCACATTTTAACCAATTCTGTCTCTTAAAGATTAGTGTTTATCTCAGTGTGGTCATATTGAAAAGGAGAAATTAAAAGTTCAACCTAAAACAATATATAGTTTAATTACCTTTGACCTGTTGCACAATCTGCTGATAACAACATACCCTGATGTGATTTCTGTCCAGGTGACTCCATCTTTAAGGTGCATTTTTTCACACCCAACTTCTCCCCCTCTGGAGCCGTTGGATGCTATGACACTAAGGTCTGTCTGTGTCATGGAGAATATGTGACACACCACAACCCTCCGCTGCTGTATGACCTTTTCCACGACCCTTCAGAGTCCCGTCCACTGACTCCTGATACTGAGCCACGATATGCTGAAATCCTTAAGCAGACTGCTAAAGCTGTAGAGAAACATAAAAATACGTTCCCAAACAAACAGACGTCTGATGATACTTCCGAAAAGTCCAGCACAGACGCTCACAGTGTTCAAAGCCAGCTGACGTGGGAAAAGATTCTGTGGAGACCCTGGCTGCAGCCCTGCTGTGGGACTTTTCCATTCTGCGGCTGCAAAGAGGGAGCGGAAAATATTTAATGGAAATAGCTGCCAGACGGTCAAAGAAAGTGGGGGATAAAAATTATCTTGGGCTTTGATGAAGCTCCTCCGGAAACCACAGCAAGGTTATCCCATTTTCATAAATAATATACTGCAGTCCTTTCTGTGGTTGAGGGTGCATCCTCAAGCTTGTAACATTTCAAACACTTGACATGCCAAGGTTTGGGCTGCAGACTTGCTGTAAAAACTGTTCTGCTGCACTTTAGTACGACATTTTCAACAAATCACTTGAAAAATTTGGAAACTTTGTTATACCTACATTTTTATAATTGTCACATTACTATGACTTTTTTTTGTGTCTATAAATAAATTAAAAACAAAAAGTCTTCAACACACCTTCAAAACTGAAGCTAAATTTCATGACCAGTCACCTCAAACTGCTTGAAATGTCTTTCAACTTAATAAAACTAGAAAAGGAAACAACGCCCTTTACTGTACATGTTAGTGCATAATAACGCTGTAAAAAAAAAAAAAGCAAGTTGCATCTGTACTTGAACATGACATTGAAGTGTGTCATTAATATGACGTGAAGTATACATTAAATGATGGATCTCTTTTGAATTGGTACTTTTTTTGTATCTCAAAGTAAGATTGTTTTTAAAAACAGCTTTATTACAAAATAAAATGTACTAAAAGCAAAAAAATGCATTTCTGTCGTACTCAATGATTAATATATTTATAGTCATTACCACTCAGATTCTAATGGCCCCTTTGCATGTTTAAGATAAGCACTATGCTAACATTGAGAACAGCAGCAAGGTTTTGTGCTTATGGCTCCATCTTTAATAGATTTAGCTTTTTTTCACAAGGTTTACTTCTTGGCTTTTTATGCCTTTATTTTGAAGAAAGGACAGTGGATAGAGTCATAAATCAGGGGAGAGAGAGAGAATGAGGAATGACATGCGAGAAAGGATCCACAGGTCGGATTAGAACCCGGGCCGGCCACTCTCGAGGACTTCAGCCTCTGTACATGGGACGCGCACACTAACCCCTAGGTCACCCGCGCCACAACAGATTTAGCTTTAAGTCCGTTCCAAAATTTCTCCTTCAGTATAGGTGTGACTGAATATTGGTATAAAAATCCTCAAGACGGTACCTGTTACTGTGTGCCATTAGAGGGCAGAGCCACACTGTGTTTGGATGATGGTAAACTCTGCCCTCTATTTGTAGGAGAGAGAGAGATAATGTGGGGGAAAGGAGGAAAAAAATGAAAAGAAACATCTCTACTTACTTTAGGCGCCTGACATTTAGATTTTGCTGTGACTTATGAATAATATTGCATTGTGAGGGACTTATAGGAGGATATAAATCTTTTTCCTTGTGCATATATGTTTATTTTTGGCAAATTGTTTCAAAAAGATACCAAACCAGCAGTAATCTCTTAACTCTTTTTCTCCCTTATTCCTAATCCACTCATGTCTTCCTTCCCTCCCTCCTTTTTGTTCAATTATCCTTCCTTCACTTCCTATACATCCACATTTTATTAGTTAGCGACATAATACGTGTTGATTTAGAGAAAATAATTGCCGTCTCATTCGTTAACCTTCAGTAATATCAAAAATGCTGCTCAAGGCAGGGTGGACGTCGTCTAGCATGGAGTCCTGGTTTGACCAAAAGGCGTCACAGATCTTTAATAATAAAAGACTCTAAAGACTTCTCCATCATCAGTGTCAACCATCATTGATTATCATCATCATCGTCAACACTCGTGCTCTCTCCCTGCAGCAGTGGCTGCATGTCAAAACATCAAAGTTGGCTTCAGCGACAGCCTGTAATTGGTCCCCTTCCTTCTTTCCTTTCTTGATCTCTGTTTTCTCTTCCTCCACCTCCCCAGACTGCTTTCCTCATCCCCTCCTCCAAGTTGTTCTCCTTTTTTTCCCTCCTCCTCTTCTTCTAAAACATCTCCAAGTGAGGAGGGGAATTTCATCATTATCATCATCATCATCGTAATTGTTGCCATCACGGATGTATTAGTATTTACTTCTCTCCCGCAGCAGAGACCCGTACGTCCAACACACTGCAAGTTCATTACAGTATCTACTCCATTATATCTCTGTAAACAGTAAATCGTGCAGTCGACCATACATAACGACATTTGGCTCTGCATCAAAGTTAATGATAGCTGGTGGGATAGAACGTCGCCGGCTGTACATCATGTCACACGCACATGCAACCATGTGCACACACAGCGTTCATTCTCTCACATGCACATATATCATGTTGTTTTGAACACATCACTGCTTTTCTGTAAAGGTCAGTATTTCAGGAGGCGCCATAAAGCATTTTTATAACCCCTGTGTGCACACATAAACACACGTGTGCACACACACACACACACACACACACACACACACACACACACACACACACACACACACACACACACACACAGCTTGAAAAGATAAGAATAAAGGCTGGCAGCCGTAACCCACTGGAAATAGCTCCCCAGTATCAAGCATGTAACACAAACACCTAAAATGAAGGAGCAGTTGTTTTCATATTAAGTTGAGAGTTATTTGCCTTTATTTTGGATTGAGTCAAGAATAGAGGTTGTTATAGACCAGAAATTGTTTTTCAAATTAACTTTTTCATTCAGCTGTGGCAGAATATCTTTGCTGAGGAAATTCTCTCTTGCTAAGACAGTCTGGGCAATTATATTTCACTGTCATTTAAATTCACTGACAAAGGCCAGCTTTGAAAATGTTTGTGTTAATCTTGAAGATTGAATTATATAAAACAAGCCAATAGTGACCATTTAAATGTCAGAAATACAGACACACATATATCCTTCAGAAAAACACATTTTACCGTTTTAAAATGACAGGAACACGTATTGTAACTTAACAAACCCTCTGTCTCCTCAGATTACTTCTCATTAACTTTTCATTTGCACACTTGTTTACTCCAAAGCCTACTTACAGTCAAAAAATACTTTTGGGGGATGTATCAAAATGCTTAGAAGGATAAGATTTACACAACGCTCATGTCCGTACCTTCAGAAGGAGGCTGCAGCTGAGAGGCTTTTAACCTGGCTTAGCATAAAGAGCGTTAGGTAGCAGGAGTTAGCAGCCGGCTTGGCTAGTTTCAAAATTGATTATCATTAACATTTTCCTTTTTTTTTGCCTTGATTTGATAGCTGAAGAGACAGGGAATGGGTGGACAATACAGTGGGGTGGACATGCATCAAAGGGTCATGGTCAGGAGTCAAACCTGCAGCCGATGCAACATGGACTATAGCCTCTGTATACGAGGTGTTCTCTATGGACTGAGCCTTAATTGGCGGTCGATTCAAAGTTGAAAATACTCCAATTAACATTCCTCTCACACTTATTTTTGACCCATGGTATTTGTATTTTTTTGTTTACACACCAACACTAAGGAAGCACCTAATTGGTGGTTTATGTTACTCTACATTCTGTGGCTGTTTCTTCAGCAGCCACATTAGTTTGTGACTATCTGGCTTTAAGTTGTGGCACTGCGGTTGACAGATGTGCTACCTTTAGACCTTTACAGGTACCTATAGGCCTACCATACATTTTGTGTACATTTGTACACACTGACCACCAGACAACCCTGCCCTGTGACTAGAGATGTTGCCCAGAAGTGCAAGGCAGATAAACTGGTTCATCAAGAAATGGCATCCCCTGAGATACAAGTTGTCCTTATGTGTACCTAAAATAATATAGTTGCAGTATAGTTAGCTGAAAGATTACTGAGGTTCCAGGTTGAGCTTGTTACATAACACACAGATCTTAACTCACTATACAAAAGAAAATGAAGTAATGAATTTCCCAAACTGATGAATTATAGCTTTAACATTCTGCTCAGCAATTACTCTTAAGTTACCATAAGGGGCTGTGTTAAAGTTTTGAAAAACAGATTCAGGGAAATTATGTAAATTAACATAATGATGGATTTCCAAGACAAAAAGAAAAGTATGAATTGTGTTTTGCTTCTGATCCCAACTGAACATACTCAGACGGTAAACTCACCACAACAACCTTATTTCCTTGAAAGCACATTGTTTGTCTGTATTTAGAGTCACTGTGAGAAGATTTACAAGATAATTGGATTCTTTAGACACAATAGCTGTTTGTTGGCTGTGTAAGTGTGGGAAGGAAAGAAATAGAAACATCTATTTATGTACATGAAAATGAGGGCAGAGTGTTTTGTGGCCCGTCAGTGGCCATATTATGGCTCTGCTAAGCTGAGGTTGTGTTTAACTCACAACTGACCTTGGTGGTAAAGCCATCACATACCATTAAAATCTTCACTCCATGCCCAACGCAGCGTGCACTTCTTTGCCCTCTTACGCCTTTTATTATTGTCTCAAAATGCATTTTAGTGCAGTGGGTTGAAGTGTCTACAGCCTCAAAAACCAGAGGACTGAATAAAAGAAAACACACAGCAATTTTAAAAAGGTTTATTCATAACAAGGGAAAGATTTCACAGGTGCGCACATTTCTGCAGAACACTTAAACAACTTATCTAACTTTGCAAGAACAATATTACTCCATCTTTCAATCTGTTTGCTAACCTATCTGCATGGTGGTCTCGCCCACCACAATATATTGCCGTGGCAATATATTGGGCATTACAAAACTATTACATCAGGGAGAATGTAAAAATGTGTGTGTGATAGAGAGTGAGTGAGTCTGTGGCAGGTTTGTCAATGAATGAGGCTTTTAGAAAACACGACTGAGATGTTTATGTTGCTCTTACTGCCAATTGAATCTCTGTGTGAATGTTTTTATATGTGTAGGATACATTACAGAGCAGGGAATGTATTTGCTTGTGTAGCTTCATGCTTATTTATATCATGAGTGTCAGTGCAGCAGAGGCAGATTTTGCACAAGTGTGTACTGTATAAGTTTGTGAGATTATAAATGTGCGCCGCATGCAGCAGATCTGGGGCAAATTGTTACAGTGTGAGATATAGGCTGCAGGGGATGAAATGTTGTCTCTGCTGGGGAACTTGTACTACACACACACACACACACACACACTCTCTTTCTCTCTCTCTCTCTGACTCTAAGCCTTTAAAAATCTTTGCATGTCTGTACTTTGCTCTTAAATCTAAATGTAAATCTTATTCTTAGACCTGTGGGGGTGTTTTATTGTACCATAACCAATGTGATTTTGTGTATGTGTGGATTTATGTATACGGTTTGAGTTTGTGTCATGTTGTGTACCATATGGTCAAAATTACCCCACTCAGAGGACACGGCATTAAGCAGGAGTTTCGATTTAAATGTTGGCACAAACCCACATATATTCACCTCTGATACAATCCTGTACACACATAATCACCCCACAAATACTAACACAACACAGATCTACCTTATAGTGACAAAATAAACACTATACCCTTCAGACACACACACACACACAAAAATGCACACATGCACCTCTGAATCAAAAAGCAACACACTACTGCCGACACTTTTTTCTTTTAAGCCCCTCCTTTCTGACAGAAATTGTTTAGTGAGGTGGGGTTTGATGAAGAACAGATAGCTAAATTAACTAGGCTAATGGGACAATTGTAGCCTATCACATACACAACCACACACACACACACACACACACACACACACACACACACACACACACACACACACACACACGCACACGCACATGCCTGTTTTACGCCTCTTAAACTGGTAGAATTTGGCTCTAACTCTCTCGTCTGTTTTTCAGTGCAGCTCTTGAAAGCAGCAGCTCTCTCGGCGTTCTGTTGCCGAGGCACGCTTTGATTCAGGGTGAAAAAGGAATGACTGCAGCAAAATGCTAAATGACTCCCGGTTACTGGGACTCGTCAAAGCAGTAAGGGTTATTTAGGAGAATTACAGATTTTCAAAGAGAGACCCAATAGGACATCTGACACCTCAACCTATATATAGTGCAAATGCAAACACACACACATACACACATCCTGTACGAGGCTATTATAATGCAGGCTGCTAATGTCACAGCCATGTCAGCTGCAATGTATGTTAGTCTTCCTGTAAACTATGTGTATGACCTGTTCACTCATCCTGTTTAGTGGTTACAAAACCACTAAGTAGGACAAAATTGTTTTCAGAGTTTGTGTTTTATTGTCCAAGACTTCCTTTGTTGAGGCAGAAAACTCAGTTGAGTCTGACATAAATTAGGTCAAAAAAACACCCCATGGGTGTTGGAACTCTCACAGTCACTGGGTGCAATCATCAAATTTAAGGCCTTCTAGGATTTAAAATGAAAACAATAAACCCTGTAATGACTCAATAACAATTGTCATTTCTTCTTATTGTTTGGATGGATATTAACAAATACATGTGGCCTCCAAGTGTTTAAACTCTACCACGACAGGAGAAGAAGAACAAAATAACTAACCCTTACACCACCTTTAGAAAGTCTTCAGAGAAATTCTTACAGTTAAACTGAAACGTGTGACGATAATTATTAGTTCAGTAACTCTGCTAACACTCAATGCACACAAGGTCACTTCAGGATTCAGAATACATTTTGGTTAAAGAAACAACACTTATATAAGAGGAGAATCTGAAAGTAGCTGCAGCTCTAAAGTACATTCAAATTAGCATCTAACAGAGGCTGTATTTTAATTTAATTTTTTTTTTTTTTTAATTTTATATACTTTATTAATCCCCTAAGGGGAAATTGTGGTTCGCACTCTGTTATTTTTGGACATGCTTCTCACACACACAGGCCTGAATCACACACATGCACAACGAGACCTGTGGACATGCATTAATGGAGAGATGTCAGAGTGCGGTGGCAGCCCCTTGGGAGGCGCCCCCTGAGCTGGTGGGGGTTCGGTGCCTTGCTCAAGGGCACCTCGGCAGTGCTCGAGAAGTGGTCTGGCACCTCTCCAGCTACCAGACCAACTTCCATATTTTGGTCCGCATCGGGACTTGAACCGGCGACCCTCCGGTTCCCAACCCAAGTCCCTACGGACTGAGCTACTGCCGCCCAAAATTTGTGATTTTAAGCAGACAATTTGAGGATTTTTGAGTTAGTGTGAGGTACTTAGCCTTAGGGAGTACACTTTGTACAGCAGATAGCAGTCTGTGTGGTCCAAGTTTGGAGAAGCCTTCTAAAGTAATCTACAGGTTGGTTATCCTTTGTACTGCTGAACACAGGGTAAATGCTAAATGGACTTGGACTTGTGGCACTTTTCTCCTTTTCTGACCATTCAAAGCGCTTTTACACTGTGTCATATTCAACCGTTCAGATGGCAAAAGCTGCTACTTAAAGTGCCCAGCTGCCCATCAGTACTATTCCAATCACACACATTCACATTTGTCGCTTGTTATGCAGTGGGAGCAATTCGGGGTTCAGTTTCTTGCCCAAGGACACTTCAATCTTCTTGAGGGACAACCGACTTTAACACTGAGCCACAGCCGCCCCTGTCAAAAGAACACATATCTTATCCACTGCATGTACACAAAAACTTTTCAGATTCAAGCTCTCATTTTGTAATATTTCACAGCCTCATCTTGATGTCTGACAGCCCTGTCTTTGAAACTGTTTTTAACTGTATTTCTGCACATGCTGTGCCAAGTATTATGCCCGTTTCAGCTGTTTGAGAAAGTGCCATACATTCAATGTTGCAAGTTCAGAAACATAGTGGAGAGGGCTGTATGGTGTCATGTTGAAATGGTGAAAATATTCAAAAATATAGTGCACATCTAAACCAATACATGTATGTATTGTAGGATTATTTAGGGGGTGTTTCTAGTAACCTCTGGAAAGTAACACAGCATAGCTTCCATGTAGATACTCGACAGCTGCTCTAAATGGAGGCCATGCTGACTGGGGTACACTAACTATTCAACCCTATTTAAAAAAAAAAGCAATTTCATTTAAAAAATAATAATAATCAGAAAAAAAAATATTAAAGCAGAACCTCATCAAAAGGGACAGACGTTCTACAATCAAATCAAATGAAAAGTGAAACGTCATGATGTTTAAAATGAAGATCAACAGTATGATAATCCAGCTAAAACCCAGTTTGAAGTATTTAAAGCTAGAGCGGCAGATATTCCCTCCATAAGTCATCCTGACAGGGTCTCGGCTGGTGAAGAGAAGAGGCATAGGACACGGAGCAGGAATGAATAATGGAAAAATGGTGCGATGGTCAGTGAAGGAGGGAGGGCTGATGTCTGATGGAACGAATGATAGTGGGAATAGAGGACAGAGAATGGAGGCATAACAATAGGAGAAGTGCTTGAGGTGTGACCAACATGATACAGATGGGCTGATGACAAATGGAAGAGAAACTTTTTTTATTGCTCATGGGAGGAAAACGTGTGTGTATGTGAGAGAGAAAGAGAAGAAGGGTGGACATACTTGTTTCATGTGAGTCAGAGATTGACAGGGAGATGGGCAGGTGGTGGAAGACATGCATATAATAATGATGGGGCAGAAAATAGGATGAGACAGGCTGAAAAATGGATGAGAGGAAGAAAATAGTAGCAAGATGCAGATCAAAACCTTGCCGGGCTTAGTCTAGGGGTGCAGGATAAAAAGTCCAAATAGAGAAGGGAATCTATTCGAGAAATAGACTGAGAAAGTCAATCTCCTCAAAAGAAGCTTTATTAATCTCGACACGCACAAAAAACAGAGGTAGGGATGATGCAAAGAGGGAGACAGAAGGAGCTCTCAAAGCTAGAGATACATATGCAGCACAACATAATAGTTTTTCCTACTTGGGTATTTCTACTGTAACTGCGTCTTCACAACACCTCAGAAAAAAAGAATTGCAATTTTTATTCCATTCTATTTATTTATTGATTTCCGTTTCCTTTCTGATACAGATTAAAATAAATCTATTATTAAAGACGTTGTTAGGTTTAAAACGTATTTATCCAAAGGAAGAAATTACAGTCCTATATAGTTATTAATATGAGTCCCCTTTTCCAGTAGCCACTTTAAGGTTATAAATCGACAGATGTCTAAATGATTATAATTCAACGTTTCATTATTCTGAAATGGGAGGTTTTGCACAACGAGCGCTATTTCTACTCATGGTATTGCTTCTTGAAATAAGTTAAAGATATGCGTTTTTCTTTCTTTGCTAAGACTTACATTTTTCAACAAAAGGAAAGCTAAATTCTGCTGCCCTATGTTTTATGCAGTAGTGTGGATAAGGAAAACTTCTTGGCAATAGTTTTGGGGAAATGCATTCTGGTTTCAACACATTTTTCCTATGCACATAGTGAAGTATATGTAGTGGTATTTTTATAGATAGGACAGTCGGAGATAGTCAGGAAACACAGGGAGAGAGAGTGGGGGGTGACATGCACCAAACATCAGGATCGGGAGTCGAACCTGTGACCAGTGCGAGGTGGGACGTTGCCTCTGTATCAGGCGCCAGCTATACCAAAACTAAACTAGTGCCCCTAGAAGTTTATTTTTTATTTTATTTTGGTGTTCAGGAAGTTGTCTTGCCTGCACCAAACCCAAAACTCGACCTCATCGTAAACCTTTGGGATTAATTTGAGCACTGACTTCAATCTCTGCCCAACATCTTTGCCTAAACCGTTAATCCTCGTGCGGCTGAATGTGAGAAAATCTTTGCAGGCAGGTTTCTAAAAATGGAAAGCTTTCCCCAGAGAAGTGGAGGTGGTTACAACAGCACATTCATGCCATTAAAAGTTCAAAAATCATATACAGTTGGTGTAAAGTTTTGGTGGATGCTCATTTTAAAGCTATGTAGTGGAGATGTCTGGGCCATTCTGTTTGGGAGATATAAAAGCAAAGAGAGAGCTGATTGATGTTTGAAGAGGGGCATCTCAACTTGAGAGAGAAAGAGAGACGACACAGAAGATTGAAGGAGCGAAAAGGAGCGGCGGCTTTCTTGAGAGATGGCTCGAGACTGATAGAAGTATTTGTCATCACCGGAGACACGAGAGGAGGAGAGTAAGATGAGCAGAGGGACAAGAGAGGGAGAAACAGAGTGAGAGAGAGAGAGGAGAAGGGACATTAAGAGTCAAGGGTTCAGGGGGCACAATAATGACAAAATGACAAGAGGATGATAGAAGCATGGGTCATGTTTACCCACAGGAGAGGGAGTGTGAGAGAGACAGCAGAGAGTCTGCAGGCAGGGAGGCGACAGCAGTCTGAAGGGTCACTCTGTTTACTAGGAGGAGGAGAGATTGAGGGATATTGATGTGAGGAAGGAGGAGAGAGAGATGAGGAGAGACAGCTTGGGATGGAGAGAGGGCCTCTGGCTCTTAAAAGAGAAAGGGATGATGAAGGGAAGGAGAGACAGAAATGGTGAGAGCTTGAGAGGGGAAAACAGTCACAGGAGGAAAATGATAGTTGAGGGGGAAAAAGCCAACATCCGATGAGAATATAAAGGCCAAAGCACAGTTCTTTGATGTCCTGGAAAAACATGAGGGATTCAGTCTGCAGAAAATGTACTGCTGTTTTATCCTGATGAGGGAGGGATTGAAAGAAGACTGAAAAGCATAGAGAGAATGAGGGAGAAAAAGGCTGCAAAATTTGACAGAGTTCTGTATGTTCTTTACAGTGAAACAGAAGTAGCCGTCAGCTAAAATTCAGTTTTGTCTGTAAATACAGTAAGGTACACACTTAGATCAGAGCTCTGACAAATGTCCAAAATGTCCCAAAAAACGAAAAGCTGTTTTCAATAAAAACAAAAGTGTACATTTAAGACTAAGGCTATTTCAATTAGGCTGTCATTGACAAATGATACGCTTGGTTTTATTCAATTTATGAACACAAAACTGCAGTGTGGTCTCAGAAACAAGTTAGAGTTGACCTCCTGAGTTTAGTGGTACAACGAAAAGTAGTGCAACATAAATTGGCGCAAATATAAGTCGGGCAATGTGAAGTAGCCAAATGTAATGTTACATGTTATTGAAAACATTTACAGCTAAACATTGTTTTAAAACTAATGCAGCTTGATGTAGCCTGATGTAGCCTAGCATGATATAGCATAGCGTAACATATTATTGTGCATTGTAATGTAGACTAATGCAGCATAGTGTAATATAGCATAGCGCATCATAGCATAGTGTGATATAGCATAGTGTAACATAGCATATAGTTTAACATGGAATAGCAGAACATAGCATAGTGTGATATAGCATAGTGTAACGTAGCATATAGTTTAACATGGAATAGCAGAACATAGCATAGTGTAATGTAGCATAGCAAAATTTAGCACAGCCTAACTGGCATAACGTAGTGTTACCGGTGTGATATAGCGTTGCATGACCTAGTGTAAAATAGTGTAATTTTAACGAAGCCTATACAACCTTTTGACATATATACTTAAATACAAAACCACAATATTTTTCTCAATGGCTTTTTTTCTTATTACATGTGAATTTTCTTTGCTTCCAAGGCGCTCACCTGCAATTTTAACCCATTTTGGGTCACCACCAAGTAATGCTGTGTGAACGATTTTGGTCATTTTGTGAAAATCAGTTTCTATTTCTGATCAGATTCCAAACCTTTCATCTCTCAAATATCAAACATATCTCACTAAACTGAATTGTGTGTCCTTCCTGACAAACCTAAAGAGTATGAAACCCCCCACAAAAATGCCTTCTATAGGAACACAACAAATACTTATTATGCTGAATTTTGCCAAACCCCACCTTTTATTCTGGGGGGAAATAAATCTTTTAACTTCTAAGTTAATGAATTTTGCCTTCTGAACTTTGACAAACATGCTTGAGCAATATCATGCTTAACTATGGCCACAGAAAATACAAACAAGTATATTTCATTAAATAATTTAATATGCATGAGAAACAAATGAATGAGGGAGACAGTGGTGGGGTGGGAATGTTGAGTCACTCTGTTGGGCGAAAAACAGCAATGAGCAAGGGTGAGGCAGCAAGAAGAGGGTGTGCAGAGAAAAAGGGGACTCAGGGCAGATCTGAGTAAAAACCAGCAGAAGAGAAAGAGAGTAATTGGGAATGGAAAGATTCAGGGAGAGGGGAAAGAAAAGAAAAGGAGATGGGAGTGGTAGGAGTGAGGTCATACTTTTACCATCATTAAAAATATGTAGGTCATCCCTCACACCTGTTTTGAACTGATATTGACAAAATGTTGGAAAGCATCCCCAGTGTGTTTTGTGTTGGAGCAACCAATTCTGTTATTGACAAGACAATGTATTTCCCTTCAGAAATGTGCTGTTTGGCACAAAAACTACTTGTTTAAGGTTAAAGGGTGTATTGCTGAATAAAGCCACTATTGCTCAGTGGAGAGTTCCCTGCACACAAGCAGCTGTGACAACAGGGAGCTTCACTGAACATCACTCTTTGAAGGCATTCAAGGTCACTGGGTTTTAGTTTTGAATAGCACTTGGCCAAGACAGATTCATTGATGTCAAGGACTAAACATGGGCTTGTGTTCCTGGTGTCATTCATGTATTATAGCTTCACTTCCTTCTTTTGCTTTCCACTTAAGACTCCTAACCAAAATGATTGAAAAGGCATGATTGTTTGGGGAAAAAAGATAGTATTATCAGTGGAACATTGACCTCATCTGTTACAAAAGCGTCTTCTGATATGATCATCTTTCTGTCTGAAGATGACAGCAGCTTGAAGCAAGTGAAACAAATAGTTTGCCACAAAAGGGTGGTCTTCCTCATTTAAACCAGCTGAACTTCATCAAGGGTGGAGCATGACAAATTGAAGACAGGGTGAAGACGGTTATCAGCCCTCAAAATTCCATAAAACATATGAAATTTGACGTATTCACAGATAAATGTTAACGTAGTAATGAGATATTTGTCTTGATAGACTCACTCCTCTATGTTTTTTAATGGCCTGCAAAAATCAAGAAAGAAACATTGATAATAGTTGTATTAATTGTTCTTATCTTCCCTAATGAAGTCAATGCTATGTTAACTATTAGTCAGCAACACTGCTTTTTATGTTATCAGACATGAAGAGATGCATCTCTGCCTATCATGGCTGGTAGGGAAATTAAAGGCTGATTTAAAACACCTACCATCATTGGACTGCCATTCAAAGTTATAAGGCTTCATCACTGAAATATAAAGTAATCTAAAGTTCATAAACATGGCCTATGGTAATTTGGGGTTCTATTGACATGATCTCAAATAATTACATTTCTGAAAATGGTGTAATTTGAAACAATGCGTATCAAGTACAGTATGTACTTGTACTGTCTGTCTGTCTGTCTGTCTGTCTGTCTGTCTGTCTGTCTGTCTGTCTGTCTGTCTGTCTGTCTGTCTGTCTGTCTGTCTGTCTGTCTGTCTGTCTGTCTGTCTGTCTGTTGCAAAAAGAGCTCCTGAAGCAGAGTGATAGATAGTGAAAAATCTCAGTTCTACAGTTTTCTATATTAGCATCTATGAAACCCCTCTTGTCTATTGAAATGACGTTTTCAGAAATACCAGGTTGTAACCCTTTTTATTAATCATCTAAACATTTGAAAAACCTAATGTGCATCACTTATCCAACATCTCAAAGAACTTTCAAAGAACTTTTAAGTTACTGTATAATAGTCTTTTTGTCTAAGCACACAATCACACTCACTTTGATGCCATGCACAAAATACTTAGAGTAAGGATGCAAGAATTGATTCCTTTTGATTTCTCATTTGATTTTTCAACTGAAAAGAATCCGCAGTCTTTGCGCCTGGCCACCAGACTGGAGAAAGAGAAGGTTGTTGGGTTTTTTTGCGCCATTGTTCAGTCGTCCCAACAGATTGCAGTAACAGCCTGAGGAAGATTTTCAACAACAGAGCTCTTTTCATTTGTGTTGCAACCAAAGGGTGTAACATAACTCAGAGAAAATCCATTATGCTCTTACTGTGTCTCACTGTAGGCGTAATAGTATCTCATTATTACAGTGGATGCATTAAAGTATGCATCACACTAACTTGTTCCAAATAAAACCACAATACCACAATGTTGTGATACTAGAGGTTTAATCTGCCTTTTCTTTACGACATTTCTACTTAGACGCAGAAGAAGTTAGTGTTGGTGTTTGGAGCCACAATTTAAGGTTAAAGGGCCGATTCTATGTCACAGTAGGTCCTGAGGCAAAAGTATAAGTTTTGAATTTTCTCAACTTGAAATGTTTAGGAACGCTTGATCGGAGCAGCATATTGAAGTCGGCAGCAGCCAGTGAATCTGAATCAGTTGGGTAAGTAGAGTTGGCAGGCTGACTCCTCTGTTTGTCAGTCTGTCTAAATATGAGCCCAGTGCTTCAGGGTATATTCCTTCTCCTTCCCCTCCTCCTCTTTTTGTCCTTTTGGGTCCCAGTGTCACTTTATCCTCTCTCTGGTTCCTCTTCCTCTCTTTAACTTTCCGTCTTCTGTTAGTTTTCTGTTAGTTATTCTAGTCAGTTGTTAGTTTGTTCAGTGCTCCTTACTAAGCTGATTCTTCCTTTAGTTCCATCGCCTCTCTGCCCTCTGCCCTTTCTCATCTGGCCTTAATCTCTCTCATCTACAGTATATGTGAAGCTTCAAAATAGGCTATTTTATGCTGAAGCTAATCAACTGAAAGAGTATCTTGACATGTCATTGAAATCATATCTAGCTGTAGCTTACCAAAGTGTGTTAGCTCCAACAGGGATTTTGACGTCACGAACAAAAGAAATGGTAGAAAAAGGAAAGTTGTGGTAGTACATTTTCATAAGACATTCTTTGTAAATTGTTATAATGTACCATGTCCCATACAGGCCTGGAGATCTTCTGTTGTATTCTTGGGGGGGAGGGGGGGTTAGGCTTTAGTTTTTTTCGCAACTAGTACAGATTTCATTGAATTTATTCAAGACTTTTGTATGTTTTGTTTTTTTTAATTGCAGGCAATTTCTCCAACTGTCTTTAGAGATGTTGCAGCATATCTTCGCTTGGCCGTCGCAGTAATATGATGAGCAAGAACGACGAGACATTGCGTCGGTTATTTCATGAATGTGTTAGATGACCATGGCATACCAATCACCATTCTTTGCCCTTTCACGTATTCACATGTTGGACTTAAACCTGTGGCTCATTTACACATGACATCACATTGATTATACACACATGCATCAACATCACACACTCGCACACACACAAGCAGCACCCACCAGTCGAGAAATGAGTCAGAGCCCCTCAGGTTTGCTGACTCAGAAACCTCTTCTGTTAAATCTCTAAAGGCACTGCCTGTATTTCCTGAAGCTGCCGGTACACACACAGACACACACACACTCACACACACACACACACACAAACACACGCACACACACACACACACACACACACACACACACACACACACACACACACAAACTCATTCACAGTCTCAAGAAAGGATAATATGTTAATATCTGAATACATGTCATCACAGAGTTGCATGCCCACACATAATGGAGTACATGCTCACACTTATATATTGCTGCCTCACATGCACACTTGAACAAGTTCATGCATGGACAATAAAACAGATTAACAAACAAATATATTCAAAGATAACATGGAAAACATTTTTCCTTCTATATACCTCTTGTGTGTTTATTTATCCTTTCTTATTTGAACGTTTTTAGCCATGCTGCAGCAGTGGTACAATGCGATTGTTCCTGTAGGAAAAGCACTGTTCTCCTGCAATGGCTCCTCCAATCCCTTCCCGCCGCCCCTCTTCATAGGCGGGATCACTTCGTACCCCGATTTTTTGTCTGTTACGTCCATAGTGAAGGCGAGACGTTAAAGCGGCGTGAAACACAATCGCAATAGGTGTGCACATTAAACAAAAAAGATTTGAGGCTTTATAACATGCTACTGGCTGTGGGATATGGCGTAGTGTTTAGCTGGAGCTAACACAGTGTGAAGGACAGATGTGACTTTCAGGCTGTATGGGCTAACGACTTGCTAAAAGTTCTCAACAGCTTACATGGTTCATCACTTGGTGGCAATAGATACACAGGTCACATAATAGACATGCAGTTCCTTAAAAAAAAAAGTGAAAGCTTGTGACGACATCCAAACAATTTGTAATTATTTGGCTGCAAATAACAGCAAAAAATTACATTTTAGTGCAGGCTATACTCTCTGAAATCATACTCTTTGAAACAGAAACCCGATATTAATCAAAACTGACTTCGCACTTGGCAACAGCGGAAAGGAAAAACTTCCTTTAACAGAAATAAAAGAAGACAATCATACCGTGGTCCTTAAATCAGCCGCTTCTAAGAGTTGACAGGAGAGTGTGTGACAATGTTACCGAGAAACAGAACAAAGGTATGACGCAGCTGCGCTCAGACTGCAGAGAAGATGCCGTCTTTTCAGTTTTGCTTAAGGAAAAAAGCTTTCCTACCCCCTGGATCAGATGTACGAAGCTGACTAAACACCTGTAATTTATTATATACAAACATCTGTCACTGTACAAAAAAGGTGCGAAATCAGTGATTGTGAAGTCTAGTGGAAATTATTGAATGACAATTGTATTCAACTAAAATCAATCAATCCATCAATTAATCATTTGTATTATTTGTTATTCTTAAGATACTGAAAACATGATTTTATTTAAAAGGTGTTAAAAACAACACCCTACCTATCATTCTTGAATGTTGCTTTGGCAATCATTATTTACAAATAAACTTATTTTCTTTATGTTAACAAGATTTTGCCTTCACTAAGTCTTTTTCCAAAATGTAGTCTTGACTATTGGGGGATCATCTTTTTATCAGTATGTCTTATATTCGGACCAGTATGGTAAATGAACATGTGATGCTGTGTTGTTTTGTACATGTAGGCCTATTGCTTAAACCAAATTGTTCTTTTTGCAAAAATAACATTATTTCTGGTTCTGGACGGCCTTCTTTCTGCTCTCCTGTTTCCTCCAGTGCCCCATTGGCTAACTGGTTATCAAATCTAACTGTACTGTGTTGTAAAGCTTAAAACCTCTGCTCATCTGAGTCAATCAATACGTCATGTTTCAAAGGGGATCACAGAGCTCTGTTTTGATGGAGTATGTTTTTGTGAGCTTAAAATAATTCCTTGAAACACAATCAGGAAAGGATCTCATTATGTCCGGCTAACTGCAGCTTACTTTGGACTGGTTATATATCATAAGATAATATACACATAGCACACTTGTTCAAATATACATTAAAGACACACATGTAACCAAAACAAACCAAAGATTCTCCCGAGTAAATTTACTGACATACATGTAAGGATCCTGCTCTTTATGTGACTTTACGCTCATGAACTGATTCACTTGCAAACACAACATTATCGCAAACACTTCATCTGCATTTTTTGGGGTCCAGCAAAGTGCATCACATTGCAAGAGTCTGCTTTCAATATTTTTTTTGTTTCATCTTTCTTATCTGGCAAAGTTAATCCTATTTGTACTTCAGCCTCTTCAGCATTATGAGTGTTTTGCAATCAGAGAATACACTACAAAGCATTATGCTGGTTTCAGCAGCATACAGTTATGAGCTGCATACAGAAAACACTGTAATATGTATATACAATATATGTCAGTGCTTTTCTGCAAGTCACTGCAGAAGAGATTGTCAGCTCTGTGCCCATGGTGTAAAAGCATTGTAACATTTAGGCTAGAACAGACACATGGGGATGAGGGTATATTTAGTATATCTGATGCTCTTTGTAAAAGTCATTGTGCAGAGAGGAGAAGCGCTTCAGTGACTTTAATATAAATGTAGGTTGTGACAGAGACGAGGGAATAAGAAGACATCACCAAAGCCTCAGATTGGTATTATCCTGCCTTTACTGTGAGTCTGTCCCTGCCATACCATCTCCTGTAGTCGATGCTCTTTCTCTTCCTTATGTTTCTCTCCCTTTTTCTTTTTATTCCTTGTCCCGCCTCCCCTAAAGGAGATCAAATTGAGATTACATTAGCAAGACCTTCTTTCTTGTCTCTCAGAGGAGGAGAGCATAATTACTGAGTCTGGGCCTTAGCCGGAGTCCCTCGGCCCTTTTTTGTGTTGAGAGAAACCTAATTTTCACCGCTGCGCTGTCGCACTTTAGTTTAAAAAATGGAAATGGTAGAGCTGTGTTTACAGAAAATCTTATGCAATCAATTTATAGAAGAGGTTTTATAGGATAAGCATTGGACAAGTAGGGCACATATAAAGATGCCTGGCCATCTTGACAAAAGGTACAGATGGCTTAATAAATGTCCTAACCATGATCCTCAAATAAAAACCATATTAAGGAGAAAATATGTCAAGATTCCTGCAAGTGTCTTTGATTTCATGACTCTGAAATGTATTTCTTGGGGGCAGTAAAGCCTCACAGTCCCTGCTGCAAGCCTCCTGCCTCTCTCAGACTATGTATTATTATGGCTCCCTGATACTAACCAGCTCTCTCCATGTCACGGTGCCTTTTATTGCTCCCACACCGAGCTTTCTCTTTCATCTTTTATTATGGCTTCTTCTCTTTGTAGATATTCTTCTCGTCGTCGTTCTCTTATCTGTCTGTTTTAATCTCTGACTCTTTCAATCTCTCTTTGCCACACAAACACATACACACACACACACAAATTGTAAAACACATTACGCACAGAAATAGTCTCCCTAATGAGATACAACAATATCTGGAAACAGCTCACACAGCAACAGCAGAGATACAGAGAGAGAGAGAGTTATGCAGTGTATGATAATGTCTGTCTCTTCCAATTAGGCACCTCTTTCTCTGTAATGTTTTCCACTCTCTTTGCACTCTTTTTGCCTCTTTAGTCCGTCCTTTTCTTCCCCTCTCCACTCTGTCTCATCCATTCTTTCTCTCTCCATGCCGTGCTATCAGCCTCTGACACAAAACAGATGTCTCTCCATCCCCTGACTTCCTCCCATCTATCTCTTCCTGCGTCCTTCTATCCTTTCACTTCATCTTTACTTACCTTTAGTTCCCAGCGCAGTATTTCCTGTCCCTGCCCTTTTCTCACTGCCTTTTCTTACATCCCAGTCTGCATTCTCACGTTTTTCCTCATCTCAGCAGCTGTGTAATAATTTCCAGAGGACTAAGTGCTCTGATGAAAATTGTTTGACTCCCTTTGTCAGCAACGTCTTTCGTGAACAAACACTCTCGAGTAAATCAACAAAGTTGGTTTGACACTCAAAGTCGCTGTTGCAGCTGTGGCTCTACGGTTAAGCCTCGATTTTTCTCTCTGAGTTTGTTTTTCATTCATTGAGGAAAAATACACTGACACTTAAGAATAATTCACCCGTTCCTCTCTGTGTTCTTATTTGCACATACATTACCTCATTCAAATAGTTTTTCCAACGACCACATCTGTCCTTATCCATCATCCGTCCATGCAGATTCTTCCAACAATATTGTTTTCTCCTTATGATTCCCCCAAAGACCACCTTCCCACGAGCCTCCTAACTCAGCTGTGTTTGTTTCACCTATAGGAAACTTACATCTGACAATTTATTGCTTTGCTAATCCTCCTCATACTCCCCTATTTGTTCATGCATTCCTGTGTTCCCTCTTTTTCAATCCTTCGCTAATCTTTTCCATCCCAGATCACCTCAGGCGAGCTCACCTGCTGCAGAGTCTCATTATCCCCGCCACCTGATGAGTGTGTGAGTTAGTGTGTACTAGCTGTCTCTATTTGTTCTTGTAGGGGCCTATACAAAGTGCATTATGTGTGTCTTCAGCTTGTCATCCCTAAAAAGAGAGGTCCTCTGACAGCTGCTCTGCGTTTTATGGCGGTAATTACAGCCTACATGTGTTGGAAAATGTTGCAGTAAACCAAATGTTATCCATCTGAATGTTGGTGTGTGTGTGCATAGGGATGTTTCTGCAATCTGGGGCTGTTAGACACATTTTCAAAATATGTCACTTTCAATTACTAAATCTGCGGTTCTTTTGCCATGGATCAACCCAAAACTGTGTTGCAGGCTGGTTTCTGAGGGATCCTCCACAACACAAGAGCAATATTTTGTTTAAATGGGCCCAAGTCCCAGTGTGACTCTGAATTTTTGCAATCTAGTGACATTTTGAGGCTTTCTCTTCTAAATCACTGAGTTATAATGACAATAGAAACACTCCCTTCTGCAATATTCCCAGGCACCCTTCCCTCCATAAATCCAAAACTTCCTCTTTGCCTCATTCAGTTTTGTTTATCGGTCGCCTGGTTTGTGGACCTTGTTTTGGCTTGTCTTACAGCGTTCAACACCTTCAATTCCCACACACCCTGGTCATCGTTTTCATTACTGATGTCACTGATGTCTCACACCTCATGGGTTGATTGTATGAATTACATTATTTTACAGATACATTTAAGACGTAGCATCTGCGTGACCTCCCTTCTTCATCTGACCTTTGTTAAGGTCTTTTACACAGCTGAGATTTCCCAAATCAACCCCTGCGTGACTCAGGGATCCACACTAACAGCCCTCATGGATTCTCACCTGCATGGTTACCAGATTGTTTTCATCAACATTTTATACACAGGGGTCATCACACTCTCTGTATATCAAACGTTCCTCATAGGAGCTTTAAACCTCTGTGACTTAATAGTGGAGCTGAGAAAGTTAATGTCTTTTGCTCCATGCAAAGCAATATTACTTTTCTATGAAGCTTCTATCTCCTTTAAGTAACAATGTACAACTCCAAAAACATGTCGATCCAAATGGACAAATGTGCAAATAAAGAATCAGGCGTTTTGTATTTCATATTTCATGAGATATTTTTGCATGCTACATGATATGGCTATACACATCCTCTTTAGTCCAACCAAACTTAAAGGGATACTTCACCCATTTGCATTAAGCTTTGTATCAGTAGTAAACTTGTGTTTTTATTGAATGGTCTTGCATCCAGCCCTCATTTCCCCCTGAGACGGGAAAAATCTGTATTTTCTTTTCTGAGATGCAGCGGCAGGTGACGCAAAAATCGTCATATTGCGTCAGCTGTTGTGGTTAGCAGGGTTGAAACTACATTGCTAGTTCCTCATGTTTTGACCACTGAAGCTACAGACCTATCACAGATCAGTGGGCGGGGCTTCACTGCCAGAATCGAAACTTAACATCCGCCATCTTGCTTGGAAGCTATGCTACCAGGCTCTATGGAGAAAGCTAATAACAACCGAGAATGGTGAAAAAAGTATGTTTCAACTTCAAAATGATATGGATGAAGGGGATTTTAAAGGTTTTGTGCTCGAATCGGATGTTCGTGGCTCTTTCTACCAGCCGCAATATCTGCCAGGCAGCTTCTGCAGACAGACAGAGGCTGCACCATAGACTGTAAATATTGGGCTGTACAGGGAGCCTGAGCCGGGCTCAAGCTGGGTGTCTCTACGGATTAAGCTGATATGGACCGAGAATGGCGAAAAACGTATGTTTCAACTTCAAACTGATATGACTGAAGGGGATTTTGAAGGTCTTGTGCTCGAATCGGATGTTTGTGGTTCTTTCTACAAGCCGCAATATAGCAGCGAGCTGGCTGCTGGTGCCGACAGGCAGGCTAGCTAGCCTAGCTGGCTAAGTCCGCGGCTGTGAGAGGAAGAAGGAGACTTGGGCAGACTTGTGTTGTCGGTGCTGTCACTGTTTGCCTATGGACACAGACATATAGGCTGTGTCCGAAATCACTCACTCATTCCCTATTCACTATATAGTGAGTTTAATGCAGTGGACTATATAGTGCACTCACTCAGAAAAATTAAAAAACATTTCGGACACTACTCGCTCACTCGCCGGCCGCTGACAGTGACGTCATTGTTGTCGTGCATCTAAAACGTGAAGCTTAACAACGGCCGAGGATCAATAATAACGGTAAATAACGGCATGAATTTCAGTGATAATTTCTATTAAACTGAGTGGATTTTCAAGAAAACATTTACAAATAATAAATACATATCAAATATTGAATTTTACATATAATGAAACATATTTTCGGACCAAAACTCATTTATTTATGTTCACAGACCCTCCTCTCGTGTCTGTCATCATCACCAGGACAAACTACCGTCACTAACGTTAACGATATTTACTCTTTATTTAAACATATCAAAGATTTCAGTCAAAACGCTCCAAATATGAACTTTATTGTGTTTCTGTGTTCTCACTGGTCGCTCCTCTCGTCCATCTGAGAGCAGCCGAGTCAAACGCCACTCTCCGCTCGTAAAACCGCAATGCATGATGGTATATATTGCTCGGATAGTGACCATCGCTTGTTCACTACTTTTCATAATGCATTGTGGGATACATTGAGTGGACTATATAGGGTATGACCATGCTCACTATGAATTCGGACAGCACTACAAAATGGCGTGTTCACTATATAGTGCACTATATAGTGAATAGGGAGTGATTTCGGACACAGCCATAGTCTGTTTTCTGCCAGGAATTTCCAAGATGCCAATTCCTTCTGGAAGAAATCTCTGAATCAGTTGTGGAAACGGCCGTATTATTGTAGTAAATGTCGGCAAGTAATGCTGCATTCAGGTGCTGCTCGGGTGGTCCAAGTTTCCGAGTTGGGAAGTCGTTCTTCCGACTTCCCAACTCGGAGAAATCTTATTGTCAAGTTATATTTAAGCAAAAAGTTGATGTGCAATACGTGCATGAATAAAAAGTATGTTAACAAAACACAAAACTGACTTGAGCAGGTGTTTCATGTGCATTTTACAACTCGGAATCTCATTTTTCCGATACCACATGAATGCACCTCTCCTTCAGCGGGAGTGTCCTGCGGTGCTGTGCATTCTGGGAGTTGTTGTCTTTGCCGCGGTTTCTCGGTCAAGAAGGCACCAATTTCAAAATTTATTTCACATTTCTACTACATATGTCCCAATGTCAATACAGATTCATGTTTCAACGGGTGAAGTATCCCTTTAAAATAACTTATGATAATCCTAATGAGTGTTGTTAAGTGCAAACATGTTGTTAAAAAGACGAGTTAGTGCGAGTCAACACTAGTCTAATTAAACAGTAAAAGTTCCTTGAGTTTGTTTTTGTTTTGTTTCAAGTAAGTTGGTATTTTTATTTCTTTTTTTCTTTTTGTTCCAGCCTTGAATAAGTAGATGAGACAATTAAAACATTTATGTAACTCTGAGTTGCTCTTAAGGGCTGAAACACAACACTGATGCTCGTTTCACAGAATTAGTTCTGAGGGCTGAAAACAGTCTGCAGCTCTCTGTTGAGCAGAAGCATCATTATGTGTTCCTCTCTGAGCTCATTTTGGCGGTTTTATCCATTTTTTGTCTTTTGGGAGTCTGGATTTCGGTGCAAAAACATGCAATGAAGCAATAATTAATTAAAGGAATAAATTAAGCAACCCCTTTTTAGGTTTGGAGATTGAAGCTATCTGCGGAGTTTGGGCATTAAAAAACATCGACAAAAAACAACTGTAACAGCTGAAAAGACTATTGCAGCTGTATATGTGTATCATGGAAGTCAACACACACATAAACACACTTACGAGGTGCTGACAAACCTTACAGCGTATATTTTTGATTAAATTAGCAAAGTCCCCCGAGAGAGGATTCAAATTTCATTCATGGCTAAACTGTGACTTTGTTCTTTGCACCTGAGCAAGGTCTGCAACACAAAGCTCAAGGTAATGCACAGTAACTGGGGGCCCTTCTTGTGTGTGTAGGTGTGTGTTTGTTTGTGTGTGTGTGTGTGTGTGTGTGTGTGTGTGTGTAAGTGTGGGTGTGGGTGTGGGTGTGGGTGTGGGTGTGTGTGTGTCCTGCTGTGATCCAGTTTCCAGTCCCAGTTAAAGTAGGCCAGCCAGTTAGCCCATGAGTCAGCCCTTTTCTCCTGAGGAAGGCGACTCCCTGACATGACAGCATCATTAACAGCTGACCAACACACCCCACCACACACGCACCCGCACACACACGCACACGCACACACACACACACACACACACACACACACACACACACACACACACACACATTTTAATATTAACTTAGACATGCAAGTCATATCTCATATGCAGTGCATTTACACACAAACGCATACAGTAGAAAACTACACGCTCACACACACAGCTGACCTGTTACATGTGTGAACACACCCAGAGTGGCTTTCAGCAGGATTCAGTGATGGATACTGTAACCTTTTGTCTCCCCTCGAGTAAAAACGTGATGCTGAGGTCACTGACTCTCACTTGAATCCTAATAAATGCTGACATGAGCCGTGTTGAACTCAGTGATACTTTTTTTAATCAGACGACTTCATAGAATCCAGTCAGTTCAGTGTAGTTTCACAAAAGCGTTTTTGTTGGTTTGGGCATGTTGTATAAATATGTAACTTTTAAATACATGCATGTGACAATGGTGTATGTTCTCTTTACCTCAGTCCATTTCATTTTAATGCACATGGGAAAAGTCTGTAAGTATTGTTCCAAATGGTGACATCTGCACAACATGACTGATGTAAACGCTGACTCATTACTCTTACAGATAAGATGAAATGAAAGCGTTGCCAGAAGACAAAATAGGACACTGAATCAATACAGACACAATGTCTCTGTGCCGCTATAGAAAAATCAAGATTGCACAAAATAGAAGCAGAGGAAAACCTACCCTAAACCATAGAACATGCCTTCAGACACTATTCTTCCATTGTGTGATGAAAGAGGATTCAGCTGCAGCAGCATTTAGAACAAGTGGACTAAGCTGTTGAAATGGGGTTTGTAGCACTACTCTTATGGACTGAATGAATAGCACAAATTGTTACTCAGCTGAGATGCCAGTGTACCAATATTTAATTGAGTTTGCCAATGCTTTAAAAGATAGTTTGAATTTTAAGAATGGGTTTATTAATAGTGTGTGTTTTACCCACAGTAGATGACTGTCAGCACAGCCTCTGTCTGGAGAAGTCAGTCAGGGTACTGATAAAGAAGCTCAACCATGTACCACTGTGGAAAGGGTTTGGAGCAAAATGTACGTTAGCCACTCAAAAAAAGATTGATCTAACTTCAGTGGTACTGTAAATTGTTGAGTATTGTTCCTGCTAACCTTAATTCAGGGGCCCATGAAAAACCCAAGCATGTACCATCTTTAAAAAGTGTAGAAAGGGAAGTTTTGTTTCAGTTTAGCTTACCACGGCACTTTTCTGGCCATAAGAGTTGATTTAGAGACCAGAAATTTTACAGAGAGAAACCAAAGAAAAGGGTATTTTGACAGGGAGGTGATGCTAAAGTACATTTTGCTCCAAAACCAATTGGGCCAGTCCTTCTGGACTATGCTGGCCACCCTCCTCTGTAGGTAATTCACTTTTTCAAGTAGCTCATAGACCAACTTATTAGAAAAACCTTAACATACCTATCATCTGTTTAGGACATTTTAATAGACTTTCTTGTGACATAACTAACCACTTAAGTGGTTCAATACATTAAGTTCACAACCACAAGATGCTCAAATGTTACTTTTCTAATGCTCATGCAGGCTATATTATAAATGCTTTTTCTTCAAAGCACTTTTCATTTCTGGAGGAAAACACTACAGGTCAACTTCTTACTGCTTTTTTAAGTCGCCAATCTTTTATCTTTGACTTATAATTAAGTTTGTGTGTGTAGCATGTCTCAATAACAGAGTGTATAATTATTCTTCTTTTAAGCAATAATACATGTATTAAGACAAAAGATGAGAAAGAAGATTTTTTTAAACACTGCAGTAAACATAGGTCAAAATGCAGTTAAGTCTAAGGGAAAAGATGTTATATGAGCTCTATAGTAAATATATGGCTAAGTATGTGCGTACACATGGGGTTCATAATGCATCTTTTCTTAAACTTCATATCTTAAATCACCAGCTGTTTTTCCATTAAGTCATGTCTATGAAATCATTATGAAAATAGCAAAAGGTTATGGTGTAGAAGTCACAATCTAAATAATTACTACAGTATACCTCCTCCCACACACTGCAGCTTAATTTGTCTGTTTTCCATCAGCTCATTACTGCACAGGTCACTCTTTTGTAATATACATCTGAGGAAAACAGTCATCCTGCAGTGATGAGGGGAAATGAGTCATGCTTATCAGATATACATAGGCTGTACCTGTTTGCCATGGAAAGACATTTTTTAATGTGTGAGTAAAGTTAGACTGGCACTAATTTATGCCAATAAAAAATGGATAATAGGTATAGTAGATGTAGTAGATAAAGGGATGTTTGTTTGTCTCTCCTTTTGACATGTCTTTGGTTGGAGCTAATGCACAAGAGTTGTTATAATGAAAGAAATAAACCAATCATGTATCTGAAACCATTGGGGGAGGAAGTCATGTGCAAAGCGCTGCTTTTCCATGCAGGAATAATTTCCCCATTATTTTCAGTTATAAAGTCATTATTACTGTGAAATGGAAACCTTTTCATATCTTCATAACATTAATATTTCCATGTTTCAGCGACAAAATTGGAAAACAAACAGGAAAAAAAAGTATTCATGATGCACAAAGCTAATGAGGCATTAAGGCAAAATGTCTTTTCGCTCTAAAGCAACATTAAAGATATGAAAGCAATGAAGCTGAGGCCTCACAGTGGGCGGTGGGATACTTTCATGGTATACATTACATCACTGAACTTGAGTAGTGCCATGATTGAGTTACTCATTACAATCTAAGCTGATAACCAACAGCAGAGCGCAATTTGAAATAAGTCTTCCACCTGAATGCATGTGGTTCACTGCAAAGTAGAGTGGAGTTCCTTTCATGGCCTGCACTAAAGTAGGAAGAGTTTCACTGCCTGTTTTCTATTTAAACACAGAAAAATCAGCGCACACTAAACCAGATGATGAGCTGTTGACTCTCTTTTCACTGTGATACAAACATGAAAGCTGGGCGGGCCATGACATATGTGTGGCTAATATGCTAGATCAGCTGGCATGACTAATATGTGAGTGAATATACAATATGAGCCGATGAAGCAGGGATGTGTGTTTCTGTATTACAAAGTATACAGTTGGGGTAGAGCAGTAAGGAATTATTATTTGTCTCTCAAAAGCATACTCTAAATCTGTTTTATATATAACCTAACACTCAATCAAATTAAGTGACAGGGCTGCTATACCATTGTTGGATTGTAGGATATTAGAGTTAATGAAAAGCTTTGGTCACATGTGATCATTAACAGAGATTGAAGTTGATTTATTCAATGAAAAATTAGCTTGACATAGCAGGCATCATGGACCGTATTCTCACAGTGGTTATCTGCCTATGAGATCCCGCTCAAACAGACAAGCTCAAATGTTGTTATCATGTTGTTCTGCTGTGTTTCAGGTTGTAAGTCATAAAAACCTTGAGAATTTCTTCATTTCATCAACTCCTGATTGATAAGAAGCTACAAAGACAATGGATACTGAAAATCCAGAGAGACTAGAGATGTGTTTCATTCCGGGGAACCTTCGAAGGACCCAGCCTTCTTATCCTGTGTAGACGGCTTTATGGCTGAACTGAAGGGTCTATCTTACAGGAGGATGGCCTGTTTGCATCACCAGCTGTCCCTGCCCTTACCTAATCAGTGAAGCGCTGGCCTTGTTGCCTACCAACCTCAACAGCTGCACCAGAAGTAGCTAACCTAACGTACTTCAAGTAAATTAGAGTCAGTAATATTGTTTGTTGCAGCTTTTAAACACAACATTCAAATTTGGCCCCTCCTCCTGGGCTCATCCTGAAGTGCACGCCCACTGCAGGATTTAGCGTGTACATTTACTGCTTGTACCTACACTGCCAGCTACCTGATAATATGCCTATTACATTCATTCTGATGGAAGCCAATAATTTAGCACCCTAGCATAAGCTCACTGCTAGTGTTTGGCACCTGTCTGTCCAACAGAAAGCAAGCCAACTCTGAGTCCGTGAGTGAAAGCCAACCCAAGGATCACCCTCGTTTTAGAATGAGCTTTATCCGCTTGGCGGTTTGCCTCACTATGATTATATATTCTCTTCTTTGCTGCTACGTCCGAGATACACCTGTTTGAATCACGTTCAATCGCTGAATTGTATTCACTAGACTCACCTGCTCACTGTCATTGCCTTGGGGAAACACATGCGCTTACCGCCAAAAAAACATCCAGGGTCAACTAAAGCACATAATACATCAAAATCCAAGCAGAGGACAGGCTCTCTGCAGACACAAACGCCACCACACATGTATGGCAGCCCATACGTGATGATTGAGCCACATTACTTTTGTATAAGTCTATATTTTATTTTTTATGAAAAAGCTACTGACTCTATCTTTAACCTATTATTAAAAGGTCATTTCAAGTGTCAATGCCCCCCCCTTTTTAAACATTAGTATCTTTTCTGTAGTGTTGAAACATTACATTACTTATATTTAAAAGTGTATTATTCAGCCACTTCAGAGTTTGCTAGCTCGTTGAATTGGTGCGCACTGAATATCGGGGTATGTTGGGTCATGAAGGATGCACTGGCTGAATCTTTTGTGAGAGGGGGAAAGGAGGATGCATTTGTCAGCTGCATTTGAAGAGGTCTTTGAAATGAACGTTTGTCATGGACAATTGATTTCGTTTTCAGAGTTTGTCAGATTATCGCTGTTTGCAACCCGAAACATAGCAGTACAGCTTGATAACAACATTTGATGACACAGGACGATGGCCGATGTGAGAATATGGTCTATTGATGTGTACAGACTGTTCTTGCAATGAAGGTACTGAGGCAAAGTCAATATGGCTAATATGTAGCCAGTTCAAACCAGCTTTTTTCCCATTCCTCTCCCCCCTTTTGGGATATCTGAGGTGAAAGTGAAATAGTTTCAAAATAAATAAAATGCCCTTGTAATACTCTTTATATGCTTGTAAGTTTTCTATGGAACAAAAAAGAAGGACAGACAGTCATTTATTTGCTTAAAGAGAGCTCAGGCATAGAACCATAAAATCAGTATCCTACAATGGATGGAAACGCTCCAACACCATTAAAGAGATAATTCAAAACAGGAGAAGCCTCCACAGAAAACAACTGTGCTCATCACATTGTGCACACACTACACAACAGAACTCTAATGTTGTTCCTCTGTGCTAGATTCCCCTCTAGATACTCCAACTAAACTAAACTGCTTAAATGATTGGGTGGGGCAAGGCAATGATTTTAATGAGCACTGCCTTTGATAAGTGAACAAACAAAGGGAACAACAATGCTAAACTTGTTGTTTGTTTGTTTTTACATTTGAGTTACTCAGCAACCTTCTATAAGTTCAACCCTGGAGTTAAAAAGTTAGGACGGATTCATTTTGAAGTAAAAACAATTTTTAAATGTATTCTGCATTTGATTGTTGTTCATTATCATCACTGTTTTTAACATTATTGAAGCTATTTAGAATTTAGGTGACAGATTCATATTGTTTCATATCTTCCAGTTAAAAACTTTAAATGATGTGCCAGGGGTCGATGACGTTGACAAAAAGTTAACTGAAGCTAATATTACTTGAGGCCTTCTAATAAAAAGGGTAATATCATTTCCACAAATAAAATTATGTCTAACAAACTTTATGTATAACGTTCTTGTGTATTTGATTTCTACCCCGCTGCGTCCAATAGGAATGGACAGAAAACGGTGTCCCGCTTTCCTTAGCTGTATAGTTTAAAGACCTACGTGCACACCGGCAAGAGAGCTCTTGTTTGGAAATCAATTTCTAATGATTTTGGCGTACCGGATGTGTTTTAAAAAGCAGCAGAAATGTGTGTCGAGCTTTTGAAGAGGTCGTTATAGAGCTGCAGCTCCTCAAAGAGCCTAAAGTCTCGCACATCCTGTCATGCCCTGAGGATTTTGTGAACCCACACCCTCTTCCTCTTGGTCTTCTCATCCTCCTCACCAGAAGACAGACCAGGGCTTTCTACTGAATAGTGGACAGATGCATCCAAAAAGTAGCTATTTTACCCAACTAACATTTCGGTCACATAGCAACTTGGCCTATAATTTGTGGATGTGCGCACTCCTCCCGTGCTCTGCGCCGTACCCCGTGGCGAGTGCAGCGCAAACCGCTTCCTATCTGAAAGGCCCTTTAGCTTCAAGCACTCAGGATATAGTTTTGCTGTTTCCAAATATGTGTGCACTCTAATTCTACCTTAATGGGTAGTGTTGTAAGTTGTTAAAATCGTATAACTGCTGATAAAATAAATAAGAATCTCAAATTGAGTCTGAAATTGCTTATGTTGTGAGAACGACTGTTTCCTCACAGTGCAATGCAAAAGGGTTCACAACTGGGAAAATGGAAAACAGTCTTGAAGTTGTGGATAACAGTGTGTGAAACTTTAGAAAACACAAACACTGAGTTATAATGTTTTTGTAACATCATCAGCTACTTCTAATGCTTTAGTTTAGATGCTAGCTGTTAGCTTGAAATCCTTATACATTGCAACATTTACTGCAGTTTACATTATTTTCTTTTATACTCATGGCTAATGAAGTTCTCCATCAGAGTGCACAGCTCATACTTATAAGGTGTAAATGAATGCATTAGTATTTAATTAGTATTTAACAGACTCAGAGTGAACACTGCAAACACTTGGCGGGCGTGAGCGCAGGGTGGTACATGTTGTTTCTCTGCTGGCTGCTGTGAGTTTTATGGCATTTCCCAGAGAGAGGACTATGATGTCATCAACATGTGTCTCATCTACAGTTAAGAACCCATTTCCTGGTTTGACAGCTGAGCTGGGGATAAAGGGTCTCTGTTCTCATAATATAATAAAGAAAAAGTGTCCCTCCTAACCCCTGCCCTCCCACTGGGTGTTTTCTTTTCACACTGCCTCTATACACACTCTCACAAGCATACACTCTGTATATGTATCATATATCCAAACATAACTGAGAGACAGCTGCTGACATTTCACGGAGTAAACACTCTAAATCTTTTTCATTTTTATTTATAAAATGAAGGTGTGAAAAATATAGCAAGCATTCCTCGTGAATTGTAAGACATCAAAAATACAGTACATAATAATATTTAATATATTCTCCCTTTATGACAAAGCACTGGCATCTTACAACAGAGTCTTTACAAGACAAATAATTTAAGCACAAATGAAAACACAAAGAGAGGAAACACGATAACTATAAGCTGCTGGCTTTGTGCACAAGCTTAGGACAGTCTCTTGAATTACACGCACATTTATACAGCCTATAATATCAAAATAATCACAGAGAGTGTCCTTCAAAGAAATGATGAAAGCTCCTTTACTATATCTCATTCAGCTCCAAATACGCTGTGAGATCAAATAGATGCTGGTGCAACATTTGTTAAGATTTAAACCTACAAGTTAGTCAGAAAAAATGTAAACAAGCTCTAAACAGTCCTGAAGATGCTGGTGTTATGGTGGATCAGAGTTCTGCAGCCATCAATTATTATATATATTACAGATTAAATGAATGCAAAGTACAATGCAATGCAAAAAAGGCTGTTAGTTTACATTTGCTACATATGCACTGTGAATACAAAATCCAACCTTTTGTTGTGTGTATTTATAAACGAAAAGTGACCTTTTAAAAAAAAAAAAATCAAGTAAATGTTCTTAATCCAATGTCATTTTTGAGAAATAAGTTCTGTTGTAGGTCAGCGTTAATAAAATGTACAACGTCATAAAATAAAGTAATCAAGCCAAGGATAGCACTCATGTTTTTTTAACAATACAAACATGTCTGTTTTGTTTCCCAGATTAAAAAAAATATTCACTAGGGTGAAAACCTTTAAAGGTACAAGGTTGTTTTCTCCACAAAATGTTTTTAAAGGAACACAAGGAACCGAGGAAAAACAACAGCTTTTCATTGTTTTTCATTGTCCACATGAAAAGTAGTCCATTGGTCCACATTTACATTACATCTGTGCAGCACTCTTCAATATTTTGTGTATTTTATTGAACTTGCTGCACAAAGAGACAGAAAACAAGGTAAAAATGATACGAGTGTACCCCCCTGTTGAATAAAACAGACCTCAATTAAATGTTTTCATAATGCAGAGAAAATGTATTATTGGTAGGTTCAGAGAATCTTGCATACAAATTACTGTATAAAAACAAAGATGTACATTAAAAATACATTAATGAGGCAATGACTTGTATATTAGGAAAGTCTTTTCTGAGATAAAACAGTATCTTGCAGTTCCTTTGGGCTTGTTGGACACATAGTTTTAACAGCAGAGTATTTAATTCACCAGCACAGAAGCCTGGTGGAGTCTGTTTTTTTCTGCACGTTTTTTGTGTGTGTATGTGTTTTTTTTACCTTCACCTCATTACATAACATGCAGGTAGGTCGCTTTGGTGTCCACTCCAATCACATTTTTTGCGGTGCATCTGTAAAACCCTGTATCCCTACTTGTCGGGTTCTGTATCACCAGGGAACCCTGAGGACTAAGGTAGCGGTTGCCATAGATACGCGCCTGACCCATGACAATGAGTTGTGTCAGGTCTGGTGTCTCCCAGGTGACTGTCGCCCGGGGGGTTGCTATGGTCATGCATGGCAGCTCCACAGCGACACCAGGTCGTGTGTAGGTCACCGGGGAGGGGCCTGTTGTGATGCGAGGGGGGTAGGCGATGACGATGACAGGGACAGTGAGGACTGAAACAGATGAGGAGTGGAGACTCGCCGACCTGCAGGTGTAGGACCCACGATCGAAGACAGTGGCCTGTTGAATTGTTAGTGTACCATCTGCTTCGACAATAAATCGGCCTGATTCACCACTCTCACCCAAAGACATCACCTTTCCACTGGGCATAGTCCAGGAAAGAGATCTCTGGTTGTATCCATATGTTTGAGAAGCAAGACAAGGCAGGCGAAGAGTTTCTCCATTAATGATGCTCACCAAGGGGGCTGTCCTGGTGTCCAATGCTGGCTCGGAGGCAAGGCCAGTTGAGCGGAGTGGAGGGCCAACTGGATGAGGTACAACTGGTAAAGAAGGGCCTCTTTGTAGAGGCCCTGGAGTAACTGGGAACCGTGGTTTTGGCACCTCATTTGAACCAAAGCTTCCTTGAACAGGTTTTACCACAGCTGGTGCCCTATTGGAAGATACCTCAGAGACCTCCAGCTCCACCTGTATCCTGGTCTCTCCTTGCTGACCTCTAACCACACAAACCAAGGTCCCACTATCACTTACCCGCAAGCCTCGCAGCTCCAGGGAGCCATTTCGGTACACAGTTAGCCGGTAGCCATAATAAGGAGCTGGCAACACACCATTACCAGGCAGAAGCCAAGCCACTCGAGGGGGAGGGGAGCCTTGGGAGGGGCATGGCAGAATAACAGTTTGGCCTTTCATTGATCGCTTCTTCACTGTTGTTACCATCCCAGAAAGTGTGTTAGAAGAGTTTTTAGTGCCTGTATCTTTAGCAGCTGTGCTAGCACTACTTGAACCAGCACTTATCCTACTAGAAGCATTAATCACTCCTGTATTTCTACCACTACTAAACCCATTTTCTCTGAATGAACCAGCTCCCTGATTAGACCCACTACTGCTAACGATTCCAACATTTCTTGAAATACCAGTGTTGGCATCATTGTTACTCTTTCCTGCAATGACTTCATTATTGTAAGTCCCGGGCTTCCTTTCAACAATATCTCCTCTAACTGTGTTATGACTGTTGCCCAGACTGAAGTTACTTCTTGTGGTAATAGGTTCATTTCTAGTTATTTCAGTGTTATCTGCTTTAAAGCCAATATTGCTAGCACCGCTAACCCCGACACTGATTACACTGCTACTGACAGGCCTGTTGAATGTACCTTGACTATCACTCCTTTGGACAGGATTTAAGACACTGGTTGCTACACTAATGCCAGTGTTGGGTACAATGTTTCCCAACCTGCCATTATTACCACTATGGCCATTATTGTTGCTGCCACCAAACTTGTTTGTGACTCCATTGTTAATGTTTTCCCTTGACCTACTGCCTGGCCCATTGCTGGTACTCCAACCTCTTCCTCCAACATGTTGTCCATAGTTAGGAGACTCCACTACCAGGCCTATCGCCATGCTCTTCTCCCCAGCTGAGTTGCTAGCTCGACATGTGTAATTTCCTGTGTCAATCTTCTGAGCCATGCGCACCTCCAGGGTTCCACCTGAAACCACAACAACCCGCTCAGAGTAAAATCTAGATCCCAAACTTTTGGGGATGACACGGTGTGTTGGGGAAATCCATGTCACTGTCGGAGTAGGATCTCCTGTGGCCCGGCAGGGAATAGTGGCAGTTCCCCCAAGAGGTACTTTAATGACATGGTAACTTCTGTCCTCGTTGAAAGCTGGTGGAGATGTCATCATGATCTTTACTTTTACCTTGAATATTTGAATGGAAACAAAGGATTAAAACGTTTGAATATTTCTAGTTGAATTACTAGAATTTAGAAAAATAAATAAATGTTCAGACACATTTTCTGGAGACACTGTTCTTCTTACCTTCATGGTGTCTTTCCCTCCTTGATTCTCAGCATAACACGTATACTCTCCTTCCTCCCCCATACCCACAGCTGGAACCAGTAAGGTCCCATTATCAAACACAGTTAGCCTCCGTGTTCGCCTTCCTCTTTCTTCCCCCTGCAACACACTGTTTACCATAGTTCCATCAGGTAGGCTCCACTGGACAGCTGGGTCAGGCAGCCCTGAAGCTTGGCAGTCCACCTGCAGGGTACAAGATCAGTGCTACATTTTAAAGTTGTTTTCAGCTTTTATCTTGATAAAAGTTGAACTTTGTTGGAGTTGTAAACTGTTTTAAACATGGGCTATATTAAGGCACCTTAAAATGAATACTGACAGTGGGAAACACATTTAAGCAACCACCCTTTTATATATATGAAAATGATACAATTTCATGTTAAATACAATAAAGATCAAGGACAACAAATACCCACTTTAATATAGTGTCCTCTTTCTTGCACTACTGCCTGAGTTACATTATTTTTTATTGAGCTGTTAAATATTCATGTTTGTGTGTGTTATTCCCTGAAGGCTGCTGCTGATGACTCAAAACCTTGCTGTGACCTGACAAGTCTTTCTGTCCTTTTTGAATCAGAAAAAGTGCAGCAATTTTGTCAAAAGCAACCAAGGAAGGTTTTGGCACATCACCCATGATAGCAGACATCTAACACATATCACTGCTGGAACAGAAAATAGGGCTCTGAAATCTCAAAAGAGGATTTATTGGAGATATATTGTTTAAAGCTCCTTTGAGCAGTTTTTCACTGGATATGGAACAGACTAAAATTAATACTGACGCCTCTTTATGAACTTCATGAGAAAACAAGACTATAAGCGACAAGATTGATCATTTCTATTTAGTGGCATATAAAACAGGATAGCCTTCTCCACAGCAAAGATTCTGGATGAGTGATACATTTAACTGTTTAAAGAAAGCAGGAAGAGATTTTTGTATTTGAAGACATGATGAAACAACAGCAAAGAATAAGAGATACAGGTGTCGCCTAAACAACACAGACTGAAATTTCCTCACAGGAGCTTCAATGCTTTATGCTAGATCCATTAACCTCATAGGTTTTTTGTAATTTGATGATTGAGTAAACATCATTATTGGGACATCGACAAGGATTAAAAACAATTCTTTGCTCACCTTCAGTGGTTTGCCAAACAGCACCATCTGATTGTGTGGCTGCTTGGGATCGATTTTCGCCGGCTTTGTAGCTACAGAGACACGCAGGAGGCGATAATCATCTGCAACCTTGTTGCGTGCAATACAGAGGTAGTCCCCAGCATCTTTTTCTGTGACTGCCTGAACTGACAGGGTGCCATTAGGATGCACCTTAAGACGTCGGTCGAAACTGAAATTCGAAAGTAGAGAAACAAAGATAGACAAAAGGCTATACAATCAGAAACAGTACAAATGGAATAACTCAGAGATTAAAAAAAACAAGTGCAAAAAAGAGTACCTGAAATGCATGTCCACCAGTTTCCTATTGGGAGTCCTCCAAATGATGATGGGTGATGGGTTTCCAGTTACAGTACAGTGGAGCTGCAAAATCTCCCCATAGTGGATGGTAGATATGGGGGGTGATGTAGAGACAATACGGGCTTTACTGAAGGGGGAAACAGCTGAGGGAGGCAACTCAGTTGAGGGTCCCTTTTTGTCAGAGGGGGTGGAAGTAAGTCTTGTGTTGTTTACAATACCAATTGAGACTCTGGTGTTATTTGTAGGCAAGGTGGAGAGTGTTTTGTTGATGTTGGCCAAGTGTGTGGGGGAGGAAGTGACTGTTTTATTGATTTTGGGAGGTGAGTTAGTGGGATTGAGTTGGTGAGGAGGAAAAGAGAAGCGAGAGGAGCTGGAGGAGTCAGGCAAGTTCCTGGATCTATCAAAGAGAGATGGAGGGGAGAGTCTAAATGTATTTGAAGGTTGGCTGGGGATTGGAAAGTTCCTTTCTTCATGGAAAGAAGAAGAAGATGGTTTTTCAGCTGCAACAGATCTTGCCCCTTCATGTCCTGCACCACCCTGTGTTCTTTCCACTTCAATTTCCACCCTCACCATTCTTTTATCAGCTCCAACAGCATTACTTGCTGTGCACTCATAATTTCCAATGTCTTTAGGCTCAACTCTCCGAATATGCAGTGTCCCGTTGGGCAAGACAAAAAGATTGCCATGGAGAAACTGAGATGGTCGAATGAGAGTCCCATCCGGGATTCGCCATCGCAGAATTGGTTGAGGGGCACCTCGAGCGGAGCAGTGTGCATAAACAGGCCTCCCCGGAGACAAGAGCAGGTGTTCATCTCTAGGTTGCTGTATCACCGGGGGCAAGGAGGACACGTGTACACGCACTGAGGTGCTGGCGGCACCTGCTGAGTTGGATGCCACACAGCGATACACTCCTCTGTCACTCGGTAAAGTTACCGAGATATGGAGGGTTCCATTTGTGTCCATATTGATGCGACTGGTGGAGGTGGAAGTGGAGGTCAGAACAGAACGATCAGGTAAAACCCAAGAGAGCAGAGGGGTGGGAATGCCATCTGCCTGGCACTCTAAGTGCACCTCTCCACCCTGATGAATGGTGGCTTCTCTATAACTGGCCAGTTGCATCTTAGGGGGGCGTGTCCACACTTCAAGGGTTGCTAACAACCTACCATGGAAGACAAAGCAGACACTTATTTAATATAAAATTACATAATAAAATTAAAACCCTTTCATATAGATATTTAAAACAGAACAATACTGTATAACAAGCGGCAAGAGGCTATAGAGCAGGGGTCTCCAACCTTTCTTTATTTGTGAGCTACTTTGAACAAATGAAAGTGGCCAAGAGCTACTTGCATCACATCGCTTGCATTTATTTACATAGCACACATCAGCTGAATTAAGCTACTGTAAGCGTAAACGTGTGAAACTGCAATAAGCCAATGCTTATCAATAATCTTAAATTCACATGAACGTCCAAGAAACAACAGTCGTTGGATTTATTTTTATTTTTTTTACCATAGTCAGTCAACCTATAGGCGAGCTACTGAAAACCTGCCCGCAAGCTACCAGTAGCTCCCGAGCTACCTGTTGGAGACCCCTGCTATAGAGTAATCAAGAATCTTGGGAAATGCTGAATTGAAGTTACAGAAACCCATTGGGTTAAACACTTTAAAAAGACATTCTTATGGACAGATTTCATAAAGAGAGAGTAGAAAGTGACTTTAAGCTGCTTAAAACTGTTAAGGGGGACCTTAAATATGTTTGTACCATAGACGTACAATTATTACGTTAAATAAAGTAAATAAGCATCTCAAATAAACTTTTAAATGAAAACAAACCAAACTGTTAATGTAATAAGACACATTTTAACATCAAAAGGCCTACACAAAGCATCCAAGAATTCTGAGAAATGTTATAATGTACTCAAGTTTCACACACACATATTGGGTCTCATATTTTACTAACTGTATGAACAGATAGTATATAAACAGAATTGAATATGACTTAAGGCTGCCTAATAAATATGATTCAAGTGGCCTGTAAGTGTTTTAACTTGAAATAGATTAATTTGTTTTACAAATTAAGTGGGGCAATAGCAAAAAAAAACATACATAATACTCAGTAATTAGATTGCAGTGTGCCTCAGGCCTGTGTAATTTATACTGAAAATTTTGTGTCCCATGGTCATTGTAAATTAATAGCTCAGTATACACTGCATTAACATTCACAACAGGTATCTGCAGTCTCACCTGTCACGACCCAGAAAGCTGTGTGCACTGCAAATGTATGTGCCCCTGTCCTGCTGCTGAACATTCTGGATAACAAGGGTGCCATTTGGCAAGACCTCAAATCGCTGAGCCCTGGAATGGATTGACATCACTGCTCCTGAAAGACAAAGAGAGAGATAGAGAGACAATCAGACAGACAGCAAAGGAGAAAGCAGAAATGAAGAGACAGAGTGGGGAAAACAGAGACAAATAGGGAAGGAAAGCTGTAGAGTGAGCAAGAGACAGAGACAGAGGAAAGGAGGATCAGGGACATGCAGAGTGGCACAGCGTAAAGTAAAGTCAGTGATGCAATGCACAAAACGTTCCATTACTTTCTTTCAATATGCCTTTTCCACATGGCAAGCAAGAGAAAAGGCTGCTGTGTGCATGCCAGTGCGTAATGCTGGGTGTTTATGGGTTATTTCATCGTTGTCAAATGATTTCACATCCTAAAATTTTAAAATCAGTGACTTCATAATATAAAAACAAAACTTTGTTTGTAATGTATTCTACAGTCTGTAGTTTTTAATTAAATAAATTGCAGGTTTTAACATAGAATACTTAACTCTGGATGAAAAAAAGCATTTTTATGTTTCAGAGCATAATCGAAAACAAATCCCTGGAGCCTGGTCCACAGAGCAGGTTTACGGAGATAATCTTTGCCAAGTTCTTACATCAGTCAGTGAACCAGATTTGTCAGACTCATGAATTATTTAAATGAAACCTAAATTTAAGATAATCCTGAAAACTGATTTTCACATTTATGAATTAAGTTCATATATTCAAAAAATGGCTATGCTGGAAAAAAAAAAAAGGTAAGTATATTTGCTGCTCTTTGAGTACCTGTGGCGACTTTGGTCCATGTGATAGAGGGCTTAGGCTCTCCTTTAGCTTCACAATCCAGCCTGGCAGTGCTCTCTGCTGGGAACGACACAGTCCTGATGTGTGGATCTGCAATCCTCGGTCTGGATTTCACAACTGGTTCCTATGACAGAGGTTTAGAAAACAGAAAATAATGGCAAAAAAGCAATGAACAACAAAGTATTAAACAGTAGTTACAACATAGTTAGACTGGATCCAGTACTGATTTTTATTTTACTAGTAAAAACTTAAAATTAACATGTGATTGGAGAACTTCAGGGCAGCATACAGCCACATGAAATAAGTAGATTTGGCTAATAGCAAAAATGATAAATCCACATTATCACAACAATGTTATAAATCAACAATCTTTTAAAACATACCCCCAAAAATCCTTACAAACAGACACACTCCAAACTTTGTATGACAAGCTTGATTCCAAAAAGCTACCTTACTTTAAAACTGTAACAGTATAGACATCACTATGTAGGCTTTAGCATTATTGTTAAGTAGCAGCACACAAATATTCAGAATTCAAGATTATTTGTCCCATAGAGTGAGACATTTTTCTTGGGCTCTTCACCCATGCTGCCGCCATAAAAAGACAAGAATCAACATCATTTGCATTAAACATAAAACAAAGACATTATTAAATAACGTCCACAAAATTTTAAGAATATAAATAACATCAGGTTCTTTAAATACCAGTGCAAAAATGTTAACACAATTTATAGTCCAGTGGCTATCCTGTCTTATTTGCTACTATTTGAAAGTTATTGCACTACTGTGATCCCTGCTTCAGAATCATCAATGGTGGACCCAAAAGGCTTAGTCTGCAGAGGCTTGCCAACAGAAATCCAGACATTAATTAACAATTGATTTGTTTCAAATCCCTGGGGATAAGGCTTGCATAACACTTAATGTTGTTAGTTATGGAACATGTGTTTTTCATCTCTTCTTTAGTTCACTGGAAAATCCATGAAATCGAAGATTTGTCAAAAACATCCCTCAGGTTTAATAGCAGGTCATGTAAATACGGATAAGACTATTTTCAGATCTATTGTCGATTTTTGCTAAGCTGTTGCCCCAGGGTTTGCACAGTTCTTGTATCTGTGTGTGTGTGTGTGTGTGTGTGTGTGTGTGTGTGTGTGTGTGTGTGCGTGCGTGCGTGCGTGCGTGCGTGTGTGTGTGAATGTGTGTGTATTGTTATGCAGCACTTTCTCTCCAAAAAGAAATGTTAATTTGAGTTCCCCCAAGCTCACAATACAGAACAATATCTTTATACTGTATATAAGTACTGCAAACTTAATTTAAGAGTGACTTGACTAATGATTAATTAAATGAATGACTGAATGCAGAAAGTTGATAAGTAGGGGAACATTAAAAACATTTGCAATGAATGAACAAATAAAAAGTAAGCTAAGGTCATAGCTTGGCACTTAGTTTTGTTGTGAAGTATGTGGGTGATTTAAAACCCATTATTGGTAAAGGTATCCACAATATAGCAATGTTATGTTATTTGAACTCACCCCAGGGAGCGAGGAGGAGGGGGGCCGGAGTGGCCTGCCGCTGTTTGAATCAGGAATAGAATTAGCTCCAGGGTTCTTCCATTCAGTGGGGGGTCGACCCTGGTTTGGAGCCCTGGAAGCATGCCTCCATCTGGGGTCAACTTGGCTAGCGCTTGTCCTCTCTTTGGATGATGCTGCAGTAGGTGTTGAAGTCATTCTTGTTGTGGTAGTAGAAGGGGTACTGGGTGTTGTTACTTGTGTTGTGGTTGGAGAATTTGTCGCTGATATTGTAATTCTACTACTGATTGTAGGATTGGTGATTTTGGTAGTTGTTGCAGTAGTAGTAGTAGTAGTAGAAGTAGTAGTAGTAGTAGTGGTAAAAGTAGTAGTAGTAGGGTTCAAAGTTGTTGGAATAGCTTTTGACGACACTTTAGTACTAGGAGCTGTAGTAGTACTAAATGTAGTAGAAGGGCTGGTTGAAGAAGTAGTAGTGGTAGGGGGCAAAGTAGATTCTAGTATAGGAGTTGTTGTGGTAGCTGTTGAGGTAAGAGTAGTTGGTGTACTTCTGGTAAGGCTAAATGTTGGAGTAATAATGGTAGTTTTAGTAGATGTGATGGGAGGTGGAGTCATGAGACTAGTTGTAGTGGTTACAGGAAGTGTGTTCTCACTATCTGTTGCGGTAGATGGACTTTTACTGCTTCCCATAATACTAGTAGAGTGAGTGCTCTCTAGAGTGGTTGAAGGACTTGTTATTTTTACAGTAGTGATGGCAATTGTCACAGCACTGAAGACGTTGGTGGAAGAAATGGAGGAGGGAGTGGGCGACACAGAGGCCAAGGACTGGGAAACATATGGTACACCCAATGAATTCCTCTTCGGCTCTTCACTGTGTTTGCTTGGTGGTCTATCAACATGTTCACCCGATGTCGTGTGTATATGTGTCTTGGTGTGTGTGTCTGGCACATGTGTCTGTGCAAAGGAAATGGCAGTGTGGGAGTGAGTGGGTGCTGGTGTTAGTGTGCTGATGGGATTGGACTCTGCAATGTCAGGGAAGTTAGCTGAATGAGTCATCATGTCTATATGTGCCTTTGTGTGAGAGGTGGATAATGAGGTGGTAGAGGAAGGAGGGAGAGTTGCTGAGAGGGAGTCAAATGTTGAAGTGAAAATACTAAGACTGTTAGAAACAGGGGGAAACTGAGAATTTATTGGAGCAGTCCTAAAATGCTCAGCTGGAGACGTGGTTGATGACACCAGCAACCACTTATCAAGTTGATCTGTTGTAGTGTCAGTTTGTGACCTAGGGTTCATTGGGTCAGGGAGAGGTTGTGATGGACTAAAAGGTCGTCCCCTCTGTCTGTTGATAATTCGTCTTCGCTGTCCAATCCTCCTGCGAGAGTTCCAAGGGTTTTGAGGCCTGGAGTTTGGAACCAAATTAGGAAAGAGACCCTGCCTGGGTTTCTGAGGCCTGCTTCTCGAAAGGCTGGGGTTTTCTTCTTGTTCATTTCCCTCTCTAGCTTCAGCGATAATTTCATTTCTTCCTGGGATTGGTTTAGATGTGACTTCTTCTTGTCGTGTTTCTGGGTTTGTCACTGTTTCTGTTGGTACAACAACTTTCTCTGTGTGTATGTGTGTCTCTGTCTCAATCTCTATATCAGTCTGTGTTTCTCTCGACCTATCTGTCTCTTTCTTTATCTCTGTGTCTGTTTTTATCCCAATGAGTGATGGAATTTCTTTCAGAACAGTGGGAATGGACTCTGAGCCTTCCTGTTTTAGATCATCGTCATCGACAGACGACCCTTCGGTTTCTGCTTCCACCTCTGCGGCCTCAGTTCTACCTTTATCTGTATTGTCCCCTACCTCATGTCTTTCTGTATCTCTACCACTGCTTTTTCCCTCTGCTTCAGCTGTGGCTGTCCCTTCTGCAATGGGCTGACTATTATTAGTCTGAGCAGTCTTTTGTCGTATCTTAGCCAAGAGGTCAGCCCATTTCTTGGGATCTATCCTTTGTTTGTTGGTGGTAACTCTATGTCGGTTTTCGAAGCGGTTTCTTCTGTTGTCAGTGGATGATACAGGCCTCCCTCCTCTTCTCAGTGGGCCCTCTCTCATAAGTCCACGTCCTCTGGGTTGTCCAATTGGATGACGTCGGTTTGGTGGCGGTTGGAGAGGCCTTTGATGTCTTCTATTACCAATAGTAGTTTTCTCTTCTTCGTCTTCTTCATCCCCTGATCCTTCCTCTTCTTGGCGTAATAATGGAGCTCTAATTCTGGTAGACCGGCCAGCCGCTGACTGTGGCCCTCTTGAGAATGAATTCCTCAGTGAAAGGGGATGTTGTGACTTTAATTCCAGCTGTATGGACATAGAATCACCACCATACTGGTTGACTGCAATGCAGCGGTAATGCCCAGCATCCCTCTTAGTGGGGTTAGGCAGAGAGAGACTCCCATTTGATTGCATTGTGACCCCCCCTGATACAGCTAATCCTCGACGTACTATGTTTCCATCTGGTAACACCCAACTCAAATAAGGCAATGGTGAACCAGATGCGTTACAAGACAGACTAATGGGCTCCCCAACGGCTCCTTTGACAGGAGTTCCTACATGCTCTCCTGAAGGTGGAATCGAAGACTCATCAACTGCCAGGCGCAGGGGCATAACATCTACATCCATGCCTGTCCGTGCTATGCAGTAATAGATCCCAGCATCTGAAAGCATCACTTTATTAATAAGTAAACCTGAGTTTGATGCCAAAAGCCTACCGTCTAGGTTGTTGGAGGGGGAGATAAGCTTGGTTCCATCAGGGAGAACCCACTCTACTTTGGGATGACCAGAACTTAACAGAGGGCATGGTAGTTCCACTTTACTCCGTGCTACTGTTGCCATTGCTGTGGTGGTATGATTAGTTGAAATCAGCGTCCACGGATGAAAAGCGGGGTAGGATGTTGAGGAATGAGAAATAGGGTCAGGATGAGCAGAAACTCTTGTTGAGTATATAAGTTGAACTTTGATTCCATTAGACTGTGCTCTGTTTAGCTGAATGCTAATTGCTGGCTGTAGCAACCATTGTGGCATAGCTTTAACCGAAGCTCTGACCCCTGTGTGATAATATCCGTCTGTCTCTACTGTCTGCCTGTAGCGGTAGGCCATTGCCGGGGCTTTACTCAGCATGATCTCCCTCTCCAGGCGAACTGCTGTTTCACTATAGTATGCCAGTATCCTCCAGAGTTTCTCATAGCTCTGTCTCTCCACAGGGCAATCCAGAGAGAGGGACAAAGCAAGAGGGAGAGGAGTAGAAGAAGAGAGGGAGAGATCTGGGGGAGGTGCAATATCCTGGGAATCAGAAGAGTGAGTGATGTTGCAACTCAGATCAACACTGTTTCCCTGTTGGTCAGACAAACCCAAAGAGGCAGTGCCTAGAGGTTCTCTGAACGATTCTCTTGACTGGATTTCAATGAGCTCTGTCTCCAAAGGTGTGACTCTTCCAGGGGAGATAATCACAGGCGAGTTGCACGATAGATCAATCTGATCAAACAACCCCTGCCCTTGAAGGGATTTTGGTGAGGCACAGATTGGACACTGAGGCCCACCAGGACATTTCATGAATCCTATTAAAAGACATAGAGAAAGGGAGATAATTGTGTTACAAAAGGCAGCCTTACTAGCTCTGCATGTGACATAATATTATCCATACAAACATTACAGTACACATTTCAGGTATCTGCACATATTGTGTCATATATTAGTCATGCCAGCTGTTCTTAAGCACTCATTACCACTAATATATCTTGCTGATTCGGTACGGTTACTTCATCTTCCCATAAATCAGAAATATGTATCACTTCATTCCAACACACCAATCATTAGCCTATATTTCATCTGCCTGCACACATCAATGCTGTCATCATGGATTAGTCACAGCAGGTTAAGTCTAGCATATCAATGAGAAACATTTTCTGGTCTAGCCTTCTTTCACATCTCAATAACGACATCAAGACTGGCTGGAAGAGATACGGAAAAAAAGAGGAAAGAGAGGAGTGTGTGATGAAAGTAGGTAGAATAATTTCTGAGGCACCAAGATAACAAAACCAGATAGATTTGAAAGTGCATCCATGCCAACACCACTGGTTTAAAATACAACAACAAGATATTTCAATCCTGTTTCTTTTCACCTGCTTATTTTTAATTCTCCTTCAGTCTCTCAATCATATTGTGGTATCTTAGTTCAACTTGCTCAAAGGCACAGCAAATGTCAAACATAAAGCATGTGGCAGACAAATCAACAAATGAAAACATGTTATATTACAGATGTTACAATCACCTGGATGAGCCAGACTCCATGTTACAAACCAATTCATCCTACAGTCACAGCTCCATGGATTGTCCTGCAATACAAGAGTCTCCAGTAGAGGTGCTGTCGCTAAAGTTTCGCTGGGTAAGGTGGTCAGACTGTTGTTGGAAAGGTCTAGGTGTCTAGTACAGGAGAGAAAAAATAATATTGAGATGAAGAAGGGGAGGGACAACTCAGACGTTGAATTAAAGTCAAGGAGGAATGGAATAATTCATGAGAAGAGTGGGATTGGGCAGAGTTGGGTTGAAATCATCCATCATTTTTATCATTTCCATCAATGTTCAATGTTCAGAAATGTGTTATAAGTGGATGAAAAAGTGTAGAAACAATATGATACACAGGCTTATCTTATTGATCTATTTGCCTGTATTCCAAGAACCAGCAATGGAAAACTTTATTTTAATCAAACTTAATGTTCTTTTAGAAATCAACAAGGTATCACATTGCTTTTGTTTGGTCTTAGATTGGCATATTTTGAGGGATTTATTTACTTAGTGCGATGGTCAAGACTTCACAAATCAGATTATTTAGTCTAGAAGCACAAACCAGTGTTGTTTTTTTAATAATACAGATTGTTGTGTTTTGTTTGGAAAGGTGCAACAGACTTTTCAGACTAAACAACTTCTTACTGCCCTTGTCACTATCAGGACACTTTTCAGTAAACACTGAAAATGTTGTAATTCCACAACTAATAAATAATACATTATGTGCTTTAAGTGTTAGCACTCACCTGAGTGTAGAGAAGTAGTAAGTATTCAGCAGAGAAAGTGTGCACAGAGTGTGTGGGTGCAGCTGATGCAGCCTGTTCCCTTGCAGACGTAGCAGCCTGAGGCTAGGCAGCTGGAGCAGGGCCCGTGGGTGGATGTGCTGGAGGAGGTTGTGATCCAAGTACAGGCGCAGGAGTGAGGTCAGGCCAGAGAAGGTCAGAGATGAAGAGATCTCTCTCAGCTTGTTATAGCTCAGCTTTAGTATCTGTGGGGGCGGAGGAAATGGAGCGAACGGGAGAGAAGAGGGATTAGAAGAGAAATCAAATAACAGATTTCAAGGCTGATGAAGAAAGTATGCTATGAACATGAGTCTGACGCTGTGCTTCCACATGCTTGTCAATCAAATTTATGACATATGATAAGAGGGGAATAGGAATGTGGATGAGGAGTTAGGTGAAAGATCCTTTGTAAACAGAATGGCTCATAGCTAAATTTCAAATTACATGCAGCTCCATCTCGAATGTAAAACTCAGGAAATAGCCTATAGTGCATAACCAGGCGATATAACGTGCCGCGAGTTTATTGGGTCAAAGCGGGATAACTGAAAGGATATTCCTGCACTTAGGGTCTTCAACTTTCCAAATATAAAATTTAGCCCTTTATCATCAGCAGAAAGCTCTCGGGAATCTAAAGTTTAGAAGGCACACCATGAAAATCAGGTTTCAGGACTGTGATTTTGCAAGGATTATGATAAATCTGCTCCCCAGGGAGGCTACTTAGCTGGAAAGGCTCCAGCTGCTGACAGATCTAGCACGTGAAGATGTCAGCACATGGAAATATGGTTGGTATTATCACACAATGGCAAATATATCAGCATCTGCCTGGGAGATGAAGGGAACAATTGCTGGTTGAGTAATATCACTTCCCCACAGAGCGCTGACTCTGCCCGAAGGTTGCTGCTAAACTGTCCAGTGTGTTTCCTGTCACTGAGCAGCGAAAAGAATGATGGCCTATAAATTATGAATTAGCTGTACAGAAATTAGAAAAATGTGAACGGAATCTTGAATTCTGTTATAATAATTTGAATACTGGTTTCACAGATCAAATGCATAACTTATCCTTTAATGAATTCATTAATTATTATACAAATGACTGCACGATTAAGGCACATAAATCAATCTAGCATCCCGTTTGTATTGTTTCAAACCCTTTTGACAAATGTTATATATCTTTATAATCCCTTCATCACTCATGTTAAAAAGTCCTATCTGTTCTGTCAAAGCAATTAAGCATGTTTATCGCTCATAGTTAGGGAGCTATGATAACTTTTATCTATAAGGCTAATGTTTAAACTTTAAGAACTTCAGCAACCAAGCACTTTCTATATTCGTGCAGGAGAGTCTGCATGGTCCTCATGGTCCTCCCTGCCTGAAGCTAGAGAGGTTTTGTGTCCAGTACTGCTTCAGTTTTAGTTTTCACATCTGTGTCCTACAAAATAGTGCCAAAGGTCAAATATGTAAGGAAACACTGGTTTATTGTCCTCAATAACAGTCTGAATACTTCAGCATCAATAGTTTGTTTATGCAAAGGTCTGCTCAAGACAGTTTGATGTTAGTTTTTACTAGATGACAAAGAGAAGAGTCTATTTTAGTTCCATGAAGTACATTTGTAAAACAAGAAGAAGCAGAGCCATCTGTTGCATCCTCCCAAAAAAATATCATCCATGCTACCTGTCGTACCCAGTTATCATTTCCTTTTTTATTTTTGAATTAAATTACCTCTTTCTTTTTATTTTTAGTAGTTTAGCATTTTCGTAGTTGCTTTCCTTCCAGTTTACCTGTAATGATTTCAAATCTCCGAATACTGCATCTGGAATATGGTGGAGGTCATTGCTGTGGAGCATCAGGAGCTCCACTTTCTTTAGCCCTGTCAGAGAGGTTTCATGGATCCTGCTGATGCTGTTGAACCTATGATAGTACAGAAATAGTATCATCAACAAACTGTAGTATATCCATGTTACCAAAGTTTAACATCTTTTTTGCAAGCAGTGATTGCAATGTCAATAAAAACACTTCTTGTACAGTAGGTTTATGTGCTAACATGACTTCCCTTACCCTAAGTTCATGCGGCGTGTGTGTGCAGGCAGGCCAGGAGGAATGGCAAGCAGGGAACGAAAAGTACAGTGGACTTCACTGGCCTGGTAGCAGTTACAGCTCCTGGGGCAAGCCTGGCCGGTAGGCAACACAAGTGTCAGCACAAGGAGAGGGAGCAGAGCCCCCGGCACACACACACTCCGACACATCTTCACTCCTCAAGAAGAGAAGCTACACTGAGATTATCACTGCAAAGGACAAAAAGGGAAGTCAAGACTGATAGAGAGAGGCGAAATGCCCCATGGTGATATGTCAAAAAATGTACAGTCTCTGTCTTTCTCCCTCTTGCACCCTCACACACACAGATACACACACGTCAAGTCAGTTTTAATCATACAGCCCAAAATCATAGAGTTGACTCCAGGGGATTTGCTGTCTGGACAACACCACAGACTCCCTATCCTTAGACCCACACTACAGCCATACAGCATGAAAAAGACACAGCACCTGTCTCAAAGGAAACAGACGTTTGCGCATGCGTTTTCCTATTAGGTTGACTGAATGACAGTATTATTTACGTCACATAAATCAAGGTTCATGTCGAAAAAGGCGCACGAGGATTCATCTTTGAAGTCAGAATAAAGAAGAGCTGTCATATTAGACCACACAGACACTCTCTCTCTCTCTCTCTCTGTCTCTCTCTCTCTCTCTCTCTCTCTCTCTCTCTCTGTCTCTCTCTCTTTTATCTAATCTCACTCGAGCGCACAAATGAATTCAAAGCGTTCGAATCCATCAAACCAACTGTGGAGCGATAGCTTCGAGCCGCTTTTCAACTTGAGGCTGATATTAAAGTAAATTAAGCACCTTGGCAAGACGCTCCCAAGATGAAGAGATTACTTTAATGCAGTCACGGTTGATAGGAGCATACCTTGAAATCCTTTGGTCCGGAGGAGTCAGCTATTTCACGGAATTATTCATTGTAACCACGAAATGCTGATTTTAGTCCAACTGCACGGTTTAACAATTAAGTGGTTTATTCACCCATAAACTTCAATATTGCAGAACTGTAAAGAAGATCCCAAAAAAGTTGTCACAAAAGTTGTCACTGATAGGAGCAACACAAATGTCAAAAGATAAAAGGATGAAAAAACGTCAACTCCTCAAAAAATGTATTTTAGTAGCATCCAACAGGTCTTCGTGTGCGTCTCTGGAAAGATAAAAGTAGGCAGGCAGGCGCGCAATATGCAAACGTCTGTTGTGTTTGTGCGCGTGTGTGCATCTGTGTGGATAACTGTGGATGTGTGTGAGTGTGTGTTTGAGCTTAGGGAAAGGGGACTGCACTGGAGTGAACTTTGTGTGACGCTCAGGCGGAGGGGTTTGTTCTAGGAGGGGCTTTCTGGAAACACAGAGGTAACAAGTTACAGCTCCTCTCAAACCTTACACACTGAATTCCGGCCACTGAGGAGGAAACCTTTTAAGAAGAGCTGCTGCTCATATACTCCTTTTGTATCAATTCTTTCCATCTACATTGTGCATAAGTAAGGTTAAGGGTTAAGGCCTCTGGATTCACCTTAACGATGTTTTTTCGTATGTGGTAGGACCTGCAGCAGGGCCATTACAAGCCGTTCTGAGTCCCTTCAGTCCCCCAACCCCACCCCTCCCCAACTCCCAGACATGTAGTGTATTGACCAGAAGCGAAATAAGTTTATTAAAGCCTGCTGGTTTATAGGTGCTTTTTTTTCATTTGAATAATTAATTCAGAAGTAAAATGCAAATTGTCCTCCATCATTTATTTAATTTATTTTTTTACATTTCTATATAAAAAAACAAATCGTTTAAGATTTAAAATTCAAAAATAAGATCTGTTACCCTCCTTGGGTCTTTAAAACATCCAAATTCCCAGAAATAACCCAGAGGTCATGACCTCCGTGTCCTCAATTGTAGCTTTATAGTTCTAGGGTTATTTGGGGGAAAGGCATCCACCTAATAGTGCCAAGTGGTTCAATCTCTGTTTTCAAAGTTTGGTCCAAAAAGTGACAACTTTTGGTATCGTTTTACAATGTTTTATTAAAGGCTCAAGCTTTATCCACTCTATGTCGATTTGACCCGATTCAGATTTTACAGACGGTGGAGTAACAACAAATACTTGGACTTTGCTTTGTTTTTCAGTAGATTCATGTAGTTAAGATATATTTCCTGAAATGTGGGTTAGGGCAAGTACACCAGGGATTGAGCTCTCTTTAGAGTGAAATTACCCAGATTCCCAGGCACTCTGTGGCATTCACACCTCCTTCTGTGAGACTGAAATAAAGGGAGAACAAAAATAGACGGATCCTCCTCAGCTGTTGTCTCCTGAAGACACAGTAACTCCCAGATCACTCTTCTTTAGGAGCCTGCCTTTGAATAAATGAGGGTGTTTCTGGTGAGATAAGTTCTTTAAAATTCACATAAGGTCTCATGTACAGGATAATCTGAGTTCATGCATGAGCTGACTTAGCTTTTTCTCACTTACTGAAGAGGGAGCATAATTAGAGAGCAGCAGCAGATGTGAGTAAGTCATGAATGAATTCTCACATCAGCTGTCTGAATAATGGATTGTAAAATTAATCTTGAATGACTGTTTATCCCCCCAGCTTGACAGCCGACAAGAGGAGATCCGTAAATATCTTAAAAGATGTGATTTGATGCTTAACAGTCGCAAGTATCTCTCTGATGATTTTCAACACTTGTCTCTGCAGGCGATGTCTGTAAAGTCTTAGCAGATCTCATTCTGCACTGATTCCCTGGCACTGTGATATGGCTGCGAAAAGCATTAGGACCAATCCCAACTGACTTCATTACAATGCTCATCACTGTACTGGAATGAATCGGGCCATAATAAATGAATCACTGACCAGCAGGAAGGAACAAATGAAGACATAATGTAGTGTCAATGGCTCTTTAGGGAAGGTGAATGACTGAATGAATGAGCAGTGGCGGAAGACAATTTCAGATTTGTTACTTAAGTGAAGCAGCAATAGTTTATTTTTTGCATGATGTTTTTGGATCCATCACATGTGTTTATGGCCCTTTACTGCTTTAGTTCTTTATGGTTGTGCTAATCTCTATTTACATGAATAGAGAATGCCAAATCGGTAGGGGCAAGGCCACATTTTGGTATCAGAAGTACTGTTTTTTGTTCTGGTTCCATTTGTACTCTGATAGTATCCTTTTTGTCGGTGTTGACTCAGCAAAAGGGGCAGAACCCAATCTACCATGTGCAATTTAGGAACCTTTTTGTGGTCATCTAACAAGAGTGACTTGAATTATAATTATTTAAGTATAATTATGAATTTGCCTTTGCCTGTATTGATAGGACAGCTGAAGAGAGACAGGAAATTCTGGGGATGAGAGAGTGGCAATGACATGCACCAAATGGTTGCAGGTCGCAGCAGAAATGGCATACAGTGTGTCAAGGACTTTGCCTCTTACCTTTGGAAAGTAAATGAGGTGCCTCCTCTGCTGCAGAGCTAGAGCCCCTGTAATTAATGTACTTAAGCAGACATCTGTGTGCAGGTGCGGCAAACAATCTGCTCTTAGTCATCATGTCTCAACATCAACTCAGTTCTCATCACACAAGTTGCTGGTCAGGCTGTAAAAAATGGCAACGCACTGAAAAGGAAGTCTCTGTAGGAAGTCCTTTACTGCTAACGGTTGGCTACGCCAGAAGCTCTAAAACGTTGTCTCTCGCTCCCAGAGACTAATCATCATAAGATGATTGCAGTAAATTCTAAGATTGGAGTTGTTCTTACTCCTTTTTATACTGTTGAGTTGTTAAAAACTATGGAAACTCAATATATTCTATAATATCATCATACATTTGCTGCCCGGCCAGATCCATACATCTCTATAAAGTCAACCTGTTATGAAGACAACTGACTGATGTTTAGGTTTGTAATGTGTGTATTTCACAGCTAAAACTAAGCTTGTTTTTAAAGATTATGTATCTTAAGAATTGATAAGAATAATAGTAGACTTAATCCTAGTTTATAAGAAAAAATCTAAATCACTAAATGGAGCTCAACAAAAGTTAAGTCTTGAAGACTATCTGCCCTTCAGTATATTGACAGTCTAAAACACATTGTGTAAAACGTGTGGCTCAAAGTGATTTGTGGCATGTCCAACTACATTTTGTATGTTATGCAGTGCACATATACATAGCTAGGTGTTCCTGCAGGCAGGTATGACGTTATTTAAACTGCCGTTTTTCAGCCTTTATTGCTGAATAGACCAAACTCATGCCAGCTCATTTAACATATTTTCTTTCATTGTGCCCCTGAAAACACAGAATGCACACAGGACACTTTATGGAATATGTTGACATTCCCATAAGATCAGAAACAATCAGTTCCCAGGAGTCTCCCTAAGATGCAGCAGGCATCTAAGAGGTAGCGTTAGAGGTGAGCTTTTCCTCATATTTTACATTACATTACTGGCCTCGAGTTGACAAGAATTTCAAGATGACAGGAGAAAAGGAAAACAATATCTTTTGGTCTGTCCACACTCAATGTAAAAACTCAATGTAAATGAATCAGAAAGTGCAAAAATAAATTTAACCGAGTCGTGGGAGCTCTGCTGAAATACTCAGTTATGAACTCATTTATGTACGCCCATCTTTCTAACTCTCCTACTAAATAGAAGTATATTCTAAGACATGGATTGTGGATTGTAACCAGGTTTTAGGTGGTGAAAGGAACAGTCGATTTCTGTATCCCAGAGAAAGGAACACATCACCTGTATGTCTTACCAAACCTCATTTTAAAATCAACACACCTATGGAGGCAAACATGGGCGCACTTGCTTTTTACACAACTTTAGTGCTGGGTCGGAAAGGGACATCAGTTGGAAAATAAGTAAAGACATCTGCACTGCGCGCCAAGACGTTTTGGACCAGGTGTACAATAGGCCCCTATATATATTTAACCTGCCAGTTTAACTGTTATTCCTCAAACCATTTTTAAAACTGGGGTATAATTATATCATAAATGATCATGCTAGAGTCTAACAAAGTACATGGAAGGAGCCGTTAAACATAGTACACATAAGTCAGTGTATTTAGTGCATCATAAGAATGAATGAAAGGAGGCATGAAATGGGGGAAAGGGAGATTGGAAAGTTTCACTACAATGTGTCTTTGACTTATCAATTAGACAGAGACCACCAAGTGAATAATTAAAAACAGATCAGTCAATCAATGACTCAATAGGTGAATTGCTGACTGTCTCACTTACACTTGCGACACCCTGTACAACCACAGCTCACAGTAAGTAAAGTTGCAGTATTGCTCTCTTAGCCTGCCTGCAGCCTCCACCACAGGAATAAAAAAAAACACTGGACATCATTGCACTCTATCGTTTTGTCTCAGGGGTTTGGTGCTTTCTAGGTCAGCTGATGGAGTGCTGAGTCATGAATTCAGGAAGTAAACAAGTCAGTGACAAGAGGAGACCAGCTTGCTGATACATAATTTGAAATCATGGTTATAATATATTCTTTTTGATCTGACTTTGATGTTTGAATACACACACAAAAAAACTTCTAAAAATATATTGCATTCCATTAAAACTTACATCCATCTCCCCGATCCGGTCTTTGCATTATTGAGCTCAACTGCAGCGTGTTTCTTTCTGGTTCTTTCTCTAATTACAGTACATTTTGTTTCTGTTCTCATTGTGTCAGAAAAGCTCTGGGTGATACTAAACAGAAGCAGAGGAGGGAAGCTACAAGGCACAGAGGTATTTGTAAAATGTTAGTACAATTTTTCTCTGTATACTTAATCGATTAAAACATTATTATTTGGCAGAAGCTTCCAACTTGGTTTATTTAATCTGCAGGTCACATAATGCACCTTGCAAAAAATACAAAAAGAAAATATGAACATCCCTAGACACAGCACCCTCTCTGTCAAGGTCATTCCAAAAAGTGAGAACAGGAATAGATTGATTAGAAGGGGCAAGAAGCCAAGAGCTATCCTCAGAGAAACTCAGACCTCTCATTACGCACTTACGACCTCTGGGCGCCAAGCAGGTTCAGGCTGTGGCCTCGTAAAAATCTGGTGGCAAGAACAGGTTGTCCAACACAGACCAAGCACCATCATTGAAAGTAGCATTCTTGTTTTGCCACTTTTTTTTGCTCTAGAGTGTAAATGCAAGATGGATGAATCAGGCGTCATTACTTTTATTGAATTAGTTTTCTACAGGAACCTTATTTTGATTACAAGGTGCATGCATGCTTAAAGTTTAAATGTACAAAAGTTGTATGCTTCTACAGAAAACAAACTGTTTATAAATCAACAAAAGTTATGACATGACACCTTACATAGAGAGCTGGTCTAGACTGTACTCATTGTCTAAGACTTAATTGAGGGTAAACATTAATCCACCAATGAGCAAGCACTTAAGGAGTTGGAAGGAAGAACTTCTTTTTAATGGGCTGCAACCTCAAACAGATCAAGACTCTATGGTGATCAGCCATCTGCCCATGACTGAAGTGTTTATGTTCAAATAGGTATGTTCAACAATTGGAAACTAAGCAGTGTTTGGTGGCAGAAAACAACAAGATTTCATTATCAACATTCAATCGGAAATCACTGTCAGGGCACCAGGCAACAATGCTCCAAACTAGTGGTTACTTATGTGATTATTTTGTATGCAGTAAGTCTGGCTTTCACTCGAAAAACTGTTTAAATTTTCATGCTTTTGATGACAGCTAACCTTCCTGAAGTCTGACTTTAAAGAGGTGCTGCTCTCTCACAGCCTGAGGGCACATTGGGGTAACAGGACTGGACCTCATGTTCTATTACTGATTAGGGCTCCAGCACACCATGGGGTGAAGGCTTGTCTCACCATGGAGTGAGAGCCTGGAGCTAAGCAGCCGGGTAGGCATCCATGGCAGCAATCCACTGGGTAATGGTTTGATGTTACAAGGACTTATTTTGGGGCTACTTTTAATCTGTTGAAAACTAAGTTGTGGCCCTCTGGGAGAGGCTTCATGTTTTACTGCAGCCATACAAGGAGTCTCTGCTCCCTGGTCATTTGAAGGCCATCGTGGACTTGACTCTAGCTTTTTCTTACATCGTTTTTGAAAGTTTAATATTTTCTAACAATTTTGTAGTGGACAACATGTGTATTTGATGAAACAAAATGCACAATAAACTATTTAAATAGTTATGTCCGTTGCAAATCAGCCCATTTGTAATACCTACTAAATCACATGGCAGTGTGTTGACCTGAGAGGGATATGTTTTGCTTGCAATGCTGCCCCAAGTAGAAAGTGAGTGTAAAGTTGGCATCACAAAGAGGAACGTAAATCAGCTATACAACAATTTAATTACACTACACTAAAAAACTAATATAATAGCAAATTGGGAGGCGGTCATGTACAATTACCATCGTTTGCTGTAAGTGGACATGCTAGCTTGCAGGGTGGTTCAGCGGTAGGAACATTCTGACTAAAGAGGGCAAAATACATCCTACAGTAGTGCTGTTTAGCATGACTCTGGATCTCTACCAGGAAATTAGGATCTGTAAGTCAAATAGCAACAGTTTTCACCTTAATAAAAGAAATATATGTATGTCATCAAGCAAAGATTGAGGATGTTTGAGCCATTTATACTTGATTTGAGAGCTTGAGTGAGAAACAACATACACAGAGATCGTCAGCAAGTCCTTCTTGTGTTTTCTTGAATGATATATAGAGCGTGTTTGAGTAAATCTCTCACATTGGCAGCACACAAATGGTCGCAGCCCCTGAGCTTTTGACCCTTGTGGCTGGATGAGAGACAGGAGGGCGAAAAAAAGAAAGATTTAAGAAAAATGGAGGGGGAAAGGTTAAAAGGGGTCTATTATTGAGCTGGAAGTCCATTATCTACAGATGTAGCCATTATATTATCACCTGAAGGCAACAGTAAATTGTTGCTGCAGTGCCATCTCATCCTCAGGAAGAAGTATTGAAAAGATTCTAATTTTCTAAACAACAGAGAACACATGGAAAGATCTGTCAACATGTTGTTGGATTCTTGTTAAAACATCTTCCTGTTCATCTGGAACATTTGAGCAAGTATAAATAAAAGGCTTAAGAATTGGATTTTCCCATGACCACACAAACTAGAAAAAATCATCAAAGAACTGTTAATTTGGAATAGCAAATGCCATGCAGTTTTATTTCAAGAAATCACCCACTGCGGGGTGCTGGTGGCGCAGTGGTTGGTGCATGCGTCCCATGTGCAGGGGCTTTGGTCCTCCAGGCAGGCGGCCCAGGTTCGAATCTGACCTGCAACTCTTTTCCCGCAGGTCATTCCCCACTCTCTCTCTCCCTGATTTCCGACTGTCCACTGTCCTGTCTCTGCAATGAAGTCCCAAAAAGCCCAAAAATAAATCTTTAAAAAAAAAAGAAATCACCCAATGCTAAACCATACCCAAACCAAAATTATCAAAACTGCCCATTACTACTCATTGGAAAATGCTAAGAATATAACCTTGATTTTGATACAGTGTCTATCAGTCAGTACATTTGCATGCACAGTAGAGTCGAGCTAAGGTTATAGCTCGATTAGGCCATTTAATTGGACTGCTGTCCTTTTCCCAAAGCACCAGGGGAGAATCGATTTATTGACAGAAGTATGTTTGACTCCCCTATGGTAGGTGGCGATATGCCCAGTTTCAAGTTAGCAAGCAAAGAGCTGGTTGTATGTTGAAGAGTTCCTGAATTTCAATTTTCCTGAAATTAGTTTTAAGGATCCAATGGCATTTCCCTTTGCACCAATACGTTTTGAACGATTATTTCTAGAGATATGGGCTTCTACATGCAATGGTAGCTTTATGTCATGGCATTGTCAGTGCCAAAATGGCTAAGCCTCTTTTCAATCCTGACATTTTCTACATAATTTCAGGAAAATTCTGGCCCAATATTTTCTAGTACTTGCCTTTCTCACACCCATCTCACAAATCGAAGTACTGTGTTTCCACAATAGTAGGAATCATGCAATCAAAGTAAGGTAGATGGGTTTGTCCATATAGTGTTGTAGTACTGTGATTAGAAGGAAAATGCCCTTTTCTAGTACAACAAATAACTTCAATTCATTCATAATTAGATTTTCATCCCCCAGTTATGGCCGCAACCTTCTCGGTGTAACTAAGTGTGTAAAAAAAGGTTGAGAGGAGAGGGAATAAAGAAAGTGATATAGACATGGGGGACAAAAATGGGGGCATAGAGACCTATAGATTCACAAAATCTAGGCCTGGTTAGACCAAAGGATGCTGGGAGCACATGAGGAGAAGAGACAGAGGGGGGTAGAAGGGGGTTGATGAGGGTTTGAAGTCAATAAGTAAGGAGTGTAGTGAAGAGGGGTGGGGGTGAGGTGATCCTGAAGGCATGACGTCTGGAGGCCTGTGGTCCTTTGCATATGCGCCTGGTAATGGGGGCTGTAAATCAGCATGAAACATTGACGCACACACAAAGTGACAGATAGAAAATGTTAATAAAAAAGCTCAGGTGGGACTTTCCTCGCCTTCTCTCAGTCACACACTCTTTCCCCACTTCCTCTGGTGTTCAGTCTCTTCTTTCTTCATAACTGTTTCTGCAAAGACAGCTCATTAGGGAGATTACATATGATTTCATTATACTCTGTGACAGACCCGAATAACTTAATACTGTGTTAACTCGCTCTAATTAAACCCATATAATAATCCAAGTCATCTAATGAAATATGTTTTATTTCCACATCATATTTTCCTATTTCCAAGCAGAGAACATAGAGAACGTTTTTTTTCAGCAAAACCAGTTCAGGTTACATTTATTTATTTTTTGTATCATACGTTCCAGATGCATAAACCAAGTGGTCTGTTTGTAATGTCTTAAAAATCTCCATTTTACCAATAGTCTATGATTGTTTCAATCAAATGTTATTTTAGCACCCATGATATGTTTCTTACTGTTTGGTCATATTATTAAAACGTCAGGTTTGTCATCAGCTGTGTAAGAGTCAGTATTTGTTCATCAAACTGTAGTGAACAAGGGGTCATCCTGCCATCAGAAAGTAGTTTATCATGTTTTTGTTGTTGTGAGAAAACTGATATCTAATTTCTGTAAATATAAGCACCTCATTAGCTTAGCATAAACTCTTGACAGGAAAAATGGCAGGCACTTCCCCAAAAGAAAATGTATGTATTTATTTGTTAGCTCATGAGCTCTAAAGGTGCTGGTGAGTGAGATAGATGTTTTCCTCTTTTTTATATGCCAGGCAAACAGGCTGATGGCGATAGCTTCATGACGAGTTAAACGACAAGATTGATAACAATGCTAGTTCCAAAAGTTTCTTTCCTTTGAAGAATTGTTAGTCAACTTGGTCTGTGATGGAAAGTTTGTGTCAGCATGGGCCCTTCTTGAAATCTAATTGGCTACCCTAGGTGCCACCCAAAAATCTTTAGTAATGATTTGCTTTTTTGCCTTGTCAGAGGCGGGGCTTAGGTCAAATTCCACCAGATGCGTGTTCAGTCTGTCTCCGCCACGGCAGCAGAGCTGATAGATTTTCACTTGCTTCCACTGGCTCCGCTGCGCTGTGTCTCAGCTTTGGCAGTCCGGCGCCCTCCGTAGCAGATACGCAAGGCTTCAATTTTGCCGGATCCTGGAGCATGGCGCATCAATTAAGCACAGAAAAGAACAAGCATGACGGGAAGTCAGACACCAATACAACATTAAAACATCCGGTTTATTTTCAGAATAAAACACTCAGTTTGACGGTTCAGAACAATGACCGTCTGTGTGTTTGTTTATGTATTTATAAGGTTTTTATACGGTTTTATACCACATACATCGTATTATCTTGCGCTGTCGCGAGTTAATCTCTAAAATTACCACGGGTATTCCTTTGTCTCTGCACTCCAGCTGTTCGGCAATGCTACTCACTGAAAAAGCAGCCTGTGGGTGTTAGTTCAAATTCAACGATTTTTGTAGAACTTTTTTAAGTACATCGAATTGTAAAAAAAAAAAATACTCTACGCATTGGTGTTTATTTACTTGTAAGATTGTGCACACAAACTTCATGCCACGTGCATAAGTCAGTGCCCAGGTTGGGCCACCCCAATCGCAATAGTGCTTGGGGATCATGTGTTCCAGTTTACATTACCAGACTGAAACGTTGCTGAAACGTGCATTTTAAACAATGTTTATCCTCGGTCTTAGGACTGAAATGTTTTGTATTGCCTTGGTTCTAAATTCTACAGAATAGGATACCATTTCAAGCACGATTGTTTCTCACAAGAAACACAACTGCTTAAAGGCCCGTTTGTCTGTTTTCATATTGTTGCCCATCACAATAAAGCTCAGCAGCAATTTTTTCTTACCAAACCTGGATACTGGAGTGAGACAACACATTACTCCAGTTTGCTTTGCAACACAGGATAACCCCCCCATCCAAACAAACTAAGACTAAAATGAGTCTTTTAATGATCTTATACTTTTTAGAGACCCTATCTTAGCTGTAGCTATTTAAACAGTCATTTACTTCAATTGGTGCTGTTTAGCGTCCAGGTCCATTAAATCCATTCACATGGAGGTGTTAGTAAGCTGTCATGCTAACTAGCTCACACACTTTTTAGAGGTTTTTCTTGACTCCCTAAGGTCTTGTTTCCCAAGTAAATTGTGTCCCGAGGCTGAACTAAAGATGTAAGATGCTTTGATCTATTTTTGCTCAAAAATTGACATTGAAGAGGTAAAAAACAAAATACTGTCACTCTGACTGAAGTTGGTACTCTTTTGGCCTAATCTGGCTCAAATAAAACATAACAGTGCAGATTCATGTTGTGTTGTGTACTTTTTATGTCCACAATGGAACATTTTTTTGCTCCACCTAAAATAACTTGTTTAAAGGAGGTGGTACTTTAATGCTCTGTTTCTCCAGGTGGAAACGTTGTTTACAGTTCTACAATCTCTTGAGTGCAGCCAGTAGATTTTAGAGTGCTGAATATTACCTCCAGGGTGGATATTTACTGACATAGAGTATTATAGTTATCCGGGTAATCTTGTACGAGGGCAGTCTTCCTGAGCAGAAACATCCCAGACTCTTAATTCTAGCCTTACATTTGCATGAATGTGTTATGATTGTTGAACTAAATATAGAATTGCTTTTTATATTGGTGACAAATGTATACTCTAACCATGCAAAAGGACCAAATTCATCCATTTGTAACCAGGTCTAAAAAGTCATACTTGAACAAATGGATTCCACCCTGAACCACAAACAATTTAAAGCTGAGTGGCAAACACCAATCCTAAAGGAAGAAATGGCATTTCACAGCTTACCACAGTCATTTAGCTGGTTTACCTAAGAGTGCTAAAAGTGGCAGGCAGCCAACTCGCCGAGAAAAGCTTTGGATCAGCTTGGCTAGGTTAGATTTGAGCACAGTTTCTCAGAGCTGTCACATTGTCTCTGTGACAGACACAGACAGCAGGAACAGAGGAAACAATGTAAATAAGATAATAATGGAGGATTACATTAGTCAAACATTTCAGGAATATTATAGGACTGGGGGCAAATGACAGGAGGACTGTGCAAAGGAGTGGTTTCTAAGTAACACAAAGGATTTTAAGAAAATTATTGTTTGCCTCCATTCCGCATTTATGAAGAAAATATAAAGAAGCAACAGCAAAGAAACTGCCATAGCACTGAAGGCGTTTCTTTTTGGGACAGACTTTTCTTTCTTCCCTCTTTTTCTCCTCCACACACAGACCTAGAAATGTATTCACATTCACATGAGAACTTTCGGACACGCACAAAGGCACCAAAGCAGACACATTTTCTGCCCTGCAGGTCAGACAGACAGAATCTGTAATTATCTCAGAGGAACACTTTGACTTTCCCATTGAACCTTCACACAAGAATCTAGACGTTCTTATGTAATGGCTAGTCTAACTACGAAATGTGTTGAAAATGCTAATTAAACTAATTTCTGGCTGTCACTTAGATGTAGCAAGGTTAACTGTATAGAACACAATATTTATCCTACACTTGTAAAGTGACAAATGAGAAGCCAAGATGAGTACCAACATGTTTACAGCACGGTGGTTTTGTCTTTATGCTGCCTTCTATTTAAAAGGTGATCCGGCTGACCACCTGCATCATTAGTGTAAATTATCAGACATCTTGACAATTGTGAGTGGTACAGTATAAGAATTATCTTCATGGTGTGCAGGCAGGTATGTCAGAACTTTCACATTTCTGCAGTTAAATATTCAGAGACAATGTTGTGTACAGGCTCTAACTGGCTAGTTATTTTCAGACCTGACCATCAACCCACACACCACAAAGTTTTTCTAACCCTAATCCTACCCGGGAGCAACTTGGGTTTAAGTGTCTCGCCCAAGGACACATCTGACATGTGGCCGCAGGAGCTGGGGATCGAACCCCCCAACCTTTAGATTGGGAGATGGCCGACTCTACCACTAATCCACAGTAATAAAAATAAAAATAACCTAAAAATAGTTCTAGATTAGATTTTCATTTGTCCTCAAAGTTATGATGAAGGATGCGTTAAAACAGTAAGCCAAATTTGCTTGAAGTAGCCTACCTTTAATACTGTAGGTACTGAGAGTCCATTTGAAACCAAAAAAAATGAGCCCCATGGTTGTTCTGGAAGGAATGTCAGGGGCTCTCCAAAATAAACCAAATTATTCTCCTCTGCAGCCTGCATGTATACTCAAAGTGTCATGAACATCTAAATATTGTTGAGATATTTCAGTGTTCACCTTTGACCTTTGGCATTAACATGTCTGAAAAAAAATCATGTTTCAGTAATGTTGCTTAGATTTAACTAAGTTTGGAGAGAACATGGCTTGACTTCGTTTTTAAATGCACACAGGAATTGTGAACAATTAATTTGTTTTAATTGCTGCCGGAGCGTTATTGTTTCGAGGGAGCTAAAGAAGATAACTTGATTCTGTTGGGGAAGAAATATGATCCTTCTTCTCCTTACAGGGGCTTGTCCTTTCAATTAGTTGTAAATGTGACTGAGATAAAGAGAGTTGATTAAACTCACTCTGATGGAAATGGTATCCTTCATAAAATAAAAGAGCTTGCATTCCTAATTATATCAGAAGATAAGTTATCACATCTATCTTTCTTTCATCTATCATTCTGGCAAGGACTGCGCTCACTCAGGCTAATTCCAAGGCGGGAAAGTAAGTTACCCTGTGAGAAAGTTGCAACTTGCAAACATGGTTGACCTGTGACACAAGGGTCACACTATCAAAGTACTGTTAAAGGGGAACAGGCTAAATAAAGGTTTGTTGAGACTAGAGCTGTGCAATATGGTAAAAAGTTAAAATCTTTTTTTAAGGCAGCATCACAATTACGATTTTATCACGATTACTTTTTCTGTTAAATTTGACAGTTGACTATTTTGCAAGTTCACTAGAACAACCAAACTTACTTCCCAGTTTATTTTTTTAAATGCACAAATATGGTGATACAGTATTTAAACAAAATTCTGCAACAGCAACAACCTGTTGGTAAATGCATGACAGAGTTAGATATTTGCCCTAGTTGACATCATCAGGTAAGGAGGGGTCCAGAGGTCTCCCCAAGAATATTATAGCACCAAACATTTCTTTTATTTTTTTACTCAGATTTGTGTATTTTCTGCATCACTTCATAAATATGATCTAGGCTTGTGTCCTCTTTTGTGTCTTTTAAATCTATTAGTGTTCATCAGGCACATTTTCACACAATGATAAATACACTAATTCGAAAACATGTGGACATATGCTCATGCAGTGAAGAAGTGCCCTTTTTTGTTTTTACCGTAATCTTGATTTTTATTCATAGAGGGGTCGGGACAACATTTTTTTACAGCTACAAAGCTGTGACTATAGTATCATACTCACATCCGCCTGCTACACACTGGACGAGAGGATATATATATAGAGAGAGAGAGAGAGAGAGAGAGAGAGAGAGCTGTTGACTGAGTTTGGTTCGAGCAGAATGCATGTAACAAAATTATTATACTGTAAAAAAACAAAACAAAAAATGTTTTTTAATCATAACAGCAGAGGCTGACATAATCCACTCCCTCCGTTTTAAAAAGTCACCCAAAAGACATAATTCCAGTTTGAAAAAGTTGTACTCACGATTCCATTATCGCAACAGGTGAGCCTCCTGTAAAGGCTTGTACCTAGCAGAACTAAGAGAGAGCAGAATAACTTTGGCAGCAACGATAAAAACTAAAGCATTAGATTTGCCTCGACTGTGACGTGGCTGATCCGTTTGACTGTTAGCATACTGTTAAGCATGCTGTCTCTTCAGGTGGTTCAAAGAGTTTGTTGTGATGTGCAAACCTTACAACAAACCTTTGCAAATAACTGCTGTTTTGTGTCCTGTCAGTTTGGGGAAATCCAAACCAGTTTCACATTACCGAGATTGAGTTCTTTTTAGGGACTAACTCTTAAAGGAAGAATGTGCAACATTTGACAAATAAATAGAAATCACGTATATCCTATAATATCTCTCTGAGTCATGACTGTCTACAATGAGTGAGGCGCGTGAGTCCCGCCAGTCGTATTTTTGTCGGAACCGTGTTTACATCATGTTTACATGGACGGGATGGCCTTGCGTATAGAGCTTTTTAGTCAAGGACTAGAGAAAAGAAGAATAACATAGCATACTCACTGCCTATTTGGATGTCACATAAGTATCTTTAGATCACGTTCATTCCGTGTCAATTTATGTGCAATGTGAATCTACGAGTTAACCAAAGTGTGCTAACATTAGCCTGCTAATGTTGTGCTAACACAACAATGCAGGCCACAGGCAATTGCAGCTCGAGCAAAGGACAATTTTGTCCTTTGCTTGCGCTTAATGGTGCTTAATTGATAACTCCTTCATGCGGACGTGAGGTTGTAGGTGTGCCACTGGAGGAGAGCGGAGGCTTCAGAATAGCGGAGGTGTCACCAAACAGTAGATTGTTTTGGTTAAGCGCTGGTGCTCAAGGGCGACATCTACTGGATCAAAAAGTCACACATTCTTCCTTTAAGTTTCGTTTTTTATTTTCAGCCATGAATCCTGCTCCATTGTGAATCAAAAGGCAAGGGGAATAAAAAATAAAGGCTCTACCCACACTTTGCTATGATTGGTTTATCAGTGGTTCTGCAATGAAACCATGGAACGGATTAGCAAAAGAGTGTGATATGGCAGATTTTTTTTTTTTTTTATACATCTGTGTATGAGCATAGAACTGCAACTGCTAGAATATGCACTGTAGCCTGAGACTACGATTTCTCTGCTTTGTTAAATTGCCGTCACATTCTCACCCTGTAAGCAAATCTATTTCTTCATCCCTCATGCCTCCAAAGACCCAGTGATGCAGACGTGCATTTTAGAAATAATCACCTACAGTTGATTGCAGGCCTTCTTGCGGTGCTCTCCTTGATGTTGAGGTGGAAAAGCATTTCCTGAAGTCTTTATTATGCAAATGAGGAGATTAAATATCACACTATGGTCCTGTGGGAGTATCCTGGAAGGACTCAGTGACAAGCTTGTGAATATGTGCCTTTTAGGGTTTTGAATATAAGATCATGTTCAAAAAAGATACATAATGTATGGTGCTTGAATTCTTATGTTCAGCTTTTTACATTTAAAAATATAAAACAGATGCATCTATAGTCATCCAAGTGGAGTCTGGGGCTAGAACACTGCAGGGGCAGAGAGGCATCAGTTGAGATATGGCAGGCAATTTGGCCACACCACTGTTTTTTTTAACTAAAAAAGTCATAGTCTCTTTGTTTTTGTGCTAATATATAACTGAATGGCCATTTTAATTGTTGAGTCTCAATTTTTATATATAATATTTTGAGGGCTTTTTTGACAGGTAAGCTCGAGAGAGATAGGAAATACTGGGGGGGGGGACAATCACCAAATAGCTGCAGCCAGTGTGACGAGGACTGTAGCCTCTGTACATTGAGCGCCTGCTCTGCCAAATGAGCTGAACAAACCCCCGCTGATTCCCTTGGGTCACAATTTAACATCTGCCCAGCAACAATTGAAGAAAAATAGTCGTTTGTACCATTTTCACAAATGTTAGTTAGTCTGTTAATTTTTAAGCTTTGTAGAATAAGTTATTTAGGAATAAAATTTAGAGAAGATACAAACAAAAACGTATTAGTAGTTTTTTTAAACTCAGGTTATGTTCTGAGTTAAATAAAATGTATGTTTGAATGATGACAGTCCTACAATAACATGAAGAGACACAGCCATTAGACCTTACGTGTACCCCTGTGTCGTCTTTCTTTCCTTCTACTCCACCCTCTACCTCATTCCTTGTCTCTTCTCCTTTCTGCTGCACAGCTTTCACTGCAGTATAGACTGTGTGTGTGTGTGTGCATGTGTGTGCGTGTGTGTGTGTGTGTGTGTGTGCGTGCGTGCGTGCGTGCGTGCGTGCGTGCGTGCGTGCGTGCGTGCGTGCGTGCGTGCGTGTGTGTGTGTGTGTGCGTGTGTGTGTGTGTGTGTGTGTGTGTGTGTTTGTGTGTGTGTGTGCATGCTCTTGTTGATGTGCCTCAGCCCGTCTCCAGATGTCAGGCGGCAGGAGGACTGCAGATGGTCGTCATTCCCCTCTGACAGCGACAGGAAGAGAGAGATTGCGAAGCAGAGGGAGAGAGAGAGAAAAGAAAAAGATAAATGGAGCATGTGAGGAACAGAAGGACAAGAGTGCGAGAGAGAGAGAGAGAGAGAGAGAGAGAGAGAGAGAGAGAGAAAAGACAGTTAAGGCTTCTCTCGTCCCAACAGTGGCAATATTGTCAGCACTCCACTCTGCTTGAGGGGACACTGTACAAGAAAACTGACAGAGTGAACACATATCAGAAAGCTGTTCTTTACACTTGTTATCGCTTCTTTTCTCACAGACAGAACTTACATGTCCACTTAATTGTATATCTTAACTCCACTAGAAATATTTCATGTCAAGCCGGTTAAGAAAGGTCAGGAGTTAATTATTAAAATCATTTTACACACTTGGCATTTGTTTCAAGGCTTTTCACTCTACTTATGTACCAGCACCAGGAGTCACACAGTTACTGCACTGTGAAATCAGGTGGTTAGTCTTGATGCACAGTGAACCTTTTTTCATGTCTGTCTCACAGTAGGTATGTGGCATTCTGCTTTTTATCATATTGATAGCAGCTTATAAAAACAGAGAAACTTTAGCTGTTTTCAAGGAAAACATATTCTTAACCCTAAATGACCCTCACAGTTTGTGGTATATTCAGCATATGGCTTCTCTGTCTATTTATCAATCAATCAATCAATCAATCAATCTAACTATCAATCTGTTAATGCTCATACATAAAGAGGTGGGTGCATATGTTGATCCTGTTAAAAGTGCAAATAGTTCATCAACAATGAGTCCCTGAGCACAGAAAAAAAAAAGGTACATTTCTTTGAGTAAACTTGGGTAGAGAATATTCTTTGATGTGAAGGTTGTCGTACGAAGAGGAGGAGGCACTGAGGAATGTTGGATCGGGCAGAAAGAGGAAAAAGATGAAGAGAAGGTTAATGAGGAGTCTGACGCCTTGGGGAACCTTTTCTTGGCTCCAGACGCACGTACAAATCCTCACACACACACACACACACACACACCTAAACACTGCGGTCAAACCCCAGTAAAAGCTGTTAACCTATAGCGCAGCTTATCAACAGGCCAACAACACAGGAAGGCTGCCTCATTAACACACTTAAATATACTCACAACTCAGCAACAAGAGAAAGGGCACTTTTGTGAAATGAGAAACAGCCAACAAACACAACATGACACAGCAATGGCACCTCTATGACACAGAAGGCAATCATGCACGTTTAAAAACAAGTCCCCGAGCCCGAGAGCTGCATGAAACGTCATAAATAAAGAAGAGGGTACATTTTGAGTGCTGCTGGTTAGGCTTAGGGCGGTAATTTAGTAGCACACTTGGGCCCAATGGAGTGTTTGGTTGTGTTGGAGAACAATTTATTTTTTACTGTGCACTACATTGTACACTGCTGTTAAATTCTAGCTAGTACAGAAAATAAGATAATACTAAAAGAAGGATGTGAAACTGACTGAATGTTCCTTTTAAAAGCAGTTTTGAAACATTGCTTTACTCAGGTGCCTTTGTCAGATAGTGTGTCTGTGTGTATACATGTGAACTTGTGTTGGTGCCCTTATGTGTGCCTACTTAAGTCCTGTGTGCTACTTATTCAGGGGCATTGTTTGGCCTATCTGTTAGTTCGGGCACTCCATGTTCAGATGCTGCCGTTCTCGTGGGCAGCCCCAAGTTTGACTCTGACCCTCGTCTTCTTTTCTGCATGTCATTCCCTGCTCTTTCTGGTTTCCTTCTCCATCCACTGTCCTATCTAAAGAATATAAAAGCCAAAAGAATAAATCTTAAAGAAAAGTAGGATGCATTCTCTGCTCATCCTATCGAGGCAGGTGGCTATTCAACATGAGTCCAGTTCTTCGGGGTGGCTGTGGCTCAGTTGGTAGAGTCATCGCCTCAGCTCCTGTAGCTACATCTCTGATGTGTCCTTAGGCAAGACACTTAAACCAAAATTTCTCCCGCTGCTTCGTCGTCGGCGGCGTATGAATGGCATAAGTTACTTCTGATGGTCTCACTACATGGCAACCTGTGTGAATAGGTGAAATCACTTTGAGTAGTCAGAAGACTAGAAAGGCGCTATACAAGCTCAAGTCCATTTACCAATCTGCTCAAGGCCTGTCATCATAACATTTTTCCTTGCCATTGCTGCAAAAGTTATAGGTCTCCCTAGAAAATACATAGAGTTAAGTTGGTGAACTTGGTGAACTAATGGTGAAATATTGTTCTCTTCAGGATATTTGTATTAACGTAGCTTTACTTCTAGCATGTTAGTATTCCCACAAAGAGCGTAGCATAGCATTTAGCTCAAAGCAGTGCTGTCAGTATGAGCACCACTAACTTGACACGTATGAATGGTACCCTTAACAGAAGTACTAAAATATTTGTAGATATTGTTTTAGAAGAGCATCTTAATAAATACCATATATAATATGACAACAAGAGGAGTTTGAACTTCTGTCTCACATCCTCTTCTCTATTCAATGGTCATTTTTTAGTCATTCTTGTGTTCCTTTGTGTACAAAATCACTTCTATGTTAAATACCTGTCTAAAAATGTGTCCAAATGATCCTATATTTAAACTATTATTGTGTCTCGTCCAAATCATTGTCTGCTTTATGACCTACCTTCAATATGGCTGTTCAGACACTTTGTCTTTCTGCATGTTGGACGAATTTTTTAAGGATAAACAAGCCTTCAGTCTTCTTTCTGTTAGCTTATGTTTTCCTCAATGTGTTGCAATGCCTTGTGCTCTATGTTACTGGAAGTTTTTTGGAGGCAGATAAGGAACAAAAGTTTGTGTAGATCTATATAGCATAAAAAACACTTTCAGAAGCATGCATATTTATGTGGATGAGGTCTTCGTCAGACTCCTGCCCCACAGCTGCTCCTTAGTGGCTTGGTTTTTTTTTACCTGATAATGTTTTGTCAGACATCTCACAGTAGAAATGTAACAAAGAGCTTCTTTTTTTTAAGTCAAGGTGGTGAATGATTGCTTCGCAGTGCAACCGTGCTAAATAAATTTTTCATGGGCTTTGCTTAAACATTCTGCCTGCAGTCTGGGGACATTTGATCACCACTGATTGTCTCCACCTCTCTGTCCTCGCCTCGGCTCTCTCCTGCAAGCTCAATAATGAAGACTTCACTCTGAAAGCCGCATTCGAAGGCCGAGTGTGAAGTGTGTGTGTGTGTGTGTCAAATGTCAGCAGGCACAGTAGCTTTCTGTGTGTGTGTGTGTGTGTGTGTGTGTGTGTGTGTGTGTGTGTGTGTGTGTGTGTGTGTGTGTGTGTGTGTGTGTGTGTGTGTGTGTGTGTGTGTGTGTGTGTGTGTGTGTGTGTGTGTGTGTGTGTGTGTGTGTGCGTGCGTGCGTGCGTGTGTGTGTGTGTGTGTGCGTAATTTGGAGGAGGCCATGCTCTGTATTCTTTGACCAGCTGGAGTGAAAGAGGAGTGTTTCAGCATTATGGTGTGAAGGGATCGATCACACACTCACACAATTACTCACTCTGCACAGTCTTTGTATGACTTTCCAACCAAAGCAAAAGCAAACAGACCCTCAAAGTAAATAAAGAGATTGATGAAGTGTAGAAATTGTAAAACAAACCATGTTAGGCAAAACAGTCTCAGAATTTATTTTAGGTGAGACAATAAAATCAATAATTTCTTACAATTTTTTAAACCTAAAAGCTTAAATTTATTATATGTGCATACATTTTAAAGACAAAAAAGCATTGAAAGTGTTTCCTTTATATCCTGTTTAAGTGATTGCAAGAGTGTTGGTTATTTATTTTGCACACATCCCAAGGGACAGCTGAGCATGCACAGCTGGAAAGCCAGCAGAGAGTCAGTGATGTAGAAAAAACACAAAAATTCAGTTTGATATGAGTTAAACATTACTCCTTTGGGCTAAACAAGGCAGAGAGAGAGGGACGAAGAATAGAAAAGATGATCCATTAATACATATATCCACAATCAGAGCTCAGATGAGTGTCTTTGAACCACCTTCTTTTGCTCTGTGCTATTCTGGGTATAAAATGTGGTTTGAAATCATCAAATATGACAGGGGATTTTGCAGCCAGAGCTTACAGCAATATTGATCACTTATGTTGGTGAGCCATCGAGACAGAAGTGGATTTGGAGAAAGTGCAGGAGAACAACCAGGACCTAGAAGAGGGACACGGAAAGAGGTTTAGTGGGGAGCAAGGGAGCATGATGGAGAGTTGAAAGGACGAGGAACTTGAAAAGAGTAAGGTCGATGTAATTCTTTAGAGGGATTAGTGCTATCTTCTGCAGGGTTTTTGGACATTTACACACGCTCCAGAGCACACACACTCACTTGAATAAATGCAGACCTGTAAGCATGCACGCACACACGCACAGGATTATCCTTATCCAGTTATAATCACATCACATCTGATGCTCTGTCCATGACTTCTAGCTACACAGTGTCTGTCTGCATCTGCTGTGAGATAAAGCAGTTTAATCCTAAAGGAATGAAACATCTTCTATCTTTCATCCCCCCCTTTTTTTCCTCAACATTAAAGGACAATGTAATTCTCCTGAAGTCTAGTCAGACTAAGAAGAGGAAGCATAAAGCATAAGACATAAAAAAGGAGATAAAGGCTGGCTGAGATTAAGAGATTAAGAAAGAAAGGAGACAAGAATTGAAAAAAGAAAAAATGTCACTTCCAGGTCATATCTCATCTCTTTTTCTGTTCCTAGTTCTGTTCCCTGTTTCTTTTTCCATTTATACCATATTGAAGAAGATTTTTATTGAATGATTTCTAAACTACAGACTCACAAACTGCATGCCAACACTCAGCTGAATCCAGCTAAGGTTCTTCAGAAGACCTTTCTATATCAAATATAACTGTGTAGCCATTTGCTGTTTTTGTATTTCTGAAAGGACATGTCTAAAACTGTAACATAGGCTACTACATGCTTTGATTAAGTTTGATTCATCAGACCAAAGTGAAGAGCGACTGAAGAACAATTACGTCGCAGCAGCGTGTTAGAGGCTGTCCTATTTCGAAGGCTCCTTCAAATGTGGTGACAAAACGCGTCCTCTTTTACCCAGCCAACGAATGATCCATGCAGTGCATCCTATAGAGTGCCACAGGAATGAGTCCTAAAACCCGGAAGTGAGTTAGCATTTTAGCGCCATGGGTTCTATCCTCTAAAAGTCAATGGGGATTTTGAATGGGTTTATGGTTAGACGCCTGAAATAAGGTCTGTGGTTAACACAAGCTTAAGAGATGTTGGCGTTTTGTTAGACGAGATAAACTACGTAAGATAAGACCCCAACTTGTGAGTTTTAAAGTTTTTACGCGTACTAAAAACGGCGGTTGCTAACAAGTGGCTAAATGAGACTACAGTGGTTGTCGGGGACATTAAACGTCATCACGCCGGGAACTCTCTCACTAGTCCGCCTTACAGCCTCTAGTCTTGTTTTTCAGTGCTCTTGCAAATATTAGGTTAATAAACAACTTATTAAGCTACGGTTTCGCTAGGTTGTCAAAACTGCTGATTAGATTGATGAAGCATAACGGTAGTGACGTCAAAATCAAGCGACCATGGTGTAGTTCGCTTGTAGCATAACGTTAGCTTTTTACTTCTTCATAAAAGTGGTGTTCATTTGTAAAGATTATCCTGCTGAACAAAACACCTATGCATCAGAAACGTGTGTTAGCCACAGAGCTTATTTTCTGCAATGATCGAAAATCCAATGCAAAAATCCCATAGGCGAATTCTAGTTAGAACCCATGGCGATGCAACTTCCGGGTTGGCCTACAAAAATACGTCATCACTTTTGTTCTCTATACATGGCCCGACAAAACATAAGATTCATTGTGTGCCAATTCAAATGATCTAGCTGACACTCAAGCGGTCAAGTAATATACTTTTTAACATAGACCAGACCGTCACATTTCAATTAGGCCTGAGCAAGCTACACAGTCTACGAAGGCTGGGTCTTTGGTAGGCTGGTTCTTTCAAAGGATGCCCTGAAATTGGTGGGACATGGCTTATGTAATAAAAAGTGGATGTCTAAGGTGTCTTAGTGTTTTTTTTTGTTTAAGAGTGTGTTAAATTCCTTGTGTTTGAGATTGATTTTTCGCAAAAACTTGATCAGTACATCTTTATCCAGACTGCAGTGTAGCAGGAAGTAAACACCTTCTGTTGTTTACAGAACTGACTATTGTTCTTTGGGTTGGTTTGTTTTTATGTATTCACCATAATTAATCATTTTCTGGTTTTCTTACAACTGTGCCACAGGGTACTAATTCTTGAAAAGCAGTTAAGTTGTTTTTGTTGTAGTATGTCCATTGGTTTCCTGTTCTTTGGCTGTAATTTGGTTGGTCCAGGTATTGTCCTCGCTGTTACTAAGGCTTGTCTTTCTCCTCCTCTCTCTACGTCCATATAACGTTTCTTTAACATGTGCATCCGGTTACTGCATAGATTTTACAATGGGAGAGAAACAGCCAAACACTAAATGAAAGGCAGAGTAAACCCAGAAACCTCCATAAAATACACACACGCTGAGGACGTGTATGCAAACACACATACACATGCAAAGATAATGAGCGTGTGCGCATGTAGGAAACACACACATGCTGAATGTATACAGAGGCGTTTACACGGCAGCCGCCTGCGCTGCTGGTGTGATGGTTGTGCAAAGGAAACGCCACAAACAGGAAATTCTGTAGGATATCCCACAAATCCCCTCTCTCTTTATGTGGTGGATAGACGGTAGCTCAGGCTTGGCCGCAAACATGTAAATAGACAGAGAGGAAAAGTATTCTGGGAGGAAAACAGGATCTGGATTAGACTCGTGCTGCTGATTATTTTTATGTGCAGGAAACAAATGAGAGAAATAAAATGTTTAATAAAGTCTGTGGACTCATCGCTTGCTGAACAACAAACAGAATCAGTTTTTTTTAAAGTAATGACAACAAAAATCCTCATTTTTCATCATAAAAAATTAAAAGCTAGAAATAATATTGCATATATTTTATGAGCTCTCAACATGCTAACATCACAAAATAGGATGAGAAGATGTTTTCAACACGCACTAGAAGTTAGTCTAGCTGGTTAGCTCAGCTTCTTCCTCCTGCTTAAAGTATCTATGCTAAGCTAGGCTAACCGGTTGTTGTCTGTTGCTCCATGTAGTACAGTTGGTTTGGTTTTACAATACATATCACCTTGTAATACTAAGAAAGCTCAAATGACTGAATATATAAATCAACAAACTCTTGGTACATCTAAAAAAAAATTCCTGGTCTTCACCAGCTCAATAAATGACAAAGATGTTTTTACTGATCTTCAGAACTTATAATGGCAAAAAATAAGTATATTTGTTGTTTAGTGCACACAATCACTACGGGCAACCAGTGGATTTTGACCCTTAGCCCGTCGTGTGTTTTTGCCAAATTGGAGATGTGACCCAAAGAGATTAATTAAACTTAAAACATCTGAGTAATCTTCAGCAGATTTTGCTCTTGGTTTTATGAGATCATCAAAGCCCTGCGTCCACTGACTCACAGTCTCCTGCCCCTGTGATAAAGAGCACACTTCCCTCCAATCTGTGCTCAAAGAATGACCTTTGAAAAAAAGGACAGAAAAACTCCCCATGGCGAGAGCTTGTTTAGAGCTCACTAATGCCTGTGATAGGAGCGTCTACTGTGACAAACAATAAGCAGATTCATAGCATCATCAAAGGTCTTCCAAAATGTTAAAATAAGGATTTTATCCTTCAATTTCTTTTTTTAGCATTCTTAAAACCTTAGATTACTTTTTGCCCTCAGACACAAACAATCAATCTCATGAAGATAAGAAATCTCAAAGGAACAATAAACACTAATACTAAATGTGATGGATGATGCTTTTTGGAGTCTAAACAAAGAGAAGAAGTGAAAGGAAAAAGAAAAATGGTCGACATAAATTAATATTAACAGCATCTTGCTGATTAAATAAACATTAAATACACGTAAAACATTCATCAACAAGTGAACTGTGGAGATTTAAGCTGCAGAATGATTTTTAGATGCCCTCCTCCTGCTGTCTAAATGAAAAAGCCAAAGGATCATCAATCCTATTGACACAAATAGACGCACACACACTCACACACACACACACACACACACACACACACACACACACACACACACACACACACACACAGACAAGGTCCCAGGATGGTAAAGTCATTGAAAATGTACAAGCTTCTCTCAGTCTAAAGCCATGTTGCTATGACGACCACCAAGGAGAGTATTTGTAAAGCACTCGACTTTGATAGTGGTTATGTAACTAACATCAGTCTGACACTCTGACCAGCTTTCATTCGCCACCATAGCAGATAAAAGGATGAACGGTTGAGATATAACAACGATCTGATCATCTTTTTGCTTCTTAAACTGGCAGAAACCACTCTGTGTCTGTTTATATTACCAAGTAAAACAGATAGAGGTTTGCTGTAAATGTTTAATGGAAAGAGAGTCAGGATGAAATATAGTACAAAAAATAAATTAGAAAAATAGATATAACCCCCCTCATCCTAAAATGTGGACATGTCAAGCCTTTAAAGATTGGTGGATCAATATCCAAAAGTTTTTTTTGAAGTAATAAGAACTGAACTCCTGACTGGCTTTTCTTGAATCAACCATCTGATATTAACATTGTGACTTGCCCTTCTTTAAAAAGAGATGCATTATTTTGGCTTTTACAACAGCTAAACATACATCTCTCAGCTTTACTTTACTTATATAGCACTTTTCATACAAAGATGCATCCAGAAATGCTTCACTTTGGAACAAATAAAAATAAAATAAGAACAGTAGAAGACAACATACAAGACTAAAACAAAAAAGAAGGTGATAAAATCACCATTAAAATTTACAAATTTACTGAGAAATGGGGTGAAAGCACCCCACCACCCCAGTTTTACATTAAACTATGGCATTGGGAAATCGCAATAGACAAATGGCAGATTCACATAGACACACTCTTGGATGCATAGACATGCAGTGATGTACCAGTCTGCCGGCTTTGACGGTTTACACGTTCTTTTATTCTGTTAGGCCCCTTTAACAACCTTCAGTGCTGCTCCACTTCGCCACCATCACACACACCTCCATCACATTTACATTGAAGGCATGATGTAACAGCAGTAAAAGAGATCTGTACAACAGTTGAAATAATTAAAAGTACTCTTTGTTAACTTGTGTATTTAGACCTTATAATACATTTGGTGCAAAAGCATAATGTCACCAGTGTCTCTGTCACTACATCAGTATTATTGAGAATACTGCAAGTGTTAGAATGTTAAATCACATCTCACTGACGTACGCAGCTCCTGTTCAGTATGAATGAGTCCACTGTTCTGTTTGTCTGCGGCTGCTGGTAGCAATAACACTGATCACTGATCCCCAGGTACCAATAGACTGTTCTCTGGCCAGGAAACACATGTACACACACACACACACACACACACACACACACACACACACACACACACACACACACACACACACACACACACACACACACACACACACACACATAAACACACACACTAAAACACAAATTATATTAGCTCATACACAGACTAACACAGAGGTAAATATTCAAGCACAGCCCCAGAAAAATTTCAAATCATAAGATACACACAGATATATAGACAAACAACCTAACCCTCCTTACATACACACACACATAAACACACACAGGCATACAGGTATTACTATAAACATACCCTCTAGCCTTTGTGTGGCCACCTACAGAAGAAATAATTACTGACACACGGAAACACTTTCAGACAAAGAGAGCATGTCTCCGCTGCTGCACACACACACAAACAGGTATTAAGACAGGGTAAACACATACGAATGTACATATGCAAACACTTTTGTCTACAAAGAGAGTCATACTTATCTTTGTGCATTTCCCAAACACAAAATATACACATGCCAACACACACACAAACACAACTGCACTGCTTAATCCAATGTGCTTGCTTTCTTCTGGTGTGGCCCAGCTTAGCCCAGTTTGGTTTGCTTAGGTTTTTTTCTTCTACAAGCAACAAGGACATGCAGTCCTTAGGAACAAATCTTTACTTTTCAACCTGATCTGTTGAATTAAGTAGCATAAAAATGAAATATTATGTTTATGAGCTTATTTGACTCTTTTTTTTTTTTTTTTTTTTGCATATTTATTTAACAATGTATTATTATTAAGGACATTTAGATCAAATTTCATTGTTTGGGTACCACTTGGAGAGTGCTGAACACACCCTGTGCCATGTGTTGTTGAAACAATTCTCAGCGCAGATCTGTGTGTGTATTGGACGCCATGTCATTCTGGAGTGACGCCTGAGCTGCTGGGACAGACGGAGCCAAATATCCGGTTCACATTAACACCCGGCTCGCTCCAACACACATACATGCACCAGTGGGTCCACAAACTGATGCCTAATCCAGATTTAATTAATTTTTCTCTCTTTGCTCTCCTATCTGTGGCTTTTTTTTTATGATTTTATGAAAGAAGTTAAAGGTTCCATGCAGATTAAGTGTTGTGGAAATAATGAAAGAAAAAAAACATCTCATGAGGGACTACTGTCTAATCCAATATCTGATTCAATGCACATTTCCTCGTCACACTAAATTCAGAGCCAGAGCAAACCAGCCAATTTATTTTTAATTATCAGATGCACTCTATAGACAAAATACCAGTGAATTGTGAAACCATTCTGAGTATGGAAAATTAAATTAGTGGATCCTTTAGTTTCTCTGACCTCAGGCTCAGCCATGCACTGCATGTCAACCTAAACACTGCAGAAACAGACAGAGGTTCAAGACAGTGGTCAGATTGATTGACAGAAGTTCAAAGAGTCAGACTGGGAGAAGACACCGACAGGCAGAGAGACAGACGAATAGACAGGAAGTCTTCACTTGCCCAGTGAGCCTTTTCTACAAGCTCACCTTTACCTCCTTAGCTTTAACAGCCATATAATGACATGGAGGGAGTCCATCACAGCTTGGGAAGTGACCAGGTCAAAGATAGTTCATATTTCATGAGCAGAGTATAGACTCAGAGTAAAAGCCTTATATGTATTTAAGTTTCAGACAGGTTTACTTGCTGTGACTCCAAAAAAGTTACTGTTTGTTTATTGCTATTGAAGGTGAATTTTCCCATACAAAACCTGAAAATTATCATACTAGAAAAATTCAGAAAGCAATAAAGTAGAAGCATAGACTGTATAAATGGACATAATCACAGTGACATCACAATTTTTTTTCTGAAGCTGACTTTTGAAGCCTATTGATGGCGGTCACCATATTGAGTTGGGGCTAAAGCCAAACAGCTACAACACACTTGCCTGTAAGTCAGAACAGCCCTGCTCCTTATTATGAATAATTGAAAGAAATTAGTTATTCAGACCAGATTTTTGTTTTGAACCAGGCTGTAAATGTGTTTATATCTGCTCTAAAAATAGACTTAGAATAGAATTGTGTATGTGACTTCTTAGGCTTTTGCAACCTGCGTCAAGTGGCCATTCAGGGAATTTTATTTTTTTGCACTTATGCTTAATTTTTCAACACTTTACTCTGGGTAGAAGTCGAAAGATGATTGAATAAAGATTGAGGAAAGGGAATAAACATGGCTGTAAGAATGGTAATGTATCCTGAAAGGGACTCTGCTACCCTGACGGTGCAGACATTGTTTCATGAGGAAAACGGTCCAATACAGCAAGAGCTTTAAGAGGCAAGTTAACTAAACAGAACTGGCTTCATGCATTCAAAGTATTCTTTTTTAGGCAGAAGTACACTGGAAAAAAAAATGGTATTGTCAATGTCTGTCTCTAAAAAATAAATGCCAAGGATGGTTTAACTTGAAAGCAAGGGTCATGTGACCAGTTAAAGGCAGGGTTAGTAATTTTCTTCAGATACCCTTTTTAAGATTTTGGTTGAAATTGTCTTTAGGTCCTGACAGAAATGAATAACTCATGTGCTCTGAAAAAGGAACAAAGAAAATCTGTCATCAGTTGTAAGCCTGTAAAAACTTCGACCAATGTCTGCATGGGGTGCCATTTTTATGAACCAATCATGCCTCCCTTTCTCCCTGCTCGTTCTGTACCACATGCATGCACGAGCCCACACTCAAAGCATGAGCTGAGGTCCGCTTCTGGACCAATGGCGCTTGTGCATGTAAGTCAGGGGCGTGGCTTTTGAGGAAGCACAGAGGGGAGGGGGTGGGTGCAGACGGAGCACTGAGGGAATGCTTCTTTCAAAATCATGCTAGTTTTTGAAAATTACCTACCCTACCTTTAAGGCAGGCAAAAACATCATCAGATTTTTGTATCCATGCTGGCTTGTGTACTTGTACTGTACAGCAAAAGAAGGTTAAGGTAGAGACGAATTTCTAAGATAATTAAATATATAATAAAAACTCTTAACAGCATTTTAAAGCCCCTGTGAAGTGTTTTTCAGCTGGTTATTAAACAGAGTGAAAATAATAATTCAGCAAAAGTTACTTTGTCCACATAGGGTGACAAAATTGGCACAAACTGAAAGTTGCTCATAGTAGCTTTACGTTCAATTTCGTCTTTAATCTTCCATTTGTATTGATGCAAAAACAATCTTTAGATTTATGATTTTATGATAGTAGAATGAATACATTTCCCCTCAAAGCTGAAAAGAGAACCGAAGGTAATCATGAAATCTGCCAAAAATGCAAAATGCTCTATCTAAAGCTAGTGTTTGGTTTGTCCATTCTGAGCCACCGTAGAAAATGTCAGTGCAATGCCGACTTGATTTTAGAGGTCAGGTCTAGATTGTAACCCCAGACAAAACTCTCTCACAGGAGCGCTGGCTTTTTCTCTTTCACAGCAATCCACCTTTATTCACCATTTGTGACACCAAAAAATAGGCTGACAAATTATTTTGACATAAACTATAAAGATGACTACATAAATGTGGTGCCTTGACCTAACCAAACTCCAACTGTTTGACAGAGTCAACCCCATTTGGTTAAGTAAAAGATCATTGTTTGGGCTTAACTAAATAATGTTGAGATTGGTGCATGGGAAATTCCCATTGGAAAGTCATCTTGGTAAAAGTCCATGTGTAACCCTTTCATTAGCTCCCTGCTGCTCCCTGTTTGGACCTTTAAGTGTTTAAATTTGAGGACACAAAGCCAAACAACTCACCAATCACCTACAATCGTATAGGAGTTTTACAAATCTATGACCACAAACATGCTAGCAATCGTGCTAGCTCAGCTAACCCACCTTGGACTCAAAACTCTTTGCTTCAAACTTCTCATGTACTACTGTTCTGTAAATGTAATCCTGCAATGGTTATTCCATCTGAGATACTGGTCTGTTCAGTTCCTGATGGGTTGCATGATGGAAGAAGCCATCTGGAGAAATGCTGAGGTGCAATAAACTATGCCAAGGTTACAGTCGCAGAGATTCAGTTCATCAAACCTAGGCACTATCATCACTGTGCAATTTTAAAAAAATATAGTATTTTAAATTGGGACAGTCTTCACACCTTTGCAGACTTAAAACTGACCTATAAAGTACTGCATAAACTGGCTCCAGATCCTCTGGCAGAGTTCATCAGCCAAAGAAACAGCCTTGAGCGTGTCACTCGAGGCTCTGTCAGAGGTGACTGTTATATTTCTCTGCGCAGGAGCACTTTCAGTAAGTCGGCCTGGTCAGTAAGGAGTGCAAAGGTGTGGAACTCAGTACCTGAGGAGGTTAAACTGCTCACAACATACAAGGCCTTCACAAAAAAATTGAAAATGTGGCTTATCAACACCTACAGCTGCCAACACTAAAAGATAAGCCTGTTGTGATATTATGATAAAATGTTATGTTGTGATGTTGTATTTTTTCTTAATTGTACAGTAAGTGTTTGTATATGTATTTTGTATTATATTGTACATGTATTATGTGCTTTTCTCTTCTCTCTTTTTCTTTTCTTTTCTTCTTTTTAAATTGTAATTTTTATTGCCTTTTTCCCATCATGGCCAGGGGACTACGGATGAAAACTAGCCTTCTGGCTAATTCTGGCTTTTTTAAACCATGTGTAATCATGTGTTTTATGAAATTGCACTGTCCCCTTCTAAATAAACTAATAATAATCAGAAAGAGTTACCATAGGAATGAAAGAAAAACAGGGTCCTTGGTAATATATGTAGAAATGTAGAAAAAGATACATATAAATCTTTTTAGAAAACGTGTGATGTGATTAGAGGCATCTATTTGTAATTACTTTTAACTTTTTTACAAGCACAATTCAAAGATGCCTGATACTGATCCTTATCATGTTTAAATTCTGTTATGCTGATGACACTGAAGCCTGTCTGCAGAAATGCATACTATGATACAGAGTGTTATCATTTTGATCTATTTTAATGTGTATGTTTGTCTCTAGAAGCATTTTTTCAAGCTAAAATATTGCAACTATATTTTTCCTGACAGAGCACATTGCATCTTGGGATTTAAAATTCTGCAATGCTGAAGATGAAACTCAGATAAAAAATGGTTATTCTAAGCAGGCCATTGATTCCAGTAAGAGACAAACCTTTTCCTGCAGAGAGAGCTGTTTGTCTAAGCGTTTCTCCAGCCAGCAGATATCAAACCACCCGTAAGTCTGACTGCACTTTTACATACAAAAAGAGACAACTGTTTTTGTATGAGTAGTTAAACAGTTACATGAAGCCTTTTGGCTGAAGGAAAAGCTACATTCCCAGACTCGTGGCTATTCCATTGCTGCAATAATAGCATGCACACTTAAAAAACAAACTGTAGAAACACTTTTTTTAGAATGGTTAAGGTGATTGCAACTAAAACATTCAAATAGACAAACACAACCACATGCACACATATTGCACTCTTTTACAATGTCACATGCATGCAGGGACACACAAGCTGCACACACACAAGCATAGTTAGGAGTTTATTGGTGCCAAAGGTAGTAGTTGTTTCTTTAAGAGTCACTAATGTCAGAGTTAAAACTAAAACACAGCCTCCGGAAAAAACACGCCCCCAGAATACTCATGACACACACACACACACACGCACACGCACACGCATAGGCAACCAAAGTTAGACTTTCACAAACACACTTTCTTGCTAACACACACCTGTTTGACACCCATGGCCTCACTTTTGCTGGCTTTGACACACCTGCAGCAGGAATTCATTAAGTTTGGGAGCATGTGTGTGTGAAAGAGAGTCACGAAGAGATACAGGGGGGACAACATACAAAGAGCGAAAAGTTACATTAAACCAGATGTTTTTTTAGTTATTTTGAACTTGTGAATCGATTAAGCAGTTTGTCATAGGGAGATTACCTCTGCTGTGCAATCGTGGGGAAAAAGGCTTCCTTTATGGACTATATAAAACATGAACATAGGCTCTGTGATGTCATTGGTTTCTAAAGAAGTCAAGCGATGGCAACAGCAATATTGGAAATGCTGCCTCACTAACTTCCAGCTAATCAAGAACCTGGCAAAGAGCTGAATTTGAGGCAGGCTGAATGAATATCACTGTTAAACTCTTCCCTGTGAATAACATTGAAGTTATTTTTACAGTTTTATACTGTATTTTAGAATGGCAGTTAAATACTGGAAATAAATATGCAGTTAAATATTGTAGACCACAATAAAACTTGTGTTGTACAGCCTTTTAGAAATGTACCTAAATATGAGGGAATGTGTAGGCTGTACCTGCTAACAGAATACAAGCAAGACTGTTAACACGAAAAGTTTGTCAGCCATTCGCACATTCGTATTCACATTTTTGAGCAATTATTGTGAATGCACATGTGTTCTCAAGGCTCTGTGCATTTTTGATGCAACTCATCTGTTGGTCCAGGTACCTTGAACTTGTGTTGTACAGCTTGCAGGCGGCTAAAAAGGTCCTCAGCCTTGCTGAAGATAGTGAGGAACCCCGAGGCATTTCTGTCAATCATGATGCTGAAGATCATCTCCTCCTCTTGCACACTGACCCCTTTGAACTGGTTTAGGATGGAGATGAACCGCTTCATTTCCTTATAATAACGTGCTCTCACCTCCTCAAATGGAGGACGGAACTGCAAACGGCCTTGCCTATTCACAAGAAGGAGAGATGTGAAAAGACAAAAGGTTTTTTTTTTTAAACCAACAGTTACAAGAGAGGGAAAAGATGGACAGGCAAAATGGCGGCATGGCCAAACTTGAAATTTAGATGCTGCTTTTAGTTATTGTGTAAGTGAGAGGAGGAGAAAAAAAAATAACTTGCAGAAAAAAAGCTACAAGGCCAAGACAGAGGTTATGGAAAGGATAAACACAGCTGTGTGTGTGTGTGTGTGTGTGTGTGTGTGTGTGTGTGTAGGTGTGCGTGTGCGTGTGCGTGTGCGTGTGCGTGTGTGTGTGTGTGTGTGTGTGTGTGTAATCACTTGAAAGTGAGGTCTATGTGTATTTCAGGCAGGTTCTTGTTGAGAGCTTCCAGTCCTGTCTGATACTGGTGTTCAAGGGCCTTGAAGAGCTGATGGTTCCAGTGCTGACGTCACGCCTGCATATCATCAGACCTAAAGCCCTGTACACAAACACACACATATTTACTTTCTAAGGAGGAGAACGAGGACTTTTTAACTTTCTTTATTGTACAAATACTTATGGTTGTGACAATAAAACACAATAAAACTACTACTTTCACGAGGGAAATCACAACAGTGTTGCATTAGTTGATTTTTAAATGCCATTTCAGCTAAGTTTTCTATAAAATCCTGTCTACCAGGGCTTCTCAAACTTTGGCATGCCAAGGAACCCCGTAAAGCATCAACCTCTGGTGGGGACCGCCTCGTGCATATTTTCATAAATTCCTTTTATGTTACGATTACAAATATAAAAAATGTAATAAATAGCTTCTTAATATGTTTCTTTATTTAATAAAAATTAAAATATTTCATTAAATGTTTGTTTTTTGAAAAACAGTCTTTTATTAATTCTGTCCCAACAATAATAAAGTTTATAGTTATATTAACAGTGAACATCTGTTCTCACAATTTTTCTCCCTCGTTCATCATTCATTACATTTATAGCCTATGCAATTTTGTTGTGTGTTATTTTATAGAATTGAAAGATTGTCATAGAATAAGACCACACATTTGGATATGCAGTGATCAATAACATCTAAAAAGATATAAACCAAAAATGTTATGTATAATAAGAAAAGAAGAAATAGATTTTTATTTTTGTTCCAGTTTTGCCCCTCTCCCCTCAAAGTGTCCGTGACCCCCCTAGAACCTAGAACACTGCTGTATACAATGGCACTCTCTTAGGATGCTGTAATCACTTTGTTTTTCCCCAAGACTGCTTTGTGAATAACAGTATCGCAATGTAAGATTAATATAGTAAAATACTGCTCAAATTATACTGTATATTTACATTCAAGTGCAGTGCTAGCCCTTTAGCTAGTCATCTAGCTAGCATATTCCAAATGATGAAAACTCAAAAAACAAAGCCGACAGTTTAAGATCAGTAATGAGATTTAGCTTCAGTGAAGCCTGAGGGTTGTGTCTACTCACGGCTTTTTTTTTTTTTCATTGGCAGTGCCAAGGGCCTCAGTTTCAGATCGCTTCTCACTCAGTCTTACTGTTGCTAGGTTACGAAAAGTTGGCTCTCAACACTTCCTTTTCTCTCAGTGCTGATCGATAGTTCTGTTTTAAATAGCTCTGTATGCGTAATATTTGCTTTTGTTCTGGGAAATATCACCGGGATATCATATCATCATATATCATATTAAGGAATCCTGTCCTGGCATTGGCAGCAGCTCTAGACCTAGAAATTGTACCCTGGAAAGGATGAGTCAGACCAGTTTCTCCTCCACAACTGTTGTTAACAATGATTTTGATTGGTCGGTGAGGGAGAAGTGACATTGACGAGCATGGCGGTGTTCCAAAAATTGAACTACTGTATTTTCAACTGAGAACACTGTGAGTGCAGCAAAAAAAAACAGTTGATTCCAAAGGTGATGAGAGCGCAGAAAGCACTGAACTGCATTGGCTATGTATAGAAAATAGCCCACCCTCCCACCCCTCACCATTCACATCAACTATACACTCAACATACTGTCAGTCATGCTCTTTAATAACAAATTACTGTATTTTTCTTAATTTATCTCAAATATTGGCCGCAAAAAGTACAGAATAATAGTTCTCTGTGGCCACCCTGGGGTCCTGAGCCCCACTTTGGGAATCACTGTTTTAGACAACACAGATCTCTCTCAAAATCTACAAAAGAATCTGTAAACTCTATTCAATACTGCCTGACATAAGGCAGAGAGACAGAAACAGACCGACATTCCTTACTCCCAAACCTGGATGAGGACAGATGCACATTCAAAGTTGAAAATATTGCTTCTGTGAAACCCGTCTGGTTTAAGAGCAAAGGGGCGAGGTCAAGCAATAAAGGAAGCCAGACAGAGAAACGGGAGAAGAGAGAACAAAACAGTCACAGGGAGTGAGGGAAGGCAAGCGGGATTAGTGAGATGAAAAATTGCCATTCTCCCAGTGTGCTGCTGTGTAAGACGTAACAGGAGGAGGTGCAGGAGGGGGGAGGAGGAGACTGAGGGGACTGAAACATCAAAGAAGAGGGAGAATATGAGTTTGACCCCTGCAGAAGAGGACAACAGGGTTCGACCCCTGACATCTGTAAAGATACAGTTACTCCAAAACACACGCACACAGACTCGCACAGAGAGGGAAAACAGTGAAAAAGTCATTTTACGGCCATTTTTAATTTCCAAACTCTTCTCTTTTTGTTTAACATGCCTTTATATGTATATTGATCTCTTTTGTGCTTCATGCAAACTAGCTTTGCAAATTATTTAAAAAGTTGGATTGCATTTTCACCCTGAAACACAAATATTTTAAGTAACGCATAAGCTAACGTGGGTGTGCAATAAACCTTAATCTTATTAGGGTTTAGAACTACACAGTAAATCACTTGTCTCAAAAATGAAATCACACAGCGTAGCAGGGACAACTGTCACCTTCTTCTTGATTAAAAAAGTGCAGATTCACTCTCTTTGTTCACAATATTAATATTCCGGTGCTGAGTGTGTGCACTGGTTGGAAGTCATATCAGCATAACCATCAAAACGGAGGATCAGAATACTAAACTGCCTCTGACAAAGCTGTATTCAACAACATGGGCTGAAACCAGTTTTCTCATTTCCTGTTCCCACCAAGATGAAGATGTTCAACTCTGAGATATAAACAATTTACCGACATGGTGTTTTTGCAAATTCTGGATAATAAAGTTAAACAGATAAAGACCTTTGCTCCTTTTTTTTGGAGCTGCCAAAAATGAAAAAATACATGAAAGAACAACAGCTGTGCCTTATTAGGGTAATTGAATGTTGTCCCTTTTTTAAAACATTAAACAACCTTTATTGAAAACATCATGAGGTCAAGAAAACATGAAAATCAAACTTTAAGGCAGCTTGGAAATAGTTCTCTGCTATAAATTTATAAGCTGCACTTCTTCATTGAAGTTTTGATGTTTTCACTGTATGAAGTATTAAAAACTGTGTTTTTCGAGACTGTACCACTATGTGAAATTAAATGTTTCTGTATGTTTTGTGAATCAATTTATTCACATTTCTCTTAAAGACACACCATTTCTTGGTATTTGGTAGAATTGTGTTATTTAAAGTAGAAATTGGCTGTTTGAGAAATGTTTATCTGCACAGCATTGGTCTCAGCTGATTGCCATGCAAATGTGAGTTGATCCTAAATTAGTAAAAAGAAAATTGAAGTTTATTTTCTGTTTAATTTTTTTAGATTTCATTTAATTTACTTCTATTGACTTGTGACCATCATTGTCTCTACAAAAAAAGTCATTTTTTAAATTTTTAGCTTTATTTTATATTTCCAAGCAGTTGTTTGTGCAATTCTGTTCTTGATGACTAATCACAGGTTAACCTAATACAGTGTTAAAGCCACAGGCAACGGCCAATCTTTTAACTGGAAAGGTTAACTGATAGAAACAACATGAAATGTTAGTGTGTCAGAAAAGTTAGCAGCTGTTTCAAATGATCAAAATACTAAGAAAAGGAGCTTCACTGCTTCCTTTATTATCTCCTTCAAAAAAAGTAGAAAATATTAGAAGCCACAATTACTTGCGGCAGCAACAATTAAACTGACATGCCATTTTACAGATCATGAAAGGAAACCATCAATATGCCAGCAGGAGAACTGAAGCCATCTTTGTCTGAACTAAATACTTAAAATTCATACAACCAAACTAATCATTCTTGTGGATAAATATGAGATAAAGGCAAGGTGAGCATAGCAATAGTCTCAATGTAACTTTATTTAACTACTGATTTTGCTTTATTTACAACCTAGAATTAATCAGTCTCTCACAGTCACAGAGGGCAGTCTGATGTAGCAATGTGTGTAAAATCCTCCCAGAGATTCTCCGAGGACTTGGTTGCCTTGTAAGTCCTTATGAGTCTTTTTTGCCCCTTTCCTTGAACTCTTAAAAAATGGTTCGGAAAGGACACAAGATGCAATTATTTTGACTTTTCAAACAAAGCCCATGTCATTTTTTTAAACATACCATGACAACTTATTGTCAGGAATACACATGGCCTCTAGTTTTAAACAGTTGAGGACCACTTTGCAAGTTTTCCAGAGAAAACTTTTCCCTCTACAAGGTCAGATGGGAATCCTGTCCACCAACAGTCAGCTTATCTAAGAGCACATCCAGAGTCCAGAGAATATTGAGAGAATTTGCACAAAACTTAAACACGCACACATATCCAGGTAGTTATCTATCCCTCCCAGCTGTGAGCAAACTGAACAGAGTTACATCACAGCACCTGGGTGTACTTTACATAACACACAGACACACACACACACACACACATAGAGAGAGAGAAACACACACGCATGCTCAGAAGAAGTGCACACAGCTACATGCACACACCATACACAGCAATGTAGGTGCCTGTGTGCAGGTCTGGAGCAGGAGAGATAAAATTAGCATTACATGGGTCTCAGTGGATTGTGTCTGTGCATCTGTCGGGTAAATCAGCACTCAGACGGTACAGTATCTGGCTAGCTGTTTTAGTGATTCTGTTTGTCTCATCTGTCTGTGCATGACTTGACTGGACAAGCAGAGTCATTTGTCTCAAACTGTCCTGTTGCAGAAACCCCTGAGGGCTACGGCAGCTTCACATCCTGGATAGATAACTAGCAAACACTTTGATGCGACAAAAGCAGCACCAATGAGTGAGAGGAAACACTTCTGTAAATTCTTTGCATTTTACATTAACAACATCTGCTGGAAGAAGCACATTTTCTAGAACACACACTCTAACTTGCACAAATACAGTAAATGTAGTTTCAATGTCTTGGTACTCAAACATTGCTGCAGCAGATGGTTCATTGCTGGTAAGACTGTGCAGAAGTGTAGTTGCATATTTGTATGTATTCATTACTTTACTTCACACCTGTCTTATTAAATAGATGTGCAAAGAATTTATATTTGAAAGTGCTAACAAATGAAAATATGCTACATTGATATGTAAACTACTAACATCCTGTTGCCAAAAAAAAGCCTGCTTCCTTCAGCGTTTTAAGTGTCACTCAGAGGCTCAAACATGTTTCATTTATTGTTGTTTTTTAACCATTTACAGACTCATTTTACTCTTGCCCAGACACGGAAGAGTACAAATGAGGGAGAACCAACCAATTATCTTTCGTCTAAAAAACAAATACATAACTGAATCAACATTGAGATGCATATCATCTTCTTAAATTGATCGTAGAATCTTGTGTTCAGATGTTCATCAGCATTTGTCTGCTGCTCTCCGTCTCACAGACACTTGCTGGTGAAACAAGAAGGGAGGGGTGGGGGAAATGTGGTGGCAGAAGGGGAGGGGGAGCTGAGGGATGTGTTTCCAAAGACAGAATTTGTTTTGTTCTAAAAATCTGCTCCGAAATTGCATAGTCTTACTTTAAAGGGATACTTCACCTGTTACAACATGAATCTGTGTTGACATTGGGTCATATATGTAGTAGTAATGTGAAATAATTTTTGAAGTTGGTGCCTTCTTGACCGAGAAAAGGCAGAAAGTGTCTTTTTGGCTCATATGGATGAAAGACAACAGCTCCCAGAATGCACAGCACCGCAGGCCACTCCCACTGACGCTAGGGTGCTATATTTACAGTCTATAAAATTCTGCAATTCACTCTACGGCCGTTTCCTCAACTGATTCCGAGATTTCTTCCAGAGAGAATTGGCATCTTAGAAATTCCTGGCAGAAAACGGACTCTCTGTGTCCATAGGCATACAGTGAGAGCACCACCAGTCCGCCCCAGCTCGAGCCGGCCCGGGCTCCTCGTCCTCACCGCCACCGACAGGCAGGTCTTCTGCCTCGGCTGCTGCAGGCACAAGACCTGCCTGTCGGCAGCAGCCGCCTCGCCGCTATATTGTGGTTGTAAAGGTAGCCACGAACATCCGATTCGAGCACAAGACCTTCAAAAAGCCCTTCATCCATATCAGTGCGAAGTTGAAATATAATTTTTTCGCCATTGTCGGTTCTTGTCAGCTTTCTCCACAGAGCCTGTTAGCATAGCTTCCAAGCAATATGGCAGACGTTGAGTTTTGATTCTGGGAGTGAGGTCCCACCCACTGATCTGTAATAGGTCTGTAGCTTCAGTGGTCGAAAATATGAGGAACTAGCTATGTAGTTTCACCCCCTCTAAACAAAGCAGCCTCCGATGACGCAAAATGACGATTTTTGCGTCATCGGAGGCTCCTTTTCAGACAAGAAATACGGAGCTTTCCCGTCTCAGGGGAAAATAAGGGCGGGATGCACGACCATTCAAAAATACTACCAGGTTTCTAATGATACAAAGCTTAATGCAAATGGGTGAAGTATCCCTTTAAGGTTAGACATAATCATATATTCAGAGAACAGAATAGGCTGTCGTATTACTAATGTCTGGATTTAAGCTAACTTCAGGCTATAGCAAAAAATTAGCAGATGGTGTTTCAGAGTGACTTTTCTTTGGGCCAGTTGAATGAGAGAGCATTTTCCAAAACTTAACATATTTTAAGAATGAAAGGTGGGGAAGAATAAGAGTCTATCAGGAATTGTAATGTCATGGCAAAACAGTTGCTAATTGAGGTGATGGATGCAAAAAAAAGTCAACCATGTCATATGCTAGATAAATACTGTAAGACATTCACCTGAGCTGAAATAGAAAATAAGTTACCCTTCAGAATTCAGATGGTTTGGTTGGGTATGGATCTTCACAGCAGGTTTTAAGAGGCCAGACTTTTATCTCAGGTGCATGTAACGAAATCAGCTATCATATTTAGTACGTTGCAAACAGAGGTGAGAGAGCTTGTGTATGAATAAGTGGTGGCACCAGAGCTGAAGTTTCCAGCCTTGGCTGAAAAGAAAAAAACAACAGTTACTGGTTTATACACTTCATAAAGTGGAACCTGAAACTCTCTCTCGGAAAGCCACAGAAAAGTACCCTTGCTAGGGCCTTCAAAATGTCAAGACTTTCTTGGATAGTCTGAAGAAGGGGTTGGGCCGACATTCACTGGGCTCAGGGGACATCTGGAATATGGAAAGAAAAACCGTTGTGACAACTGTAAAACACAAAAAAAAAACAAAGACAAACTGGTGGCCTGACTCGTGCGGATTATTGACATCTGGCACAAAAGGGGTACCCAAGTGATGCTAGCATTTGTAAGTTTCATTTACATGGAAGAATATAACCCCTAATTCTTATTCCCTTTCGTGAACTTCCATAGTCACCTCCTCAACAATGGCTTGCCCTGCTGAACAAACCCTTCCAGGAGAAGGAGCAAAACCCTCTGGCTGGATGAAGTTAACAATCTTTGGTAATTCCCTCAATCATATGATATTGAATATATCAAGTGTTCAAAAGAATAGCAGCACTCGCTTCTTCTAGGCGACCACAACTCTAATTGTTTCATCAATGTATTTGGCCATAGAATAAAGATGTCTAACCTCATATGGATGAGGAACAACAGTGGAGGGTCTTCCACCATCTATGACATCCTTGGGAATTTTGGCAATTGCTTGACTGCAACCAAGCTGTAGTTTAGGACCGGCTCTCAAGAGACCAGGCTTCCACCTTGCAACAGGTATGTGGTTTTGTTGAAAGAGTTTGCACCATCGATGTCAAAGTGTCATCCTTTTTAGGACCTATAGGCCATCTAGGCCCAGGCACGAACCTCCAATCTTCAGGCCCTACACACCACTTTATCTTGCATATTTAAGAATTGTCCCCAACCAATGAACTACAGAAGACATTCAGCCATATCCAAAATTAAAGAAAAATAGCCCGCCCAAGTCAAATACAAAAACCTCTATTGTAACTGACTCACCAGTGAAGGAGGCACATGTAACTGAAAGGAAGCCACAAGGTCCGTATATGGGGGAAACCAAATCTTAAACACTAAAGAAAAAGCAGGAAGGCATTAAAAAAAAGACTCCAGATGCCTCTAAATCAGATGAAGATGACTGCCTTTGTCTTGTTTGTTAGGGGCCATTTGAAAGCAGGCATCAAAGAGAGTCTTGGGTTCAGTGCTTCAAAAGCAAAGAGCGGGCTAATGAAGGGTACACCCCATGCAAAGTAAATGATGTGTGCATCATTATGATTATTTTTTAACATAATAATCATTGTGGGAAAGAAAATAAGCCCAAAGTCTGAATTGGGTCCTTTGGGCCTTTTCTTCTATTTTTTTCATTTTCCATATACATTTATGAAGCTTTTTTTTTCTAGTTGGCATGCACACTTAGATCACTTTTTTTTTTTTATTAAAGAGGTTAATGTTTATCAAATGTGTGTTGAGCTATTCAGTGCTGTGAAGAGAACTTTTAAAATCAAGAATTTTACCTTGAAAATGTCTTGAAACTTGGTATCATTTAGGATTTCATCAATCAATCAATCAATCAATCTTTATCTGTATAGGGCCAATTCATAACAAGTGTTTCTGTCACGATGTTGAATTTACATTTGTGCACATGGTTATTTTGTCACAGCTCCATTTGTTTTAACATCAAACGGTAAAGTCATTAAAAGTTTTTAAATTACACGGTTCTGGAGGTGCGGTGACAGCAGTTGTGCAGGGTTGGTGTGAGCTTTAATGTTATACGTGGGTCCCAATGTGAAATCTTCTTAATGGCTCTAGTATCCTTGGCAACACCTAGTTAATTCAATGAATATGCAATATGAACTAGCTTAAATAATAATCAAAAACAATAAAATTAATTATGCTTTTAAATTTTCCATTTAGGCCATTACACAGTAAAGCAGGAGCTGATTAAGTTGACCAGCAAATCTTTCTTTGTACAGTATACATATTTAAGTATGAGTACCACAGGTCACTTGAAGCCTTGTGTATCAAATTGTTAAAAAACTAAAATAAATGAACAGAACAGAAAAATCACAATTTCGCTCCTGCGGCCACTTATATGAAGGTTTGAAAAGCTATGATCTATACAATAATCTGTAAAAAAGATATATATATATACAAAGATGATGTAATACAAAGTTAGAGGAGTCTTATTTGTGTTTCCCTTCATGGAGAAGTGGTTTTCTAATATTTTTTACAAACAATAAGTATCAGTGGAATTGTATAAAAATCTGAACAATTAGCACAAACCATATAGCCAAGACTACCCCAAATCAGAACACTATGAGAGATGCTGAAGAGGATGAAAATGATAACGCTTTTAAGGGGGAAAATGCAGGAACCTTGCAGAGCAATAACACAGCCCATACCAATGAGACGTTTTCTGCATGAATGTGGTACACCCAGTTATTCTGCTCATTTTAAATAGCACACATGCTGAAATATATTAAATGAGAGCCTACGGGAATACAAAGATGCACTGCAATATTAAACAAACACAAGCAGCAAACAGACTTACTGCACAGTTGGCTTCAGTGTGACTCAGGAGGTCACATTGTAAAACCACTTAGGCTGCTCTTTAGGCTATTTTCAGAAAAACAAAGGCTTTAAGTGCTGCTTTATAGGATTCATCCCATATTTAATCAGTTTAAGTCATACATGGCTTTTATGGGGGTTTGGATTGTTTCATTTATGCTCGAATGTGCATTATTATTATCATCATAGTTACTAATATCTATATTGGTAAATAGACTTCAGCTTGTATAGCGCTTTTCTAGTCCTCTGACTACTCAAAGCGCTTTTACAGCGCATGTCACACCTACCCATTCACACACTGATGGCAGAGGTTGCTATGTAGAGTGACCATCAGAAGGAACTAATCCCATCCATACACATTTATATGTCGCAGACGAAGCAGCGGGAGTAATTTGGGGTTAAGTGTCTTGCCCAAGGACTCATCGGACATGCTGCTGCAGGAGCTGTGGATTGAACCCCCAACCTTCCAGTTGAGAGACAACTGACTCTACCAACTGAGCTCAGCAGCCTAAGCTTACAGCACCTGGTATTCTCAGGCGGTCTCCTTCCAAGTACTAACCAGGCCCAACCCTGCTTAGCTTCCGTGATCGAACGAGATCTGACGTGTTCAGGGTGATACGGCCGTAAGTATATTGTTATTGTTAAATCATCACCCTTAGAACTTGTGAGGAACTTATAATGTCTGAAAGTAAACAGAAATCACTTCAGTTTTCTTCTTCCAATGGATCAAGCAGAGTGGCCGCAGGGTGTGAGACTGTCAGATTGTATCTTCACAGACCCGCGCAAACAGTTCACACCCATGTACAGTGTGTGTGTGTGTATGCGTGTGTGCATGTGTGCGTGTGTGTGTGTGTGTGTGTGTGTGTGTGTGTGTGTGTTTGTCGGTCTAGAGACTTAGCACAGGGAGGAAAGTCGATGCTGAAAAGCCAAACTTCCTTCGAGTCTAAGCGATATCACAGGCCAATGATAACACACACACACACACACATAAACTCTCTGGTTACATTTGTCTATCTCACTCTCCTCCCTCCTGAGGAAAAGAAAAAGGAAAAGAAGGGCAGTAGAAGTATTTTTACTCCAGCAGGCAGTCTCTTGAAACAAACATTTTGGGGAAAAAATCATAAAATTCCTTCATAGGTAATTGTAAAAAAAATAAAGAAATTTATCAGTAGTTTCCATTCCTATTTTTCCCTCTCTTGTAATTACTGCAATAACTTTTGCAAACCCAGAAGAACCCATGGCTCACAAAAATGCACAACAGGCCTAAAAATGTTCAAAATGATGTGATCTTCTGGAAGGGTGAACCAGCTGCTATTTAAAGCAACAATTCACACGGATGAAAAACACAGTTTCCCTTTTCTGTATGCACCAGCGCCTCTGTTATCCCTTAATTATCATGCTTTAAAATAACCTAAAAAACAGCACATTTTGGGTTGTTCAAAAGTGAAACTTTGCCCTAAGAGCTCTCCTTCAGGCATGATTTTCTGCTGTTAATTTATCAGGAACAATGCTGACCTCAGCTGGACCGATGGTGCTACTGCTGTTGTTTACGCTCTTGAATGAAAAGCATTAGTGAGGACTGAATTATATAGCCATTCTCCCACAAAGAGGAGTCTGACAATCAGAGAGTCAGAGAGATAAAGGGGAGAGAGGTAGACAGGCAAGATTGCAGACAGGTATAGAGCGAGCCACAGATGGACAAAACACAAAAAAGCAAAGTAAGACAGACAGGCAATAAACAGACTAAAGCATCCCACGCTTAATTAATTAGAGAGCGAAAACACTGCAGGTCTCGCGGCTGCTTTAAAGACAGTTAGCCGTGTAACATCCCTGCAACAACACAACTACACTCAAAAACCCAGGCACGTGCCACGACAGGCATTAACAAGCACACGCACGCACACACACGACAAAAGGAACCTTGTATCACCTCTTTTCTCAGATTCTTAGATGAGCAGAGGGAGGAATGAAAAGAGCACAGAGGGAAGTAAATGAATTGGGGGAAAAAAACAGGAGGGGGAGACTGCAGTGGGAGAAGGAGGAAGAGGAGGGGGAGGGGGGGCAGAGAAAGAGAAAGAGAGGAAAATTGGGGAAAGGGACGCATGTCGAAGAGATGGAGCAGCATTCAGAAGAGAAGAGATGAGGCCAGATGAGGTGGAGATAGATGTTGAGAGGAGGAGGCGAAATGGAGTGTGAGATGAAGAAAAGTAAAGGATGCAATAGAGAGAGAGAGAGAGTGGAGGAGGAGGAAGAGGGCAAATTAAATGGAAGAAGGAAGCCAAAACAAAATAGTGGAGTGCACTGGAGAGGAGAGGAAGCAGAGAGGCACAGGGAGACGAGAGAAGAGGAGAAGAGAGACTGGAGACTCTGTGACCTCACATGCTCGCCCGCAATGATGCTTTGAAGATCATCTCAAGGTTGTTAGATAAGAGGAAAGCCATACAGAGAGAAAAGAGGAGAGGAGTGAAAAGAAGGGGGTGACAAAGGAATTGGGAGGAAGAATGTGATAGAGAGAGGACCAACAGGAGGAGAGCAGAGAGGAGGAGGACGTGAAGAGATAAGAGGATAGTGTAATAGTGAGAGAGGACGAGAGGATGAGAGTGGCCAAGAGAAAACGATTCAGTGACTCAAGTTGCTAAGAGGCATGCACCAGTGTGTGTGTTTGTGTTTTAGTGTGCATTAAGTAAATTTGTGGTATGCATGCATATGTGCACAGTGTGTACGTAACAGCATGCAAAGGTGTATGCTGAAGAATGCAATTGAATGTGCGTGCGTGGGTGCGTGCGTGCGTGCGTGTGTGGGTGCGTGCATGCGTGCATGTGTTCGTGTCTTGGCAGGAGTGATTAAGTACAATGAGCCTGCCATCCAATAAACAACCAGGCAGGCTGTGTTCCATTCCTTAATGAGTTCCCCTTATCTGTCACCTCCCTCTCCTCCTTCCATGCATCCTTTATTTGCTCTCCTTTACATTATCTCATTCACTCCCCCTCTCACTGTCACATTATCATTCATCAGGCATCCACCAATTCTACTCCCCTTTCAATATTTCCTTGCTCAACTACTCTTTTTTTTTTACTTGTATCTTCCTCCCTCACTCCCTACTCATTCAGCAGGAGGAGTTGACATTGTCACGGTTATTCAGCAACAGGATGCAGCCAAGCAGAGATCATTTGTTCAAATCAGAAGCCAGAAGTGTTTTTTTCATGTGACTAAGTTGGCGTTTTTGATTATATTTTGTACTGAGACAATTATAATTTATCATTTGAGGAAACTTTTGCAGGAATGCACAGTGGCTCTATGAAGTGCAATATTGGTCATTATTGATTAGATCACCGCATTAGATGCATCCCTGAGCTCTTGTACATGTATTTATATTCCTAATACAGCGTGTAAGGGATTCATAAAAATAGAGGTTTCTAAAATAAAGCCGAAATATTAAAAGAATAAAGTTGTAATATTTCCATAATACAGTTGTAATTAAGGCTATGATAAGCCTACATGTTATTTGGAAGGTACATTTTAGAAGAGCCAGCAATATGCGCTGAAATGAGAAACACAGAGCATCTTGTGAAGTTATACTCTGAGATAGTTTCCGAAAATAACTTAATACTTTTCTTTTATTGCATCAGCACCGCTTTGTCAAAAGAATCAGGACTCTAAAAAGAGTGTGAAAGAAAACTGAGCCTGTTCCAAAGGGTAGTATAGTGGGCAGCCTGAGATTTCTCTTAATATAACAACTTTTTTTTGTGATATTACAACTATCATTATCATACTACAGCTTTACTCTTGTAAAACTGTAGTATGAGCTCAGCAACTCAACTCCTCTACTTTTTTCTCATAAAACACAATTACAACTGCTAATATGACGTTAAACTTGTTTTAAATTCGACCCATCTTTGGATCCATCTGCTTCAAATGTACTTTCTGTTTTGTGTTTATTAACTTTAGCATGCAATTACACTAAACAGCCAACTCTTTCCATATGCTTCAGTTGTACGTCTTGTTTAAAGCTTGTAAATATTAGCATGCTACCCAATAAACAGCCAGCCATGTCCATCTGCTTCAGCTGTGCCTACTTTCCCTTTAAGCATCCTTAATATCAGCTAACCGATCAACAGCATGCATGGCAACAGTATTAAACATCAGCATTCAAGTACTGTAACTAAACATAGGAATAGGATGCTTTTGCCTGCTTTTAGACTTTGTTAAACCAAGTGAGTGCAACATCACAACCAGAAGGTTTCTCTATTTGTCTTTCAAGGGAAATGTTTCTCTACTTATAGGGTTCAGTACCAGAGAGGAAAGTGGTAACAATAAAATCTTTGTCATAAATAATGAGCATAGACTCCCTGATGATGTTGACCGCATCTCACATAAAGACCAAAGAACTCTCCTCTGAAGATAACCACTGGGGTAAAAAAAAACCCTCTTATAAAACACTTTGGATAAAAGCACTCTTTATCTGGACAGGTATTAAATTAGCTAATGCTCTTCTACAGCAATAAATGCTTGAGCTTTAGTAGTCATCACATGCAGCATGATATTACCTTGAAATAGCCTCCAGGTGTTTCACTTTCAGTTTTTCAATATTAGTAAGGTTTCTTTGAAAATGTTCCAATCCCCGCCATCTGGACACATCTCAATGCACACATTTAGGGGCTGCACTCAGTCGATAGACTTCTCCACCTTTTTAATTTATCATAAAAAAAACTATAAACTCATTGCCACCATTTATGAAAAAGCTGTTCAAAAAGATGTTTAACTACAATGTCTGAAAATAACTTCCTGTTTCCAAGTGAGTTCTGATTAAGTAAAAAGTAATCCTCCATGCAGCCAGTAGTTCTAAAAATGACAAATTGAGATGGCAATGTTCAAGTGATTCATCAGGTCTGAGAAACTACTTGTCAGTTTCTGCACCAGTTGATGGCACACAAAAAAACACCTGGTCATTGAGACTTGAACTTGTGCTTTCTAATGTGTTGTCTGACATAAATCAAATTAACTGCAGTTATATCTAGTTAATGGGATTAGAGTGGGGACACAATGTAGGAGACATCAATCTGTGCTGGAAGTCAGCCATGAATTTGGTTCATTCACATTTCACAGGGTCTCCTTGGCCAGCTGGCAGGGGCTGCTGGTCCATGATGATTTACAGTAATGTTTCCTGATTTTGCTGCAGTAGCTCTGGTACAACTTGCACTACAGAGCAAAGCTAAAGACAACTAATTTAGAAGTCTTTTTTCCTCTGTTTTTGTGAATTATAAGGCATAGTTTCTTGCTGAGAGTTGAAGAAAAAATTATTGCAACTTTCATGTCTGTACGCTATAAATGTATCTGCAGGCGGCTGCCAATTCGCTTATCTTTGCATAGCAGTCAGCTTGTCTCTGATACAAGAAAAAATATCTCACTTCCCAGTACCTCTGCAGATTTAAAAATATGTTATTGTTTTATACAAAATATACAACGATTAAAATATAGTCTGAGGTGTTAAGGGAATATAGGCTTAACAATTTCTGAGCAAGGCACAGTGACTTTCTGGAGTCTTGACGTCAACCTGAGTTGCAAACCTGAAGTCAGTTCAGCAAATGATTTCCCATTCATCCACAAATCATCCTTAACCATCCCTTAATGTCATATAACATGCTCAATTGTCGGGATTGAAGCTGGTAGTTACTTTTTGCAATCTTCTAAAACCCCGCAACTAATTTAGTAAAGTTTATGCTAAGCTAAGCTAATATCCTCCTGACTATAGCCGTTTTAACATATGGACTTCTGAAAATGTCTAGAAAACTTCAGTACAGCTGCCCCCCCTGAAATCTTCCTGAGTTAGTTGTTCATGCACCTCACAGCGGGAGACCGCTGTCGGACTGGAGGGTGATCTCAAGAGGCAGGACATGACGTGAAAAAAAACAACGCGGAAGTAACAGCATCCGACATTATGAGGCCAGTATTGGCGTCAATGTTAAGTGTAGCACATTCATCATATCAACATAAGAGCAGAGAAGAGCCTACTGGAGAACAGAAAAAATAATGAAGCTATTTCAATATGTGTACAGAGATCACACCTGTCGCGTGCCTGTAGCAGGATACAAACATCATCACCCCCTTCCAACTCGCTCAGTGTGATTTTTCATGAATATTGCCTGTCGCATTCTTACACAAAGTTTTGGGTGGTGTGAAAGCACTATATGGCTTTAAAGTCAGAGTCCCACTGCAAAGAATGCAAATACCTGTCTCAAATGTTTTAAACTATTTAAATGAAGATCACGATACATTTTCCATTAAAAACATTCCATCATTCAACAACCAAAAACTAATGTCCGAGTTTCAACAAATGAAGGAACAAAAGGGCATGACTGCATTTTTACAAAGTTCTTATCACTGTCACTAGTTTCATGTTTACTTTGCATCATTTTGTAATATCTGTAGAAAAGACTCACTTAATATACTGAAAACAAAGGATGCATTAACCAAAGAGCTTTCTACATCGCCTCTAAACTCCTACAAACACTTCTATAAATATTCAGAATTGAAACATACCAGACATATAAACTGTCATAAATTGTAAAATACTGATATTTATTTTTCAAAAATGCAGCAGAAATGTTTTATGCTTGACACAATCCAGCCATCCGCTGAGTCAATAAACCCATATGAAAAGAAATAATCAATCAAACATCCATTAAACGTTATTTTTATATCATTTTGTAAAAGTTCTTTGCTTGCCATCCACAAATGTTTCAGCTTTCATGTTTCACGTACTCTGTTGACAATTAAACTAAAATCTCTCATGAAGAAGTTACTTAGGATGAGAGGAGGTTAAATAGGCCTCACTGTGACAAAGCTGCTGCATGGAGTCGCACAGATGAGGCTGGGGGTGGGGGAGGGGAGGGGGTAGGATGGGACATAAGGAAGAAAGGGGTAAAACAGGAAAGTTACAATTCAAGGGTTACGGCCTTTGGTTGATATCAGAGTTGGCTTGTTAGTTGGCATTAGGTTTATCTTTACAATAACAATTAGACAGACAGGATCTCACTTATTCTCATTGTTGATGGCAGCCATGACAATACCACATCTCACATAAATTAAGTGAAATTAACTTAAATTAACTAACATAGCTGTAACAACTGTCATCCAAAAGTCCTAACTGTAAAGTTAGCTGATAAACTCCGACTTTAGTCTGAAAAAAAAAATCAATCTTTGTTTCCAAATTTTGATGGAGTTTGAGAAATTCATTTCACATCTTTGAAAACCTTTCTTAGTGGCATTTGGGGAAGAAAATATTGTTCCATTAAGAGCATATTAGAGCTTTAAAAGCGATACGTCTGAAGGTGTGTTAGCCAACAAAGTAAAGTCTCTCAAACTGTCACACAGCCAGGATGATTAATCCTTCTCGGCTCCATGGGCTAAGATCCACCTTAATTAATCACATTTGGCTGAAAGAAATCAATAAAGGTTTGATATGTAGTACACCAAACTCTGGGCTTTTGGAGTTGGGTGTTTCTAATGCTCAACAGCATCTATAGGTTTCTTATTCAATGCCTTTTCAAGGGTAGGGGTTTCAGTCAGCATTAGGTAGTTAAGGCTTATATAACAGAGCCTCTATGAGGTGTGAAACCTAAAGGTCAAACAAATACAAATAGGCAATCTTGACTTTTTTTGGAACACGTTGTGACCATGAATCTTCTCCATGTGTTTTTCTGTGGTAACATTAATTAGATTGGAATCATAAAGAGTAAAGGGTAAGGCCTTTAAGAACAAGAATTGAAGGGACACATTTAAGGGGAATGGTGAAAGGGCAGGGGTTAGGATTAAAGGGGTTAAGGGTCATGGATTTTGGCTGGTGATCAATCATCAAACCATTATTGCATTATCTACACAGTACTAGCTCATCATCCCCCATGGCCAAACAAATAGACAGGATGGTGTGAAAATGTCTTATACTTCAACTACTAAACAAGTATCTCGATGTTGACATAGTTGAGAATTATTGAAATGACTGTGCATAGCAAATATAGCCTGTATATAAAGGTACTGTGTACATACTACAGTGGGTGAGATAGAAAGACAACCAGCCAATTGCTTCAGGACATCTATACAATTATACAGTTAATATCTGAAATGAAAGCAATAATGTGGTTAAATAAGTCATGTTTTAATGCAAGAGCAGGTAAATGCTAGAAATCATAATATATCATCTGTATCTTCCCATTCTATTTACAAGAGTTGAACACATAGCTGGTTAGAGTGATTCTTCAGTAAGTCTGACAACACTTCAGAGGCCCTTCCTCCTTCTGAGGCTAAATTATCCATCTTTTGGCAGACTTTTCACTCCTGCTTTTTACCTATAAATCCATCGCATTTTGTCTTTCTAGATCTCACATCTGATAAATCCTTAATCTTAATCTTTTTCCCACCATTTGATCAATTTTTCCTTTAGCTACTGTTGATTTTTTTTTTAAATCCTTCTCTTCCACTCTTTGTGTTTTTCCCCTCTCTCGTGCTTTAAATGTTGTTATTTTCTTCTTAGCTTAATTTGATCCTTGGCAGATAGGGCCTTTGATCTTTTAATGGAAAAAATGCTACATTCACATTTCACAGGTTGTTCAAGTCGACATCAGCAGTCTGTGTGTGGTACTTCTTAACTATGTTCTGTATCTGCATTTGCATCTGCTCTACTCGGTCCCAGCACTGCTTCACCATGCAGCACGGGTACAGTAGGAGACGTAAGCTGATCCATAACTGACCCTTTGTGGCACAGCACCTCTCCTCTTCCTCCTCAGGTGTAGAAAAAGCAGAAGAGATCATATCCAAAGAAGGAATTCAAGACACTTGATGGATGTCTCAGCTCGTCTTGTTCTGGGTTAAGAGCAAATGATGCATAGAACTGCATCTCCCAGGATCCAGCTTGTCTTCAGTTCCCCTGACATGCAACACACAGCTGTCTGTCTCTTCATCCTGTTACTGAAAATGTCTCTCTCACTCCATCTGTAACAATCCTGCAGGGTAATTAGTAGAGGTATTTAAGTCCTTTGTTTTATGTGTGTGTTTGTGTATGTGTGTGGTATGTATGTGCATTTGTATGTGTGTGTTTGTGTTTTGTAATTAAGTCTCTGTATCTTGCTGCGGTTATACACGTGTGGTGGAGTGTGTGTGCGTGGAGATGTGTGTGTGTGGCAAGTGTGTATTACTATATGGGCTATGGTGTGTGTATCCCTGGTGCGGATGACCCATCCTCATACCCACTACAGATCCAGGGGTCATGGGGGTCATTGGCGTTGCCGGGGTAACAGGATGCGACCCAGGGGTCACAGGTAGTGATCCCGGGGTCAGAGAGGTCATGAGGGGGACGTCGTCAGGTGAGCGGCGCAAGGTGAGAGTGTAATCAGGCGGGCAGGTCAGGCGCACGGTGTCCAGTGTGCTGTAGATGTCCTGCGTGTCCAAACCGTCCAGAGCATCCAGCGTGTCCAGAGTGTGATGGTGGTGAGCGTTGTTCCTCTCATCTGCTGACGCAGCATCGCACTCCAACTGCTTCACCTAAAAGGGTCAACAAATGGATGAGTCAAAGGCTAGTTGGGAAGAAGATAAGGAATAAAATGAAAAGTAAAAATACATTGATAACATGCTTATCACAAAATGACGTAATCAATTCCTCCACTAAAGGGCCATTTAGATAGGACACTGTGGGCGCTGTGTGCCGCTGTCAAGCGCGTTAATTGTCTATGTGTTGCACAGTGCAACAGCGGACTGAAAAGCCCTTAAGGCATATTTTGATTTATCAAACATTTTGTTTAAATTAAATAGCTCTATCTGTACTATTTAACAATATTAAATGTCAGATGATTGTGATTTTACTCCTGATCCTAATGTCCACATGTGACATCTTAAAATAGACCCCAATCCAGAAAAAAAAAAAAAAAAGTCTGATAATTGTAAATCTGGAGCAAAAGAAAAAGTAAACAAAGAATCTGTATTTAAAAAGTAGTGCTGATATTTTTTGTCAGTTGACCAAGAAAATAAAGTTAATGTTGCAGCCCTAATCAAATCCCATATAGGTATTGCTGGGGTTCTGTATATGGCCAGAGTCAAGATCACAAAATTATAAACTTTTTTTTTTAAATTACAATAAGTTTCAATTGATTAAACTCTCATGTGAAACCCCTTCTGTCTTTTTTGGAATGGAGCTCAGCGTAATTTCAAGTAGGAAGACTGGTTATATTCTCTCACCAATTTATTCAATTTCTTCATTCAACTTAGCCACTCCCTCTCTACCACTTCCACCATCTCCCTGCTCTGGTGATCCGTTGATTTGGGGCGTTTACTCTTTAAGCAATAATCCAACCCGAATCTGCCACAACCTCTCTCAACCAATCATCCTGCCACGGTCAAATTTTAAAACCTGTTCTCTCTCTTCCACAGTCAGTCCCGGTCGCAGCGATCGCATTTCAGTGCGATCGCTGCGATCCTCCTCCACCCCAGTCACCTCCATTCCAGCTCAGCAGAGTTCAGATACAGCCTCAGAAACCCACTCCTCATCACATCCTGCATTCTTCTATCATCACCACCACCACCAGTGTCTACACTCCGTAGGGGGGTATGAGTACATGAAGTGGTCATGATGGAATCTAATCCCCAAAGACTTTGCACATTTATTTCCTAAATTGTTAAATAAATAATTATTTATTCTTAATTAAGTCTCTCCTGATTAAAATTCCATTAAGTGGAAGTTATGTGAAAAACCCCTAAAATCTCACTGTAATAGTAGTGTCAACGTGAGGAACAATTTCATCAAAATCATTCCTGCAGATAGTTGGGTTACTTAAGTCAGATTTCTTTTTAAAGCCGGCATCTTGCAGCAAAACCAGCAAAGCTTCAAACCAAATTCAGAGTTAAAAAAAAATATATTCAAAGTGGATCACCACTTTTTGTCAGGATCTTACATCTCTGCAAGACTTAGAGAGACCTTTTGTGCTGCGATGCATTTTATCCCTTTGAGAATTTTCACACAAGAACACAGCACATGACAATAAAGTAGGCCAATACAAAGAGACTGTGCTTGGCTGTTGCTTGTCAAACCAGATCTACCATTGGTGTACAAAATGGCACATTACACCACATGAAAAGAAGTGACATTTAAAATAAATAAAACACCATTACAAAAGCAGCTGCAGCGTTGAGCTACATTATGGTAGTTCAGTTTCCAATTAAGAGGATTTGTCAGCTACAAAAGAGATGTGACATTTAGCACTCACTGTGGGAGATTTTAAAGCAGCTAAAAGAGCTCGAAAGAGGCCAGATAGTCAGAGGATGAATTGGAGGCAATTGGAGGCAATTCAGGCAATTGGACACGGCTCACTCATGCACATGCATCAAAACACACTGGCACACACACATTCAGACAGAGAAAAGTGTGCTGCTGATGACAGGCTGTGTTTAAAAAAAAAGTGCTCTGCTGGCAGCTACCACACAGTTCATTCAGACTACCGCACACACATGCTCAACTGGTTGGATAAACTTCAGATTTTCAGAATGTGTGTGACTATTACCAATGAAAAAAAGTAGCTACAGAAGCAAAGATGCAAAATAAAAATACCAAATCATACCTGTAACGACAACAGCCCCTCCCCCTGCAGGTGTGCAGCGACATCAGCAGCTGTAATGTCTCGTCTTGGGGGAGGAAGTGGGCGAGGTCGACGGTGCTCCAGACGCCTCTTGTCCTTTTTGTACAGCAGAGCAGCGAAAGCGAGGATGTTAAGAAACAACAGCGAAGCTCCAACCGCAATCGTCACTGAGAGCTCGGTTGAGTAGTCCTCATTTGGAACACGGACCCCCTCTTCCCCTCCACCTTGGCCTAAAGCGGACTCTGGTGGCTGTGGAGTACCTCCTTGTGAGCCTGGATGGCGAGTGCTGCTGGGAGGCCAACCTTTGGATAGACGTTTGGTGTAAGAGTAAGGAGTGTCATCCTGCGGGGAGGGACTATGGGTGAAGGACGACACTGATTGGAGGAGCTCGTTGACGTGATGCAAGTGAGGGACCAGCTGGAGCCAGAAAGAGATCTTGGTAGCGCGGTAGTGGTCTCTGACTCTGGGCTTTAGGCCAATGTGGAGGTACAGCTGCTCTTTGGGGGTGTACTTAGACCAGGCCACTTCTTCAAAACGGTTGGGCTTGGTGTGGATGAACTTGGTATCTTGAGGAACTGGCTGGTTTGGGTCTCTGGAAAGCATGAAATAGAGGAAATTATTTATTCACATGGAGGTGAGGTTGCATGTGGTTGTGGTGGTTATGTAAGGTTTTAGTTTTTTTATAATTTATAGAAAGCAAAAAGGAGGGATTAATTATTTGTGTTGGGCGAGACATTGCTTTTCATCCCCTCAGAACTAGTTGTTACACAAAAAACTGGAAAGAAAAAATGGAATCAGGGAAATAGAACATGAAAATATTTTTGAAAAAAAAAAAAACGATTGAAGTTAATCACAGTAGGATTTAATAAACCTCAATGAAATACAGAGTTTCCAACAACATATCGAAATACAAAGGTAATTTTAAAAAATGTGGATATAGTCCTATATTTTGTTTTTTCTCTCCAACTTGATGCCCATTTTCATTGAAAGTTCAAAAACAATTTATGTTGGTTGTAGTGTCAACTTCAAATAAAAAACTCCTTTGCCACTGAAGCAGGACACAAAGTTCATGACTCGAGCTTTCAATAAAGACAAACTTCCATATGATCCAAATGAGCAGACGAGGCAGATGTAAACTGCTCTTATCACTACCAACTTGTAAATGGAAAATGGACTTGAGCTAAATGTAGTACTCTGACTATTCAAAGTGCTTTTTACATCACATGTCACATTCACCCGTTTACACACTGACTGTTTTTATATAACGTGTTCATCAGTTTAAGCTAATCCATTCATACATATATGTAGCCGCTGACACAGCAGCTGGAGCAGTCACATGTATTGTCGAACACGTGCTTGAAAAAGCTGGGGATTGAACCTCCATCCTTCCAGTTGAGAGACGACCGACTCTACCACAGCCGCACACTACTTGTTCTGCAATATTGGCGACGGTCAGAAAAACGGTTGCTCCCTTTCCTGCTCGGTTGAATGCCTTCTCCCAAGAGCATGTGCCAACAGGTGCCCACATGGCAATTTACAACAATTACCTTCGCTTTACATCAGCAGGGTCATTTTGTGGTGGCAGAGCAAACTTAAGGGAACATAGATATCTATACTGATCTGCTTGATAAACACAAATAATGTCAACTTAAGATAAAAGTTCAATATGAATGAAGGCTACAAGCAAAAGTAAGGATTATGTCAACTATTACAACATTAATTATTAAACTACTGACAAACTCTTTTTCACTAGCAATCTGATGAAAATCACAAGACTGAATCATTAAACTAAAGTAAAATAATTTCAGTCTTAAACACTGAGGCCTGTTATCACTCTTTGTAATCAATTAGATCCTGATAGATGTTTTCTTAGCCACCTATCATCCTGGAAAGAATGAGCATCTCTCATGCAGTCCAAGACTTTCACCAGCATTGGCCTTGCACACACTTTTCTGATCAATATCCAGTAACAGAAGAAAATCCAGCGGCTAAAAAACTAAAAATATTATTTTCAGTAAACATAGCTCAAGGGTGATTTAGCTACAGATCATTGATTTGTGTCCAGTTTATATACCTCAGTAAATTCACCCAAACTCCTGCAGATTGAAAAACAAAACGGTGGGTATTTGCCCCTATGGCAAACATAACATTGTTAGGTATCTTTATTGGAGATGAATGTGTGTTGTTGTATAGTGAAAATCGAATAAAAATAACTTCTCTGACACAGACGGACAGGCATCTATTTGATGATTTATCCATTTATTTTTGCCGGCAGCGAAAATGTCGTAAATGAAACAGCAGCTCATGGAAACAGACTTGCCAGTTACACACTATGTGCTCACTTGTCAATCAGCATCTTACGAAGTGCACAAAAAAGCAGCCAGTGTAAAGATACACCGACACGCAAAAGACACAGAGCAGCTGAGGATTTACACGCCCACACGGAGGCTTACAAAACATACATCAAGGAGAATCCTATCCTCGCCGTTAAATTGAGCTGTCGCACAGTTCCATCACTATCTGAGGCACTCTCAACTGAGTGAAATCTTACTTTAAGGAAAGTTACCCACTGATAATCGAAGTGAACAATGAAATCTTTTCTTCCCTCCTTGGTGAGTTTCCTCTGTACACTAGGGGTTAGAAACTGATGATTGAATGCAGTGTGATTCCTTAAAGCACCTGTGTTAAAAACAGCGAGGGAAGGTCATTTAGATGAAAAATATTAATAGAATACAAAATTATTATTTTAATAAAGCAACATTGATCTTGCTTTTTTATTTTAAGAAGAAAACGTATCATATTTATCTTTTTTTAAATGATGTCCCAGCAAAGACCTTTGACTTTGAAGTGTATAAAACATGGACAACATTACACCTTCTAAAAGTGAAGCCAAAATATTTGAAGCTCCTCCTGCTGACTGGCTGCAGTATACATCATACTTTTTTCCTCCTCTGTTGACAAATGTGGCTCCTAAATGAGCAGAGATGAAAGTAACAGACATTAATACAAGTGTCACTGACCTTTCTATAACTGTGTGTATATTTTTTACAAAACAAGAACATGTTCTGCTGTTGACTGTACCAACCTGAGGGATCTGTGCCATTTTATCAGGTTAAATTTGTGTTTTGGTTGGTGGAAGGGGCGGGACTTCACTACCACAGCTACAACAGCCAATCCCTTCTGCACATACTCCTATTCCAAGAAGTCACTAGCGCAATATGTCAGCACCTGTCACAGGGGTGTTTGGGCTTCATTTTTGTACAATGGGAGGAGGTGGAGTCTCGTCGTTCAACTTAATTTAAAGTCAATGGATACAAGGTGAATTCATTTGTTCAAAGCTGAATGTGTCAGACAACATAGAAAAAATGTATTCGGACAGTTTATTTTCTAGGAGTTGCTGCACGTGTCGTATCCGTTTGTTGAAATTCAATAAGTTGATGCTATCACCACCTAACTGTTGTTATCATGAGAATAAAACCTAGAGAAAATGAATGATGTTGGTTGCCACTATCTCAGACTGCTAATTTCCACTAAAAGGATGCTGATTGCCAATGTAGAAAAATTATGATGCGAAACATGAAGGCTAATTAAGGCAATTCAATAAGACATTGTGGGACAAAGCTTTCTGAAGAAGTTGCCCTAATGTTGTTTGGTAGCAGCGACGACAGAAAGTATGCTACTGCTTTTTTCCTCTGTGTCTCAAGCTAAGGTAGCTACATCTGGCAGGCTGTGGCTAGCTAGCTATGGAGTTGTAAGCTGATTTTCCATATTAACATTTGATGAATCTGCTTTACTATAAGTCTTTTTTTTGTAAATCCACAAAGGCTTTTTCTGGGGGCCATGTTTTGATTCATGATTGTTATTTTGTTAGTATGCATTTGATTTGTTCCTTCTTAATGTAAAGAATTAATTGTGCTTGTGTTGCAGTACATAATTGCTAGTGTTTTTTTTATCATTAGCATCTGCTGCAAACAATTTCGCCTCCCAATTATTGTTTTCCACCCAATCACAATTCCTTGGCACTGCTACTGGCGAAAGACAGTTGTCTTTAATGCCCCACTCTAAATATGTGAGAGCACCGTCCTAATTCTGGATGTTGTGAGATAGCAAGGCTCAGTGGTGATTTAGATCAGGGTCTAGACTACAGATGTCTGTGTAAATCTGAAGAGGTCTCAGCGGAGTGAGTCTCGATTGGATTAATTACGGGTAATTACTCTCTTCGAGCACTGCAAACAGAGGGTCCATCCTCAACAATTACTTTTATCTTGTATATCATGTCACAGTGGACAGATAAAAGGTACTCTTATCAGGACCGACTGTCGGCTTTTAAAGTTTTAATGTGGATCCTTTCTACAACAACTGTAGTTTTCTTTGCTCCTGGCACATCATTTCACTTTCAATTAATAAATTGGATCTCTAAAAGCTTTTTGAGCTGTTGGCAGATAATTTTAATTTTGATTTAACATATTGAATAAGCGCTCTATCTCATTGCACCAGTTTGGGCCAAATTAGGGTGCAGAAAGAGAAGAGAAGAGAAGAGAAGAGAAGAGAAGAGAAGAGAAGAGAAGAGAAGAGAAGAGAAGAGAAGAGAAGATTTGTCACACAGTGGCCAATCCTTCATTCTTCTTTTAGGACGTTACCTTGGCTTCCCTCAAGGACTTTCAAGAGCAGAGCATCTTTAATGTTCTCTGCCAGGGTCCAAAGAAGAAAAGCCTTGTCAAGATATTGTCATGACAGAGAACTTGTGTTCACCCTCTGCCAAAATTAGTCTGCAGTGCTCTTTTCACGAATGTTTTTAAAGGCCTGTCTTTCTGTCAGACACCAGAGTCCTTTTGAAGGAAGAGACATATAAAAACATTTCCTTTGCCTGTGAGCTCATTATTTTTGTTGCTCTAAAACTCCAGTGTCTTCCTCTTACACATCATTAATTCTAGGCTTCATCCAGTCCCAAACAGACGTTTCAAATAGAACCTTATATCTGAAAAACATTGTTCTTTGTTATTAAGCCTTCACTTGTCTTGATAGAAATCTTAACAGAGATATATTAAGGTAAAACTGTATCTGGCATGCATTTACCACAGTTTGCAGCTTTTGCATTTTCCATAATTGCAGTCGTATTAAGGGAATACATTTACTTAATCCTATAAAATACTCAAAAGCTGTTATCTTGTCTTCAGTAATATTGTTAATTAAAGCACAGAGACACCATATGGTTTTTGCATGGAAACATGGATATAGTCTCAGTGAGGTCCACTGTCAGTTCTTAAAAATGCATAATAAAGCCCAACAAGTGAGCTTGCCATATTGACAATTGCTGACTCTATCTAAGTTTCGGTCAATCTAGTTAAAGACAAGAAGGTGGAGCAGGGACAGGCCTTCAGCCTCCTGACAAACAGCTACAGCATGCCCACCTGTCAGTCCACTCAGTCATGTCTTTTATTATGCCTAATTAATCAAAAACATATAAGTTAGAGAAAAATGTGCCACCCTTTAGTTTTACCAATAAAGTAATGAGCTAAAGAGATAAAAATTGGCATTTGTGACTTAAAGCTCCTGTGAGGAACTTTCTGTTTGTCTTAATTTTAGCCCCCCCTTGTGGTGGGCAGTATCCCTTATCTCCCTCATGATTTCATCCTTTACATAATGTCACAAATGTAATGTAACAAAGTAATTTTTTTTAAACAAAACATCTGATCATTTTGACTGTAACAGTGACATTCATCACTGTATCATGAATCTCTGTCTTGTAAAATGTAAACAAAGGCTGTTTTGGCAGTGTGCAGTTAATTCCTTTGTCCGACACATACCCCTTGCTTCAAATTCAAGCTAAAAAAGTAACTAATAGCAACTTTTCATCTTGTCCTGGATGGTTTTGTTTGCTTTTGTAGCTCATAAAGAGACATAAGTATTCATATCAGTCTGTTTCATAACCAGTTAAAAACTCCTCACAGCAGCTTTAATGGGGATTTTTGGTAATTGGAGCCAGGCTCATGTGGACACAAAATGCAGTTTTTTGCACTTCCGCATAGGCGTCATTCTTCAACAATGGAGGTTGCCTCTTGGGTTTTTATTGCTGGATCCAAAAACTTGAGTCTCGGTTTTCTTATTCTGCCTCTACATCAATACAAACTGTTCACTGTAACACATCAAGATACGGTATGTTCCTATATTATTGTCTCACTGTGTGAAGGGTAAAAGGAAAAATACTGACTGCTGAGTATTTTCTTTTACATGTCATATGTCATTACATGTCCTGATTAGATATTAATAGCAAAAATAAGGACAGAAAATGGGCAGAAATAAAAAGAATCAAATCATGCTAAAGCTGTGTTTTGTTTTGTTTTGTTTTGTCGTGCTTTCTTAGAGGAAAAAAGGGGAATAAAACTCTTCCAAAAATGGTTATTGTACTGAATTCTCTCGTCTCACACCAGGGATCATTTTAATAGCTCACCCAGTCTTGGCAAAGTTGGTCCAGTAAGTCATGACTACAGCACTCAGCATCACGTCGTTCTTGGAGAAGTTACAGTTGAACAGATCAGTGGGTCCCACCATGGGCACACCAAAGACATAGGGCACCTAAACACACACACAAACAGACAAACTTTAGGATAGCTTACTGTCAGAGCAAACAGATTACATTTATTCTCAAGACAGTAACTGGACCCATAACTGAATTATGTCAAAGTCTAACCTCATCACAGTGAAGACAGAAATCGCCTCATGTGTAACTGCAGTGAACCTAAACGCAGGTCACTAAATACATCTTCATTTTGACAGGTTATCCCCAATAATCTGGACTGAAATCCACCCTCACAAACAGCAACTACAAATTCATGCACACAGTCACTGAGCTGAACCTAAAGCAGACAAGTGATTCCTTCATACAAAAATGGAAAGAAGATTAATTCATTCAAACTGTTAAGCGTTTTGAACAAATTAATATAAAGCAGGCCTTTAAGCATAATCCAAACCCAGAGCTCCTGATTTATTTGTTGAATATTTAAGAAATCTTTGAAGTATTAGTTAACTCCATTTTTGCCTCAGTCTGTTGTACAATTTAAAACCAAAGATACAGAAAATTCCTTCCATTACTCATTTTCTTGGTATCTGATATCATCACTTTTAAGTACAATTTTCACTGATGTTGTCGCTGAATAACAATATATCAAGGCACCGACTTCTTACCTCGTCACCATGGGCGGAGTCAGCCCACGGAGGCGTGGCGTCACTCTGGCAGTGGTGGTAAAAGGAGTAGAAGTAGGTGGGGGATCCATACTGAGCGTGCAGGTCAGCAGTGGCGATGGCTGGAGCCACCCATTGGTGGTCCGTGAATAATGCTACCAGGGTCTTCCGGCGTGTTTCTGCATTGTCACGGTCAGCCCAGTCCGTGTACATGAACCTTTAGAGCATACAAGAAGCCAGTTTCTACTATTAAAGTGTGCAAGACTCAGTTTTGTTGTCATAAAGGAATTCATTTCACTGTTTATATTGTATAAACATAAATAAACACATTTAATAGAAACACACTCTGGGCAGCATGGTGAGGAGCTTTTAATCCCCATTTTACTTTTATACTTTTTCCCAAATTAAAATTTCTGTTCTTACTCGTGCATGTTTAGATTGCTGGGTTTTGTTGTTTTAGTTTAAGCTGGAGATACCTGTTTGTCCTATTTTCGGTTTTCATGTTTTTCAGTAGGTTAGTTTTCTTAGGTAGTAGCGAGGTTGGCTTGACGGCTTCCCATCTTTTGTTCTTTTTGGCCAGGGCTCCAGTCCCTTTTGTTTCTTGATTTTCATTGATTACTTTGTGAGCATAAAGATTAGCTTTTTTAATACATGGTTCTTTTCAATGCCTTAAACCACTGCAGCAGGTGAGGTAGCTATCAGTCCGCTTATATAACAGCACAGTGCAGAGAGAGCTTTTTTCATTTGCACTGCAAAGATTGAAGGTGAGTAATACATTTTGCTGTTCAAAGAAAGCAGGATGGGATTTTTTTATATGTACAAGTCCAGAACATACTCAACAAAGATAAGAGGTCCCGCTTTATCCACAGGGGTCACCAAAATAGTCACAAAGTGAAAGTTCTTCACATGAGTGTTACCAATGGTTTGATAATTTCATGAAAAAAAATAAAAAATAACAGCAACTAGTTGTGATTTTACAGTGTGCATTGTGCTCTGACCATTTCTGCTCTGTCCATTGTGATGACCAGATCACAGCATGTCACCGCTCCAGGCCAACAAAATTCAAGTAGTCAACACAACCACAATTTCACACTTCAAAACTTGTATCTAATTGAATAGCAAAGTTAAACATGTTAATAAGTAAGCTTTCGAAGAGCTGCAGGTTTGTTACCTTTCGACAGAGCCAATGTAGCTGTACCTTTAGTTGAGCTAACAAACTTTAGATTTAACCCTCAGACATGAGAGTATCATTGTTTTTCCATTACCTTTTGCCAAAAGGCAAATCAGAAACATTCAAACACATCTCTATAAGCAGAACTCTTAAAAAGAAAGTAGAATTTTATGTTGTGTTTTTTGGTGTTTTAAGTGTTTGCTTTCTGGTTGTAGTTTCAGGAGTAGGCTACTAACTATCCATTTGGTAGTATGTAGGACATGTGAAGAATAAAGAGGTTTAAATTATTAGAAATCCCAAAACCTATCAGCTATATTTGGATGACAATTTAGCTTTTTATTAATGACTATCAATATATATCTGCATATGAGGGCACAGAACATTGAGTCCTAGAAGCATCTCTTAACTTTATCTCCATTTTTTTGTCTCCAGTAGCTAGTCAGAGTTTAAACAATGATCCAGCCATTCAGTAATCTGAATAACACCTAGCCCAACCAGACACCCCAAAATATTGGGGCAAAATATTGACATTGCTCAAGGAGGCTATATCCACCTGGGATGACTAAGGACAGGTTTTGATATTGAACATTTACAGACTCACTCACCTTATGCTCTCTCTCAGTGTGTCTCGGCCCTCTGGGTATCCGTATAAGCTATCCACAAAGTCTGACACAGCAAAGTCAAAGTCCTCAGCCGTGACACCGTCCTCCGAGTCTACGATGCCCTCCACAAACTTCACGCCCTCGCCCTGATTAACCCCCAGCATCACGTCGTAGTTCAGAAACTCTCCCTGCTCCATCAGAATCTGGGGGTCATCCGGTATGACATCGCCATCAATCACCGGGGCAAAAGCCGTGTGATATTTGGCCGGCGTTACGTTCTGCTCCACAAGTTCCCGGTAACTTCGGCCCTGGAGGCAGGCGACCAGTTGGGTGCTGTCGTCAATGCCGCAGCCCACCCTCTCACCGAGCTGCCGGGCGTACTTGCTTGGCTGGTAGTTGACGGCCCAACTGGCTAAAGCGCTGCCGCTCTGAATGATGGCTCTGTGGAACAGGTCTGACACACACATGAACGCACACTTGAATGCAAATAAGGGAGTCCAATTAAGCCTATATACAGAGGCTTCAACCTGTATAGGCCTACATTTATGGACACACATGCACCCACACAAATGCACATGAATGCTCAAACATATGATTACACACTTGGAGGGTTACACAATAGGCCTACATGTGCACACATAAACAGATGCAGAACAAGCATTCCAACAGCTACAAAAACACAGAATGACGGGTCATGGTGAAAGCACCAGGTTCATGTGGGTAAGGGTTGAAAGATTTAAATAATGCAGCTGGTAGATATATGTGAGTCAGAGTCAGGCTGTATTATTCAAGGCTTATTCAGGCATTTCAATCAGCAATAAAGCTATATGGTACCAATGGAGACCTTGAATAGTATCACAACACCCCCCTTAACCAGCCATCTTAGGTGTCCAATTCTCTAGCTGCCTTTACTCACCGTCTATTAAAAATGTTTGCAAAATATAATGTGCTATAAATGGGACTTTTTCTTAGAGAACCTCTGAGGATTGCCATCATTTTCTCAAGTTAATGGCAAATTCTGAGCATGTCTCAAAAACAGTCCCAGCCAAGAAATAGTCCAACACATAACCCCAAAGAAAATTACAAAATGTCCATTTCCAACCTTGATTTTTACAAAGATTGGAAGCCAGGCATAACATGTCAAAATGTGCTAAATGGGACGCAAGCAAAAGGGAATTAGCTTGACCAAAAAAATAACTAATCCCTGCGCTTTCAGTTCCACAATCTTTTGGCTGTAGACAAGATTTTTGAGGTCAGAAGAGTTCATTCTTGTATTTATTGGAGACCTTGAAAGGTTTGGTAACCCTAATTATCACAACACCCACCATTAAAACCCATCATTTGTGCCCAACAGTCCTCCTGCCTTAACTCACAGTTCAAAAATGATTTAACGTGTTGAATAATTTAAACTGAACAAAAAACGCTAAAAATAATGAAGAGCAGGTTTTTTAGATTCTTCCTTACCCTCAGAGTAGTGTGATAAAGTGAGCAGGCTCACACAGGACGCTCCGGCCCCTGATCCAAACACCGTGACCCTGTTTGGGTCTCCTCCGAAGGCTGCAATGTTCTCCTTCACCCACCGCAGGGCCTGAATCTGATCCAGCAAGCCGTAGTTCCCTTTTGCGGCCTGATCGCCTGTACTTAGAAATCCTACAGACAAAGAGAAAGATGTTTAGATAGTAGTCTGTTTTTAAGATTTAATAGAAAGAAATAGAAAAAAATTAGCAACAATTTTAAAATCATGAATGGATCAAACAAAGACTTTATTTAATAGGACCTCTTCATTTTATAATGTACAAAAGCACACATGGTGGCTTATTCTTCATCATGGCTCTCACACAGTTCAAATTAATAATCCATGAGTCTGCTGGCCATACATGGAAACGAGAAAAAAAATGTTAAAATGATTAACCTCCTGCACAAAAAGGATCAAAACAACAGCTTTGTCCACTTTCATGTTGGTCAATACTACCTTGAACACACTCTACACACACACACACACACACACACACACACACACACACACACATGCAGGTACAAAGACAACTATCCCTTATTCCCTGTTCTGCTGACGATGTAAAGTCAACACAAAGGATCCTAATGGCTCACTCCACCACGGTATATCTCATTACTGCAGACTCTAATTTCTCTGAACCTCAAGCTGGCCCTGAGCACATATAAGAGTATAATGAGCAAGAAAGGAAAGGCTGTGAAAATAATACATTTCATTTACTTATGTGCAATTATGCAGAAACCTATCTCATGCAGAAAGCACATATTAAGGATATTTAATTAATCCAATAGTTATTACGTATATGATGCCTTATTAAATACTGTTTGATGTGCTTTTTGTAAGATTTCTTTGTAAAAGCTTCAATTTTGTTCCTTTAAATTTTTGCAGAAACATCTCCCAATACCCGTGACGAAGACAAGCCAAAAAATGTGCAAAGTTGTACACTGACTCACCTCATGCATCCACCTTATGATGACAATAATGATGAGGAGGAGGATGACACTGATGTTGGACTGATGGTGCTGATGATGATGATGATGGTGTTGACCATGGAGAGTTAGTATAAACACAAAGGATGGAGATAACAAAAATAAACATGCAGGATTGGTTTTGTGAAGCTATATGGTCGTTACATCTGTAGCAATTTTATCCTAAAGAAGTCATCCACCAAGCAGATTTAGATTGATGACATATACAATCAACACCAGTGGAACGCTTTGAAATGATGGGTCTCATAATAGTTTACCTTGTTATAATTTGTTTAACTTTTTCAATGACTTCAACTCTACTACATTGCATTTCAATAAGATTCTCTCTCTAATTAAAGCAGGACCTCGCGGTGGCCTTCCCTCAGGACCAGAAACATCTCATACAGTATTAACAGGCTTTGTGTGTACACATGTTCTACAAAATGTGCTAAAAGTGCAGGAAGAAGGAAAACAAAATAACTGTACTGAATCATTTATAGAGAAGTAGCAGCCAAAGGTTGTGAGAATGCTTCCTTTACCTTGATTGCTTATGATAAGCAGATTTGGATTGGTTAAATTTACGTATATACATTTAAAGAGCACTGTCACCTTCTGTAACATCAATCCACATAATATCGCAGATTAAAGGGATAAAGGAACTTGGATTAAATCACTTTAAAATGGCAAATTAAGCTAAAAAAAAAACAATGAGGTCAAACTTAAGTTTAGTGTACAAACGATTTGCATGAGTAAAGCATTACTAGTACATGATTCATGATGATTTAATGCATGAGTTAAGGTGGAATGTGTCAGGAATTTCTTCTGTTCAACAACTAAAAAGATAACTTCCCAACGATCTTATCTGATTAATTCACAGTTTAAAGGTCATGGGTTACGAAATGTTTATTCAGTGACTTAAATATAATCAGTATGCATTATGTCAGCGTGATTTCAGTCACATTCAAGTTTATTTATGAATCTATATCCATGTATTAATGTTAATCAGAGACCTCTCTGCATCTGACGGACAAAACCAAAGTTCATATTTCATAATACAGATGGGCTTTCCAGAGAGGCTTAATTTATGTATGAAATCTATTTTTCTGAAACTTGACTCCAGAACATTCGATTGCAGATTAATCATAAGAAGAAGTAACTGTGTGACCCAAAGCATCAGAACATTTAGTCTAACTTGGTTTTCCAGAGTGTCAAAGGAATTTGACTTATTGGTGCAAATGATTTATTCATTGGCTCAAAACCATTCTTACTTGAGATGAATGAAAGGTTTAATCAATCAATAAATCAATCAGTCTTTATTTGCATAGTGCCAATTCATAGCAAATATTATCCAGAGACACTTTACAAAAAGCCGGTAAAAGACCTTACTCGTTGTTTAAGGTGAGTTGGGGCCTTTTGTCAATTCACTTTTGTATTTTTGCATGTATGCGCTGACGTGAAAAATGCAGCTTCTCTGCTGAGCTCATCAAATTTGATAAAGAAATGTCACAAAGCAAATGAAAACTAAAACAGTAAATAATACATTAAATCATCATGAGTCATGCACCAGGTAAACATTTTACTGTAACTATATTATATTATGTTATCATTGTATGCATGTTTTTCACCTGTGGCACATTCTTTTTTACATGTGAATTATTCAATAGCGGGCAATTCCTAATAAAAGGAAGCATTTGATTTAATCCAGTAAATAAAATAATGTTCTTGAATCTGATTTAGAAATCAATACGTAGGCATAACACATAGTGCTTAGGCCCTCACTGTTTGGCTGTACATGATGCCTTACAAGTATCTTTTTAAACCCTACTGTGGCCCTGCTCATGCTGCGTATTGTTTATAATTACAGCAACAAAAAGCCTTAATGCAAGGACTCTGAGATATTCAATTTATTCAGCCTGTGAGCTTTGCATGATGGTCTAAAATTAGAAAAACCTCTGGGAATCAGATTTTCCCCGTTCAGAGAGCAATGAGTCAGAGAGTCATGGAGGTAAAAAGGATCAGATTTGAGTCAGTGCTAGTACTGGAAATGGCTTCAGGGGCTTTATTTCCACTAGGGACACCCATACTGAACATGCTCTCACTCCAAAAAAAAAAAAAAAAAGGGAACGAGGCACTCTGTGTAAAAACACAAACAGTTTTCTGCATTTAAGAGCTTGTCGAAACATTAAAGCAGATGGTTTATAAAATGCAAATGAGAAGAAAAAAGGGAATGTACATTTCTATAAAAGGATCAGCATTTTCTTAAACATCCATAGAGCTGACTCATAAACAAGCTATTTATGACCAGATCTGGATCAAGCAATTATTGTGGATATGACTCACGCAAAGCGTTGGATAGAGAATTGGAGTGAAATGTTATCCAGAGTTTAACTCGAGTGTCTAATAGCAGATCTCAACTACAAAAACTACACATTTCTGTCAAGTGAAAATGTAGATAGTTGTTATAAAAAAAGCCGTCATGTGGATTTGGGTATTTCATTCTGAGCATCTGATACTCGTATTACGTTCCAGTGTGACAAATAAGTGTTTTATGCATTTCTCAAATAGATGTTGATTGTGTTTACTATTTATAATTGCAATGTCTCCAAGTTGATCAGCTCATTTTTCAAATGACAGTTGAACCCATCGAAACAAAACACTTGTTCTTACTCGTGCTCAACTGAAAGAGTATTTATCTGTCTTCGTTACCATATGCAAATTCACATGAATTGACTGAGCACAGTTTTCGAAAATTTGACAGTTAATGGTCGTAAATATCTTTGTGATTAAAATAGATTGTTTCTTCTCAGGTTCATAGTTTTACTCTACAAAATACGTTACAATGTTTCATTGTTTTAGTCACCACATGCAGAACATTAAATCTCATTTCCAAGAGGCAAGGATTTGCATTCATATGGAGTCTGTTTAAATCGGATGGATATATAAATTCATTGTCAGGTGTGGCAAAACAGACATGATCGACCAGACCAGTTACTCCTATCATTATAAATTCATTTAGTAACCGTAGCATAGTGTAGTTAATGATCAGCATATGTTTTGTTTCTATTGTTTCTTTTTGGTCTTGAAAGGCTACATTGTGGTCCTATGCAGTGATTCATAATACATTTGTAATTGTTAGTTACTAGATTGTAATTTGTTGTGTGACCATTATAGGAAAAATACAAAAATAATCCCCTCGTGTTACATTTTGAATCAGAGCAGGCCCGGCGTTGAGGGCAGGACAGACCATGCCAGGCATACCCATTTACCTGTTTGCCTGCTCAGCTATCACAAATCATAACTTTCTTGAAAAAGTGTTCTGTCTTAAAATGTTGTACGTTTACTAGCTTGGATCATTGCATTCTGTTGTAAAATGGATATCAGAAAATGGTTTAAAACAAAGAATTTATCAATCCATCTTGGTGAAAGAGCTGCAACGTCCTCAGACGACCCCACACCTGCAGCAGCTTGCAAGGAAGCTACAGATGCTAGTTTAGCTCCCGACCAGCTTCAGTTTTATTAGCATCAACAAGTAGAGGAGTGACTTGGGGGCTGAGTAGACTATTTTTCAAGGTTTACCTTTTGTGCTGTTCATTGCTAATGGTTATGTTGCCCGTGGTCAGCTGGCTGGACAAGTAAAGAGCCTACAAAGCTGTTATTACTGTTTTTATGCATGATGCATTATACAGCCTTACGTAATAGCTTTTTTTATGTTGTTGTTTAATTGTGCATCTTCACGCGACGCCACTGGTCATGCAGCCCAGCTTTTGTGCAACCCACCCCTATCTAAAACACATGCCCTTTGTACAGATATGCCCTGGCGCTGGAGCTGAATCCAAGTGCTCTGCTCCTGTTTACTTTAAAAAATAAAGTCTAGACCTGCCGTGTGTGTAAAATGTGA